>JASAUF010000067.1:0-600000 GCA_030180095.1 Magnolia changhungtana | reverse complement strand
TAATACATGGAATACAGAGTTACATGAATCATGACAGAAATCACATGATAGCCAATACATCCACAACATCAAACACTTAGAACATGCCACTAACTACTACATCATCTACATGAAAGCATAAACCGCCTATCGCGGCAACCAAAACAAACAACCACACACAACAACGTGGATGCCTAGGCATCCGAGTCAGGCGATGGAGGAGGAGCGTTCTTGTCCTGCACACAGCACAGAATGGCCTTCAATGTACGAGACACCTTCTTAAAGCTCCTCTTCATGTAGGCTTCGGTCTCTTCAAGCTTGGCTCGGGTCTCACCAAGCCACCGAACTTGTCCAACCTCTTGACAGCAGGGCGGCCTAGTTCTCCTCAATGCGATCCATACGAGCCTCTCTCACTGCCTGAGTAGCGTCCGACTCAGGTGCACCGGGAGGAGAGCTCTCCTCAATATCCTGAGCCTCCTCCTCCTCTTCTTGTATGTCATCACCGCCCTCCTCATCACTTTCTGCCTCAAGGTCAACACTCTCCTCACCGGCACTATCCGACTCATCTCCAGACTCGTCGAGTCGTGCTTACCGCTGTTGAGGGCCGATCTTTATATTCTTAAGTGTCGCCTCGCTTATGACTCGGACTGGTGCAAGGTCTTCCATGTTGAGCCTATAGCCGACATCACGAGCCATCCTACATATCAGGCGGCCAAATGGGAGCGAAAGGTCGTTCCTGGCAGATCGAACAACCTGAACTATCTGAAATAGGATGAATGTGGGCAGGCATATGTTGTCCCCGCGTCCCATCTTGTACAGAAAGTCCACCATCAACCAAGTACACTCCGTGCGGTTACCCCACCGTGGGTATACATTGTATGTGAAAATGTGATGGAGTAAACGGAAGTCTTCGGCCATCTTTGTCGCCGCAATACAATTTCCTCGCGTCCAAGTAACTCGGCGACCACAAAGGTATCGCGTGCGGCGATCCCTTTCTCGCGCACTCCTGGAGAAGTCGTCGTTTGGAAGCACTTCACCACGCGAGATGTTCAGGAGTCGTGCCACCTCAGCCACATGTCGTACGCCTTATGCCCCTCACGAGATAGTGAACTCGAAGTGGCTCTAACGATGGATCTATGATATGAGCGTAGAAGGCGCGAACCGTGTTCTCACATGCGGGAGACTCGCCTTCAAATATAGGACCCCATCCGACGACATCCACCAAATGGTCCATCATCGGGTGTGTTCCAAACATCCCTTCATCCACGTGAGCTTCAAACACGACCTTACAGTTAGCAAAATGACCGTATTCGAAACCGATCTGTAGTGCATCCCTGAGCGGCAATTGGGGACCAGGTCTCGCTTCGACCTATACTCCCAAACGGTGCTAGTGCCGGCCCCATCGTCAGATCTTCTTTGGGAATGGGTTAGCTTACTCGGGCCAGCATCATCAACTGCGGTCTTCCTCTTTCCCATGAGAGATAGGATGGAGGAAATGGAGAAAATAGCCACTACCACACCAAAGAGGGCCATGGAAAAATGATAAAATAGGGAAAAAGGGGCTGATTGCTTTGATCTTCCACAAGCAACTGTTCCAATAGGTATAGAAGAGACACTAGGGGTAGGAAATGGAGGAGGAACAAAAAGAAAATGGAATGGGTTAGGAGATTACCCAATTTTGAGCTCCAAATGGGGGATATGAGAGCTCCAACATGAGAAAAAGGGAAAAGGAGGAGGCTAGGGCTGTTGTGGACGGTTGGAGTGTGTGGGTTATGGAAGAAAATGGAGGATTGCAAGGTTTAAGGGGATGGGTTGAGAGAAAAAATTGAAAATGGGGGTTTGGGGTGTTTGGAAGGGGTGAAATGAGAGAGAGGGGTGCTCCAGCCCCTAAAATCCTAAACCCCATACTATTTTGCACATGCCAGGGGGTAGGGGAGGTCGGGCCGACCAATCCCATGCCCGGCCCCACTTCAGATGGGCCACCGGACTGCGGTCCGCCTTAGCCGGTGCCGCACTGCCGTGGTGGGACCCTGTTTACCACATTCCCAAGGTGCTAAATGCACCTTGGTTCGACCCTGGGTCTTAGTATATTTAGGTGGGGAGGCCCCCGACTCATTTCAACTCCAGAACGGGTGGTTCCGAGAAATTTCTGATTTGGACTGATTTTTCTGATTTTCCTAGCAACTGGATTGGGTGAATAGGAATCTAGACAAGTCAATAGATGGTATAGATGTGATTTGGGATCCATAAGTGCGGTCGGGATCAAGTACGAACTCGATCAAAATGTCCATTTTCAATAAACTTCACCGAACGGCGAAATCGGGAGACCCTAAGACTGTTTCTATATTTTTGCGCACCCTCCTAGGTTGTAATGCGTCAGCGTACGTAGTGGGGACATAACTCAGGTCCGGTTTAATCAAAATCATGCTCTGATACCAACTTGTAACGCCCTGGAATTCGGGGGTTGAGTATGAACTCAACTCCCGAGTTCCAACGCATCACTTATGCAACATACACAATGATGGTTAAATGTTGTCTGAGTTAGAGCAATAAACATGAATGAGATTATACCAAAACAGTAATTCATACTCCAGTTCAATTGTATAAAGGCAAGCGAAAGACTGAAATTGTATATTTAAAGTATATAAAGAACAAAAAAAAATTTTGAACACCTGAGTATGAACACTAACTGAGTATCCATATACATATACTGTTTCTGAATCAAAATCAAAATACAATCTAAAAGATGAGTCCTGAAGTCCCCACGATGCAGTCGGCCTAAACATAGCCGTCAGAGTACTGCATAAATATGAACTCATCTTGGTCCTCGTCGAAATCGAGACTCCGGCTCTCCGAACCAGACCTAACTATATGCACTGACAGTCGGTTGGTGTTGCAAATACCATCCCGTAACGTGGGAGTGAGTAGCTAACTCAGTGGAATAATAAGGCATAGGTTAACATGTTATCAACTTAATCAAGCAGTAATGATAAAGTGGTACAAGCAAACAAGTTTAACTACTCTTGTTAAATGCAAGTATAAAATGACATAATGATGTATGCCCTTGCCAAACCACCCTCATGCGACAACATCTTACGTTCAGGAATGCATAACTCCCTCAGTGCTCCACATCTACTAGGCACATGCTGTGCAATGATGCGCATGATTTTCGAGTTGTTATTAGTCCATTTCAAATAGTAGTATTGGGAAACTAAGGTACCTCCCTTCTATCATTCCCAAACATGATCCATTCTAGGGTCGTCAGTCCTATTTAATCTCATACGATATTATGGTTTGAGAGGTGTAGAGAAGGCATCACAAAGGGCTCATCACCCGTCAGCACGGATACAGATCTCATCGTATGCGGCTCAATTGTTGACCGTTAGCTCGAGTACAGGTCTCACCGTACTCGGCTTAATCACTAGCCATCAGCTTGCGTCATCTCACCAAGGTACTCGCTCAACTCATACTCTGTTCTTTGTGAAAGACTGTCTGCCAATCCGACAGACCTTGAAGTATACTCGAAGATACTATAGAGGACTCGATCGGGGTCGAATATTGCATATCGACCCAAAGATAATCTACACGATTTTACATACATGATAATGTTTAATCTGCAGGGATTTTAATTATATTTTTATTACGGGGACGAAATCGGGAGCGTTAATTGGAAAATGATGTTAAAAGTATGGATTTGGCGCTCAAAATTACCGAGCATGGGATGAACTCCGAGAAAACCAATGGTGAAGAATATACACGCACAGGATCGAGGAAAGCACGATAAAGAGGCACGAAAGGGTCCAGAATGCAAGATCACATGTTTCCATCCATCAGATCAACTCGAAACTTCATACATGTGATGGGGCCGTAGTAATCAATGTACATATTAAATTTCGGCCCTTGCGATCTTGGGAAGTGGCCCAGCAGCGTGACAAATCACCCATAAGCATTGATTACGGGCCCACCTACAATCTGGATATGCTTGACTTTGGAATCACGCCTTAAATGGGGAGACAATATAATTGGATGGAATGGATTTCTTATGAACAACGCAGTGGACCCCACATGCGGCTTTGTGTGAGTGCACGATACATGCACTCCGCACTACACCGATAGCGGGACGGTCGGCGAGCCAAGCCCGACCCGACTCTCTTTCAAAATCCTCGCTGCGGCAGCGTCTTCGCCAAACCGATCGCTGGATCGAGTTGTGGGTCCCACTCGTGGTCCAAATGGACAATCCAAACCATCCATCCACTTCCTGGGGCAAAAGTTGCCCTCGCTTAGGTGGAAAAAATTCGAATAAAAGCTTAGATCGGATCTGGCCGTCTGACGTCGGACGGACGGTGGAATAGAAGATCAAGTGGGCCGCACCTTGGTTTCACTCAAAATCGACCCTTCTAGAAGCGGTTTCTCGACGCGAATCTCATGAACGGAGTAGATTTCTCAAAACGTTGCGAATGGGCCCCACCATCATCGCAGGCCGGTTTAGCGTCCCGTAACAACGGTCGTCCGTTTTGTGAATTATTGTGGGCCCCACCCGTCAACCGTCTGACCGATCAGAGCCGTACATCGTGTGAGAGGGCCACGAATACTACAAAACCATGTTAACATTCCTCTCCATGCGTACACACGTGTGCGGTCATGAGGCCCGAAAGGGCTACTTCGGCGACGTTCAAATCTGATCTTTTTAAGATTTCTTCCGTGGGCCGCGCCAATAGACCTTCAAAACCACCCATTCTTGACTGAAATTTCATCCTGAATCCAATGGATGGGGTGGATTTTCTAGAAAACACCTCTGTGGGGCCCACCGATCATAGCTGCGAAAAATTGCACTTCGAGTCGAGTCACGACTCGCCAATCCTAGATTCCGGCCATCCAGCAGCTATAAAAGTGAAGTTTTGGACGTGAGAAAGGCATTCAGATCCAGGGAATTTGAGATCCAGAGCCAGGGAGAGAAGAAAGAAGAGAGGGAGATCGATTGGTTTGGTGTTCCATTTTTTTTATGAATTTTATTTATCCATCTCTTTTTATGGATTTTATGGGTAACTAATCTCTCAGCTAGGGCTGAGATGAAGCCCCTAATTTGATTAGCTCTTGTGTTGGTTGATTTACTTTGAATATTAATTAATTTGTTTTTTTTCTCTAAGTGGGCTTTATGGGTTAAATTCTATACTTCTCCATCTATGAACTTGACCAAAGTATATATATGGACGTTGTTTGGATGCTTATTACAGGTGCTTGTGTCTGATCAAAACGGTTTCCTATAGAGGAAGAAAGCAGGATGCTTTAATGAATCGTACATACCATGTGCCCGACCCAAGGACATGGGATGTATTGTTCATGGCATTGCTTAAAGGAATTAGGCAACTGTATGCTGATTTAGCACCATGATTGTACTTTCTCTATATCAGTGGTATCAATCTAGATCAAGGTGAATCAACAGACAAAACAAGGGTTAGTATAATTAGGGGTGGATTCGAAAGTCCTAGTGCTCTTTCTCTGGTTGAATTTTCTTCCCTGTTCTTTATTGTTTTTCATAAAATTGTGCTTAGTAATTAGTTCCATTATTTGTTGGATTAGTTAAGAAGAATCATAGATTTGAATTGTGACATCCAGTCCTCATGGGAACGATCTCATAATACGTACCGTATCTGCATCTGATTCGTATACTTGCGAGTTTATAAATCATTTAAATCGTGTTGGTTTAAATAAAACATCAGACTCGTCGCCCGTCAGCAAGTACAGGTCTCACCGTACTCGGCTCTCGCCGTAAGTATCGACAGCTCGAATACATTGTCTCATAGCACTGTATTCGGCTCACGAGTTTGGGTTGCTCAATGGTCACTACGGGGAGGCACATGGCCCCAGCATAGGCCGACAGCTCGGCCACGGTGTCCCATACCACCATGTCCGGCTCATGAGTCTTAGCAGATCGAGGTACCATGGTTAACGGGATTGCCACTGGTAAGTTTGGTACCCTAGGTTCAAACAGTAATGACCAAACATGGTGAACACGTATTCGACATATCGGGTTACTTGACGAGCCTGACTAGCTCAAGCGCATAACAAGTTGGACGATATGAAGCGCAAAAGCACTCCGTGTGGCCAACCACTATCGCCAACCGAAGTACGACTCGGGTTCGTCAAACACATCCATTGTGGCGACATGAATCTCAACCACAATCTCAAGTCTGGTACCGAATGTTTGGACTATATACATAGTCCCAAACTCAAACAGTTCTCATCAATAGCATGTGGAGTTAAGCATGATAAACAAAGTAACACAAACATGTTAGTAGGCATCTCATAAAGCATGTTATAAAGCATGATATAAAGCATGTTATAAAGCATGTAATAGAGCACTATACAGATAGGGATACAAACACATATACATCATATGTGAGTGGTTGAAGTAAACAACCACATGGAGGAAATCCTACATGTCTCTAAGGTAGTCGAGAATTCCATCTCAGCACTGACCTACGGTGCAAACATTCAAGCATTTGCTCTCACAAGCATTTACGCAAACACTTGGAGTACGTTATTTCAACATACATGACGTATGTTAGTAAAACATGTATTAGGGCTATTCTTTCGCCAAGCTAGCATTTTATCCGCGTATATCGTAATCATACAGCAAATAATCATGACAATTGTGTTTCCAAAATTTACACATATACGGTATTTCGAGAATACACAATTTCAACATACATAGTATTTACAAGCGAACATGTATTACGGCGATTCTTTTCACCAAGCAATTAATTTATACGCACATAATATATTTATACAACAATTAATCATGACAAACACATCGCTAAAATATACCCATATACGGTACTTCTTACAATAACGTATTTCTACATACATGGTGTATATTAGTAAACATGTATTTAGGCGAACCCTTTCGCCAAATGAGTATTTTATCCATACATCATATATCCATACGACAAATAAACATGTCAAACACATTTCCATAAAAAAAAATGTATATGGTATTTTATACGATACCTAGAGTATGTGAAATTCCAAATTCTACAATTCTAATCGAAACAAAAAACGAAAAGCACTTTGTACATGTGCAATTGCATACAGATCATGAATTTACCATTAACTGACATTGAAAGCGTTGAAAACCGCAACTTATACACCTAAAGTCCTCACCTTGTCTCTTGGAATCTCAACGAATCAGCAAGGTTGGATGAGCTTCCGTATTCGGGAGTTTTCAAGCCTAAAGGAGTGAAATCGGTTAGCTATTTCACTACCTATAGCCTATACACTTCAAATCAGACCTAGGGTTAGGGTTTCTCACCTTAAAACGGAGTTGATATCGCCGGGAAAGTGCCTGGAAAGAGGCGGTGCAGGCCGTGCGATGATTGAAAGCAGTAGGAGGAAGGTGCTCCCACAAATCCCAAGTCTTCTCTCTCTTTTCTCTCTCTCTCACTAGGGTTTTATCCCAAATTCGTATGGCTGTGAGAGGGGCTGTTCTAAGGCCCTTTTATAGCCTAAAACCTCCCCAAAATAGACTCAGGTTCAAGGGTTACTGCTATTATAAGCATTTCGGCGATGTTCCAGCTCAAAAGAGTGTTTCTGGTGGCCCCCCTTGAGCCAAACGTCAGACTTAAGCTCACCACTCATGGATCCACGTGGGATTATGTTTTCAACTCGATCGGATTCCCAGATCACACGTGGTGGACCAGCTTCAGTTCAATGGTCAGTGGGCCACGATCCAAAATTCCAAGTACATGTAAATGTTCCTGAAATTTTTCCTGATCTGAGGGTGTAATTTGGTCTGATTCTGACGGTCTGGTTGCTTAATACTGATCCACAACCGAATGGTGCCAGATCACTATTCCAAATATTTATTTTGTAAAGGAAAGAGTGATTTTCACACTCCCTCACTTCGGACTCAAGCGAATAGCCGTGGGACATCGACTGGACCTGATTTCCGAGATGGTTATCGAGCCCAGCGAGGCGGTACTAAGTCCTTAACTTTGAGTTAATCAGATTTTTGATGTGCGGTCTAGACCTAATACGAAGTTTCAAGTCATTCCCGAGAATAGCCGGGTAATGAGTTTGATCCTAATCTTTAGGGTAACCTAGCGTCAATGATTCTACAAGTTTTAGGTCTTGTAGATCGTATTTAAAGTGATCCCAACGGATTTCATGGCTAATCGAGTTTAGCACTGTAAGGACCCGTAAATTTTCATACGTTGGCTCGAGTACCACCTCGACCAGAAATCAATTAGGATTAAATCCTTTAGAAATTTAACAAAGTTAACTAAGTACTAAACTCGATTAGCCATGAAATCTGTTGGGATTGCTTTAAATACGATCTGCAAGACCCAAAACTTGCAAAATAAGTGACTCTAGGTTACCCTAAAGTTTAGAACCAAACTCATTTCCCTCTTGCTCTCGAATGAAACGAAACTTCGTATTAGGTCTAGATCGCACATCGGGAGTCCGATTAACACGAAGTTAAGGAACTAAGACCGCCTCACTGGGCTTGACAATCATCTCAAAAATCAGGTCCAACCGATGTCCCACGGCCATTCGTTTCGATCTGGAGCGAGGGTGTGTGAAAAATACTATTCCCATCCCAAAATAAATATCAGGAATAGTGATCTGGCACCTTTAACTGCCGTCGGTAAGATACAACCGGCGACCGTCGAATCCGACCAAATTACACCCTCGGATTAAGAAAATTTTTAGGAACATTTACATGTACTTGGAATTTCTGATCGTGGCCCACTGACCGTCGAACTAAAAGTGGTCCGCCACGTGCTATCTGGGAATCCGATCGAGTCGAAAACGTAATCCCACATAGATCCATAGGTGGTGAGCTTAAGTCTGACGTTTGGCTCAAGGAGGGCTACCAGAACCTCTCTTTTGAGCTGGAAAAGTGACGAATATCCTATATTAGCATGGAACCCTGAACTCGAGTCTATTTTGGGAATGTTTTGGCTATAAAAGGAGCTTAGAACAGCCCCTCTCACAGCCATACGAATTTGGGATAAAACCCTAGAGAGAGAGAGAGAAAAGAGAGAGAAGAGCTTAGAATTTGTGGGTGATCTTCCTCCTACTGCTTTCGGTTGTCGCACGGCCTACACCGCTCCTTTCCAGGTGTTTTCTCGGCGGTATCCATTCCGTTTGAAGGTAAGAAACCCTAACCCTAGGTCTGATTTGATGTAAGTTCGTTGTAGGTTATGTAAAGGCTAACCGATTCCGCTCTTTAGGCTAGAAAACTCCCGTATACGGAAGCTCAACGATCCTTGCTGATTCGTTGTGATTCCAAGGGCAAAGGTGAGGACTTTAAGTGTATAAGTTACGGTTTTCAACGCTTTCAATGTCAGATAATGATAGATTCATGATCTGCATGTAAATGCACATGTACAAAGTGCTTTCCATTTCCTGTTTTGATTAACGTTATAGAATATGGAATTTCACATACTCTAGGTATATGTAGAAATACCGTATACGTATTTTTTTCGGAAAAATGTTTGACATGTTTATTTAATGTATGATTATATAATATATGGATAAAATACTAGTTTGGCGAAAGGAATCGCTGAAATACATGTTCGCTTGTAAATGCCTAGTATGTTGAAATTGTGTATTCTATAAATACCGCATATGTGTGAATTTTGGAAATACGATTGAAATGATTATTTGTTGTATGATTATGATATATATGGGTAAAATACTCACGTGGCGAAGGGACAGCCCTAACACGTATTTTGTTAACATATATCATGTATGTTGGAATAGTGTATTCTAAGTGTTTGTGTAGATGCTTGTGTGTGTAAATGCTTGAGTGTTAGTGCCTTAGAGAAGTGCTGATATGGGATTCCCGACTCCCTTAGAGACATGTAGGATCCCCTCCATGCGGTGGTTCGCTATAACCACTCACTTGTGATGTGTATGTAATTGTATCCCTATCTGTATAGTGCTTTACAACATGCTTTACAACATGCTTTACTTCATGCTTTACTTCATGCTTTATAACATGCCTGCTAACATGCTTGTATTGCTTGTTTATCATGCTTTACTCCACATGTTATTGATGAGAACTGTTTGAGTTTGGGACTATATCTATAGTCCAAACATTCAGTACCAGATTTGAGATTGTGGCTGAGATGCATGTCGCCACAAAGGATGTGTCTGGCGAACCCGAGTCATACTTTAGTTGGCGATAGTGGTTGGCCACGCGGAGTGCTTTTGCGCTCCATATCGCCCAACTTGTGGTGCGCTCGAGCTAGTTAGGCTCGTCAAGTAAACCGAAGTGTATATGTGTGTTCACCATGTTTGGTCGCTACTGCTTGAACCTAGGGTACCAAACTTACCAGTGGCGATCCCGTTAACCATGGTACCTCGATCCGCTAAGACGCATGAGCCGGGCATGGTGGTATGGGACACCATGGTCGAGCTGTCGGCCTACGCTGGGGTCATGTGCCTCCCCGTAGTGACCATTACGCAACTAAACTCGTGAACCGAATACGGTGGTATGGGACACTGTATTCGAGCTGTCGATACTTACGGCGAGAGCCGAGTACGGTAAGACCTATGCTCGTGCTGACGGGCGACGAGTCCTCCGTAGTATCTTCGAGTATACTCCAAGTGTCTGTGATTGGCGACGAGTCTTTCACAGCAACTAGAGTATGAGTTGAGCCGAGTACGGTGAGACCTGTACTCGAGTTGACGGCTAGTGATTGAGCCAAGTACGGTGAGACCTGTACTTGAGCTGACAGCCAACAATTGAGCAGCATACAGTGAGATCTGTATCCACGCTGACGGGTGACGAGCCCTTTGCGATGCCTTCACTACGCTTCTCAAACCATAATATCGTATGAGAATAGCTAGGATTGACGACCCTAGAATGGATCATGTTTGGGAATGATACAAGGGAGGTACCTTAGTTTTCCAATACTACTGTTTGAAATGGACTAATAATAACTCGGTAATCATGATCATCATCACACCGCATGTGCTTAGTAGATGTGGCGCACTGAGGGAGTTAAGCATTCGCTAACGTAAGATGATGTCGCTTGAGGGTGGTTTGGCAAGAGCATACAGCATCATGTCATTTCATTTTCGCACTTAATAAGAGTAGTTAGAATTGTTTGATTTGTATTGCTTTATCATTCTTGCTGATTGAATTGATAACATGTTAACCTATGCTTTATTGTTCCACTGAGTTAGCTACTCACTCCCACGTTACAGGACGGTGTTTGCAACACCCACCAGACTCTGTCACAGGTATAGATGGTGCCTCGGTTCAGGAGCCGGAGCCCGACTTCGAGGAGGATCAGGATGAGTTCTCTTTTATGCAGTACTCTGACGGCTATGCTTAGGCCGACTGCATCGCGGGGATTCCAGGGCTTATCTACGGGATTGTATTTTAAATTTTTGACTTAGAAACAATACATGTATATTGGTACTCAGTTAGTACTCATACTCTAGAGTTCACAAAATTTTGTTACTTTACATACTTCGAATATAAAATTTCAGTCTTCCTCTTGCCTTTATACAATTGAACTGGAGTATGATTTACTGTGTTAGTATAATCTCATTCAGTTTATTGCTCTAACTCGGACAACATTTAACCATCATTGTGTATGTTGCATAAGTGATGCGTTGGAACTCGGGAGTTGAGTTCATACTCGACCCCCGATTTTCAGGGCGTTACAAGCACTTACTTAACTTTGTTAAATTTCTAAAGGCTTTAATCCTAATTGATTTCTGGTCGAGGTGGTACTCGAGCCAAAGTACGGAAATTTACGGGTCGTTACACACATTCATAATTATATCCATTATAAACTAAGTTATATATATTGCTACTTTTTGAATAGTTTGTGATTGGATCCTCTACCAGGCTTGGAAGCCAGTAGAGTTACATTTGAGTAATCCTAATGTATGTCTATTGCTAGGATTAGTGTAATAGGATTTTAAAATAAACCATAAAATCTTTAAAAGTCCTATTCACCCCCCTTTAGGACATATTGGTGTATTCCTTGTTCAATTAGTGTAGTCTTCACCGCAATTTCAATTGGTATCATAGCGCACTACAAGAAAAATGGGCAAAGGCTACGGACTAGATCCGTAGCAAAAGCCCTTTTGCTACGGATCTGGTCCGTCTCACGTCCGTCGCAATTGATGGGGTAGCTAAAGGTTTAGCTACGGACAATATCCGTAGCAATAGATACAATTAGCTACGGACAATATCCGTAGCAATAGATACAATTAGCTACAGATTTTGTCCGTAGAAATATATACAATTAGCTACGGATATTGTCCGTAGCTATATACAGAAATAGCTACGAATTCTATCCTTAGCCATATGCAGAAATAGCTACGGATATAATCTGTAGCAATAGATATTAATATTTACGGTATTTGCAGCACTACATACGAAAAGCTACGGATATAGTCCGTAGCTATATCTAATAGCTACGGATATAATCCGTAACTATAGATACTAATAGCTACGGATTATATCCGTAGCTATAGATAGTAATAGCTACGGCTACGAATTATATTTCGTAGCTATTTTCCCTGTTTCCATTGTAAGAACCTGCTATGATTGATAACTCATCTAAGCTTAATGCAATCAGAGAAAAAAAATGATGCATTTGTTACAATAGCAATCAAATCTACAATGCATCCTACATTCACATTTCTAAATAAGCAATACTTCACTTTGCTCAACCTATCATAAGAATTACAACTAAGGCGTGCCCTCATGCATTAAATAATGCTCGCGCTTTTACAGAATTTTCTTTCTTCAAACGGTCAAGTTCAGTAAACATAGAAGATACAGCTTCTTCTTTCCTTGAAACTACATAAGTAACTTCTGTAGACTTCGACACAATATCACTTTCAAGTTTCAAAACTCTTCCCTTGAGAAAATGAATTTCATCATCCACTAACTTCTTTAGCTTGTCAGCCTATATAAAACAACATTAATTGTAGACACAATCAAACAAACATGCCTTTGTACACATCTCAAAAAGAAGAAAGACCAAAAAAAAAAAAAAGAGCTGGAAAAAAACAATTATATATAAAGAAATCAAAAATGTACCTACAAATCTTCTAAACTATAGCAAAATCCATAGGTTAGGTTATCGGTTATAAGTTTAGGTTATAAGTTATAGGTTAAGGTTTAGTTTATAGGTTTAGGAAATCAGGTTCGGGTTCAGGATTGGGTTTAGGTTTGGGTTTTCAAGTTTAGGTTTAGGTTTAGGTTAGGGAGTTGAGATTAGGATTAGGTGTAGGTTTAGGTTTAGGATTTGAGAATACATTTAGGTTAAGGTTTAGGGAATTGAGAATAGGTTAAGGTATAGGTTTAGGAAATCGGGTTCGTGTTCAAGATCTAGTTTAGGTTTGGGTTTTCAAGTAGGTTTTAGGTTTAGGTTTTTAGAGAGTTGAGATTAGGATTAGGTGTAGGTTTAGGTTTAGGGATTTGAGAATACATTTAGGTTAAGGTTTAGGGAATTGAGAATAGGTTAAGGTTTAGGTTTAGGAAATCGGATTCGGGTTCGGGATCGGGTTTAGGTTTGGGTTCTCAAGTTTAGGTTTAGGTTTAGGTTAGGGAGTTGAGATTAGGATTAGGTGTAGGTTTAGGTTTAGGGATTTGAGAATACATTTAGGTAAAGGTTTAGGTTAAAGGTTTTGGTTAAGGTTAAGGTTATAGGTTTTGGTTTAGGTTTAGGTTTAAGTTTTAGGTTTAGGTTATAGATTTAGGGAATTGAGAATAGTTTAAGGTTTAGGTTTAGGAAATCGGGTTTGGGTTCGGGATCGACTTTAGGTTTGGGTTTTCAAGTTTAGGATCCGGTTTAGGTTAGGGAGTTGAGATTAGGATTAGGTCTAGGTTTAGGTTTAGGGATTTGAGAATACACTTAGGTTAGGTTTAGGTTATTTTGGTTTATGTTAGGTTATAGGTTTTGGTTTAGGTTTAATAGATTTAGGGAATTGAGAATAGTTTAAGGTTTAGGTTTAGGAAATCGGGTTGGGTTCGGGATTCGGCTTTAGGTTTGGGTTTTCAAGTTTAGGATCCGGTTTAGGTTAGGGAGTTGAGATTAGGATTAGGTGTAGGTTTAGGTTTAGGGATTTGAGAATACATTTAGGTTAAGGTTTAGGTTTAGGTTATAGGTTTTGGTTTAGGTTTAGGTTTAAGTTTTAGGTTTAGGTTATAGATTGAGGGAATTGAGAATAGTTTAAGGTTTAGGTTTAGAAATCGGGTTCGGGTTCGGGATTTTAGGTTTGGGTTTTCAAGTTTAGGATCCGGTTTAGGTTAGGGAGTTGAGATTAGGATTAGGTGTAGGTTTAGGTTTAGGTTTAGGTTTGAGAAATACATTTAGGTTAAAATCGGTTTAGATCGTTATTTGGGTTTTTTAGGTTTAGGGAGTTGAGATTAAGATTAGGTGTAGGTTTAAGTTTAGGTTTTTAAGGTTTAGGTTATAGGTTTTGGTTTAGGTTTAAGTTTAAGTTTTAGGTTTAGGTTATAGATTTAGGGAATTGAGAATAGTTTAAGGTTTAGGTTTAGGAAATCGGGTTCTGTCCGGGATCGGCTTTAGGTTTGGGTTTTCAAGTTTAGATCCGGTTTAGGTTAGGTTAGGGAGTTGAGATTAGGATTAGGTGTAGGTGTAGGTTTAGGGATTTGATAATACATTTAAGTTAAGGTTTAGGTTATAGGTTTTGGTTTAGGTTTAGGTTTAAGTTTTAGGTTTAGGTTATAGATTTAGGGAATTAAGAATAGTTTAAGGTTTAGGTTTAGGAAATCGGGTTTGGGTTCGGGATCGGCTTTAGGTTTGGGTTTTCAAGTTTAGGATCCGGTTTAGGTTAGGAGTTGAGATTAGGATTAGGTCTAGGTTTAGGTTTAGGGATTTGAGAATACATTTAGGTTAAGGTTTAGGTTATAGGTTTTGGTTTAAGTTAAGGTTATAGGTTTTGGTTTAGTTTAGGTTATAGATTTAGGGAATTGAGAATAGTTTAAGGTTTAGGTTTAGGAAATTGGGTTCGGGTTCGGGATCGGCTTTAGGTTTGGGTTTTCAAGTTTAGGATCCGGTTTAGGTTAGGGAGTTGAGATTAGGATTAGGTGTAGGTTTAGGTTTAGGGATTTGAGAATACATTTAGGTTAAGGTTTATGTTATAGGTTTTGGTTTAAGTTAAGGTTATAGGTTTTGGTTTTGGTTTAAGTTTAGGTTATAGATTTAGGGAATTGAGAATAGTTTAAGGTTTAGGTTTAGGAAATCGGGTTCGGGTTCGGGATCGGCTTTAGGTTTAGGTTTTCAAGTTTAGGATCCGGTTTAGGTTAGGGAGTTGAGATTAGAATTAGGTGTAGGTGTAGGTTTAGGGATTTGAGAATACATTTAGGTTAAGGTTTAAGTTATAGGTTTTGGTTTAGGTTTAGGTTTAAGTTTTAGGTTTAGGTTATAGATTTAGGGAATTAAGAATAGTTTAAGGTTTAGGTTTAGGAAATCGGGTTCGGGTTCGGGATCAGCTTTAGGTTTGGGTTTTCAAGTTTAGGATCCGGTTTAGGTTAGGGAGTTGATATTAGGATTAGGTGTAGGTTTAGGTTTAAGGATTTGAGAATACATTTAGGTTAAGGTTTAGGTTATAGGTTTTGGTTTAGGTTTAAGTTTAAGTTTTAGGTTTAGGTTATAGATTTAGGGAATTGAGAATAGTTTAAGGTTTAGGTTTAGGAAATCGGGTTCGGTTGGGATCGGCTTTTAGGTTTGGGTTTTCAAGCTTAGGATCCGGTTTAGGTTAGGGAGTTGAGATTAGATTAGGTGTAGGTTTAGGTTTAGGGATTTGAGAATACATTTAGGTTAAGGTTTAGGTTATAGGTTTTGGTTTAAGGTTTAGTTTTTTAGGTTTATTATAGATTTAGGGAATTGAGAATAGTTTAAGGTTTAGGTTTAGGAAATCGGGTTCGGTCCTGGGATCGGCTTTAGGTTTGGGTTTTCAAGTTTAGGATCCGGTTTAGGTTAGGTTAGGGAGTTGAGATTAGGATTAGGTGTAGGTATAGGTTTAGGGATTTGAGAATACATTTTAAGTTAAGGTTTAGGTTATAGGTTTTGGTTTAGGTTTAGGTTTAAGTTTTAGGTTTTGGTTATAGATTTAGGGAATTGAGAATAGTTTAAGGTTTAGGTTTAGGAAATCGGGTTCGGGTTCGGGATCGGCTTTAGGTTTGGGTTTTCAAGTTTAGGATCCGGTTTAGGTTAGGGAGTTGAGATTAGGATTAGGTCTAGGTTTAGGTTTAGGGATTTGAGAATACATTTAGGTTAAGGTTTAGGTTATAGGTTTTGGTTTAAGTTAAGGTTTTAGGTTTTGGTTTAAGTTTAAGTTATAGATTTAGAGAATTGAGAATAGTTTAAGGTTTAGGTTTAGGAAATCGGGTTCGGGTTCGGGATCGGCTTTAGGTTTGGGTTTTCAAGTTTAGGATCCGGTTTAGGTTAGGGAGTTGAGATTAGGATTAGGTGTAGGTTTAGGTTTAGGGATTTGAGAATACATTTAGGTTAAGGTTTATGTTATAGGTTTTGGTTTAAGTTAAGGTTATAGGTTTTGGTTTAAGTTTAGGTTATAGATTTAGGGAATTGAGAATAGTTTAAGGTTTAGGTTTAGGAAATCGGGTTTTGGTTTTTAGG
Source organism: Magnolia changhungtana (assembly GCA_030180095.1). Lineage (NCBI taxonomy): Eukaryota > Viridiplantae > Streptophyta > Magnoliopsida > Magnoliales > Magnoliaceae > Magnolia > Magnolia changhungtana. The sequence goes on along the minus strand of JASAUF010000067.1, from coordinate 583,375 downwards.
TTTAGGTTTTCAAGTTTAGATCTAGTTTAGGTTAGGGAGTTGAGAATAGCTTTAGTTTTAGGTTTAGGAAATAGGTTTTGATTTAAGTTTAGGTTTAAGTTTTAGGTTTAGGTTATAGATTTAGGGATCGAGAATAGTTTAGGTTTAGGTTTAGGAAATCGTTTTCGGATCCTTTAGGTTTGGGTTTTCAAGTTTAGGATCCGTTTAGGTTAGGAGTTATATTAGGATTAGGTGTAGGTTTAAGTTTAGGGATTTGAGAATACATTTAGGTTAAGGTTTAGGTTATAGGTTTTGGTTTAGGTTTAGGTTTAAGTTCTAGGTTTAGGTTATAGATTTAAGGAATGAGAATAGTTTAAGGTTTAGGTTTAGGAAATCGGGTTCGAGTTCGGGGTCATCGGCTTTAGGTTTGGGTTTTCAAGTTTAGGATCCGGTTTAGGTTAGGGAGTTGAGATTAGGATTAGGTGTAGGTTTAGGTTTAGGTTTGAGAATACATTTAGGTTAAGGTTTAGGTTAGGGATTTGAGAATACATTTAGGTTATAGATTTAGGGAATTGAGAATAGTTTTAGGTTTAGGTTTAGGAAATCGGGTTCGGGCTCGGGGTCCGCTTTAGGTTATAAGTTTAGGATCGTTTTTAGGTTTAGGATTAGGTGTAGGTTTAGGTTTAGGGATTTGAGAATACATTTAGCTTAAGGTTTAGGTTTAAGTTTTAGGTTTAGGTTATAGATTTAAGGAATTGAGAATAGTTTAAGGTTTAGGTTTAGGAAATTGGGTTCGGGTTTGGGATCAGCTTTAGGATTGGGTTTTCAAGTTTAGGTTTAGGTTAAGGGTGTGGTCCCTGCAAATACAGATATAAAAATGGTCTGTCCAAATGATCAGGCCCTTCCAATGTTGTCCATAGGAAATGGACGGCTTCATCATGGTCATAACAGCGGTTCCCACCTTCCAGGGACCCCCGCTCATCCGGATAGCTCCGACGCACATCCAGGTCTGCTCCTTTAATTTCAAACAAATGCATAAACACAGCCTGTCCAAATGGCCAAGCCCCTCCAATGTTGTCCATAGGAAATGGACAGCTTCATCATGGTCATAACAGCTGTTCCCACCTTCCAAGGACCCCGACTCATCCAGATAGCTCCGACGCACATCCGGGTCTGCTCCATTAATTTCGAGCAAATACATAAACATGGCCTGTCCAAATGGCCAGGCCCTTCCAATGCTGTCCATAGGAAATGGACAGCTTCATCATGGTCATAACAGCGGTTCCCACCTTCCAGGGACCCCCGCTCATCCGGATAGCTCCGACGCACATCCGGGTCTGCTCCATTAATTTCGAACAAATACATAAACACGGCCTGTCCAAATGGCCAGGCCCCTCCAATGCTGTCCATAGGAAATGGACAGCTTCATCATGGTCATAACAGCGGTTCCCACCTTCCAGGGACCCCCGCTCCACATCCGGATAGCTCCGACGCACATCCGGATCTACTTCATCAATTTCATGATAATATATAAACATGGGCCTGTCCAAATGGCCAGGCCACTTCTTCAATGAATCATATAGTATGAAGGAAAGAAGACTCACCAATTTAGCTAGCAAGGAGAGAAAGTGTGAGTGCTTGGAATGTCGCCCTTTCTTTGAATAATGGATGCATATTCCACATTGCAATCTGAGAATGAGTAAATTTTTTAGTTTCTCCGACAATGCAAATGGGCACAAATTTACATATAAAGATTTTAAAAATTGTAAAAAATTACAAGACATTAGTTGCACAAATAATGGATGAGACATACTAAGACTATAGGTGCCCAGAGCAAGATAACTGCACCAATGTTGTACCTAGCTGCATTGAAAGAGCAAAAAAATTATATGAATGAAAAAATAACAATTTCAAAGATAAAATAAATAGTTAAAAACTTTACCATTTCAATATGAACCTTGTAGTGGCAACATTGATCTGTGGGGCTAAAAATACATGAGCCTGCATATAAAAATCTCAAGTTAGTTGGGCCTTTGAGGTCCTCAAATGATAATAGAAGAAGCCAGTAAACTAAAAACACATGAGCCTGCATACAACTCACCTTGATGCCCATTCTCCCTCCTCCTTTACCCGGGCTTGGGACCGGCAATGCAAGGAGTTGCATTGGCGGAGTTAAAAAGGGGCTTAGCCTCCATTTGGTTTGTGACGACCAAATGGAGTCTAATATGTTTACATATAGAGTATAAAATTCATTCAAAATTACAAAAACGAAACCAAACAACATATAGTAACAAAAAAAAACAAGCGAAACATCAATATAAAGTAACTAAAAACCAAACCAAGTTCTGAGATCATCAATATAAAGTAACTAAAGTGTTAAATTAGTTCAAAATTAACCAAAAAAAAAAAAAAACAAGCGAAACATCATATATATATATAAAAGTAACTAAAAAAGCATCCACACCAAGTTCAATTATAGAGTACCAAGTTTGTTTGAATTATCGAAATCTCAAAGATTCCTTCCCCCATTGCACAAGTGATCCCGGACCGGCCTCTCCAAGTGTAGATGCGAACCCATCTTCTTTCCATAAACGAGTGTCAGGATGTATAATCTCAGTCAGGGTAATAACAAAAGCTCCATCCTCCACTGGTTCGCAATGGACAACTGCATTTGGATTAACTTCGTGTACTTGACCACGAGCAACTACATCACGATTTCCCCAACCAAGCAAGTCGCATCTCTTACCGATATATATAACATCCGGCTACATGTACACATAAAATGGCATTAGTATTTTATCATTTATAAAATAATTGTAAGTTCAATACAGTACCAAATTTACACTTGCATACTGATGATCCCTGAGTAGATTTAGCAATTGTTGGTGATGAGAGGTTTTGCATAGATTATGTGTGTTGCTGCATCTCCATCCAGGCCTCCATCTTGGACAATGATTTCTTTATATCAAATATCTCTTGCACTAGGCCATCTCTTTCTTTTGTCAAATTCTCTACCTTTAAATGGGCAGGGGCTGACATCTTCAGTCCTGTCTTGGTTATCGATCAACCTAGACCCCGCATTCGCCCTCTACTGTCAGAACCAACCAACTGTAAGACATTGCAAATTAAGTTATTAGAAAATTCATAATTACCATGAATCTCACTGTAATTTTTGAATTTTATTATTACCTGTGTAAGGGCATCGTCAACGCCGGTAATCTTAGAAGAAGGATTGCTAGAATAAAGCTCATCTAATTTTTCCTGCGACAAAATACAAATGGATGTAAAATAATTTAAAGTTATACATTGGCATCTCATAAAGGTACTAGTTAGTAGTAGAAGGGGATGTCCTTACAACAAGGTCAGGATACTGGACAACTTTGTCCATGCTTGTATGGGCTCTTAAGTAAACATCACATCTACCTATCTCGGCATCAGAGGTAAGATTCTTCTACTTCGCCTTTGGCACATTACATATTAATGGAGTTAGATAAATGATAATTCAAAAGTAAATTCAATATTAAACTATAATACCTATATTTATAAATAAATAATACATACCATCTGATGGCAAATAACAGCCATGTTATTCCTCCCAAGACACGCAGGTCGCGTTAGCTTGGACCGATTGACTTTATTCCTTTCACTTGATTTCTTAAATTCCTCAGTGCTATGTTGATTCACGAAGACTAACCAATCCTCCATAGGGATACCAAGGGGGGCAGAACTATCTCTCACAACTGCAGGATCTTTGTCTTTAATATATTTTACAGTCAACCTTTTCTTGTAATTCCGCCATATTTCCTTGATGCGTTTTGTTACGTATGTAAGACTCGCATCCCAACTTTGACCCTCATACTCATAAGCCCGTGACAATGACTTTATGATCATTTGAATGTGTGCATGAGACACCTGGCGAAAGTCCTGGTATGTAATCGGGATATGAGTATGGGTGAGGATACTGATATGTGATGCAAATTACTTTTGTTCAGGACAATCCTCATTCGGTTGTCCGAATTCATTCGTCTTTAGGACTTTTTTCCTATCAGGTTACTCATGTAAAAAAGCACCCCTAGTAGGACCTCTCTTTCTTGACGAAGAAGAAGAAGCTGGCACAACAACATAAAAAGAGTAACAGTTATATATACACATTGTTGATTACCCTCAAATGATAAGAAAATTAAAATTTACATATCTAATTAAGGAGAACTATCATATTACCTTTGGCCTTGCTCGCATCTATAGTCTCGGTCAAGTGCACACCCAATGCCTCTGGTTGTGAATCCATGTGCCTGTTTAAATTAAAATAAAATAAAATAAAAACACTAATGATGAAAACAATAACTTGGATAACAGATAAAGTACAAACAATTCACTACATTATCCATATCTTGAGTGGATTTCCTCCAATAAATATCATATGGTTACATGCTTAGAAAATATTAACAATTCAAGAGATTCTCCTTGATCGCTTTCTTTTCTTGGTTTTCTCGACTACAACACTGATGTCTTCAGGTTCATTGAATATCAACTCATCAACAATTGCTAATGAGGTGAGATTAGGTCCTAGATCGGCATCAGTTACATCCTTAAACCGTTCCATAGAGGGCATATCTCTTCTTCGATAAAAATCTTTTTTGGAACTTCCAATACCACATGCCATTCAGGATTTTTTGGATCTCTGAGTAGAAAACTTGCGTGGCATGCTCCGCAAGAATGAACGGCTCGTCACCCAATTTGTCTAAACTGTAAAGACTGGACAAATTTACTAATCTCAGATTCGCTTCGACATCAAAAGAAACACCATGATGCGTCACCTTAACCCAATCACACTTAAATAAGATGGGCTTGTACCCTGTTCTGTACTCCAATTGGATAATTCTACGAAGGACTCCGTAGTAAGGTTGATTTTCATCCACTGTATTCATATCCTTAGCACTAGATCGAAAGGTGGTCATACCCTCTGTCATAACCCCACTGTTTTGGTTCATTTTATTCTCCTCATAGTCCTTAGTGACAAAGAGAAAACCATTAATACAATACTTATTGTATTGAGTACAAAAAGCTAGAGGTCCTCTCACTATATCTTTAAATTCTTTATCGTCAGATTCGCTAAACTCTGGTTGCCTCTTCAACCAAGGTATCAATTCATCCAAACTAGGCACCCTGTTGGTCCTCCTGTAACATCGCTGCAAGAAATCTTTGTGCTTCCTGCGCATTATTTGATACCATTGTTATATTGAAATCGCATAAAGTAAAGAAAATATATACAAATGAGCTAATTGTGCATACCCTTCCCACACATCATAGCTGGGATGACTCTTCAGTACCCATGTATGAGCCTGTTCGTATTTGATACCCACTAGGATAACACTTTGACCTGAACCTATTGGACCAACATCGTCATCATTGTTATTGTCATCAACGACATCTTGCAACTTTTGTAGTCCTGAAATGACTCCATCAAACCGTTTTTCCAATTTTTCCAAGAGGCTTATTTTTTATTTTCCTCTGTATTGGTTGCAATATATAATCGTCTCCTCTTGGATATATTGTTCTGCAATGCAACCCTCAGGTCGCGTCTTGTTACGGACATAGGCCTTAAATGTCTTCATGAACCTGACAAAGATAATGATACATTACAAATACATACAACTGTAGATGTTAAGCCGGATTATTCTTATTAAACTTATAGCGTACCTTTCGAATGATACATCCATCGATAGTATACAGGACCACATATACGAGCCTCGTAAGCTAAGTGGATGGGCAGATGCATCATCACGACAAATATAGATGGAGGGCATATAATATCAAGCTGACATAAGGTCCTAGCCATACCCCTCTCAAGAGTGAGGAGCATTTGAACGTCTACTGTTGTCGAGCACAAGGCATTAAAGAAGGTGCAAAAGCTTGTAATTATAGGACGAATGACCTTCCTATCCCTGAATGCATGCTGGATGAGAACTGGGAGCAAATGTTGCATCAACACATGGTAAGAATGAGACTTCATTCCCTTTAAATCCACGCAATCTCCCTTTATGATGGTCTTCCAATTTGCACTAAAACCGACTGGAACACACAGGTCATGCAAAGTCTGAATGAAAAGCTTTTTCTCTTCTTTTCTTAAACAAAAAGGACCTTGTTTCTGAATCATCTTGCCATTGCTCTTTTTTAGCCATAGACGCTTCTTAATTCTCAATTGTTTCAGGTCCCTGCGTGCATTAGCATCATCCTTGGTCTTGCCAGGTGTGTTCAACAACAAGGTGATAAGGATTTCACATATATTTTTCTCGACATGCATAACATCAAGGTTGTGACGCACCGGAATATATTTTCAATACTCTAAATCAAATAATATAGACCGTTTAAAGAACCACGGTGATTCAACAACACCTGTTAGCTCTTGTCGGCCTCCATCAATACCCCTCATATTCCTGTTCTTAGTCTTCACCCATTGCATATGCAGGTTCGCAGTCTGTCTTTCGACCTCAATCCCATCCAGAAGAATGGGTTGACGTCGTATCTCTACCTTCTTATTGAATGTGCCAGCACTTGTGTCCTTTCTTGCCTGGTCTGACACTGGCAACCATCGTCTGTGACCCATATAAACATGTTTCTTTCCATATTGGAGTCGTAAGGAATCTGTGTTAGGACCACATACAGGACAACCATACTTACCCTTGGTCCTACAACCATAAACATTACCATATGCTGGAAAGTCATGGATTGTCCAGAGCAAAACGGCACGCATCTTGAATTTATTTTTATGATATGCATCAAGCGTCGTGACCCCTTTATGCCATAAGTCTTGCAATTCATCAATCAATGGTCATAAATAAACATCAATATCCTTTCCTGGTTGTTGTGGTCCCTCAATGAGCAAAGCCAACATAGTAAACTGAGGTTTCATGCAAAGCTTTGGCGGAAGGTTGTACGTCACACACATAACGGGCCATGAACTATGAGCTGTAGTGAAAGCACCGAATGGGTTAAACCCATCTGTAGTCAGGCCCAATCGAACATTGCAAGGCTCAGCTGAAAAATCCATATACTTCTCATCGAGATTCTTCCATGCAATAGAATCACCGATGCTCCATCTTTTCAGGTTGCAATTTTTCTGGTTGAGTGCCATGACATTTCTTTCGCTAACCATGGCACACTAAACATTCTTTGTAGCCTTAGTGTTAATGGAAAATACCTTAACACCTTGGCAGGTACTCGAGATTGTTTTTTCTCAACATTCATTTCTATCTTGAACCTAGGAGCTTTACAAGTTGGACAACTGGTTTTCATCTCGTTCTCTTTCTAGTACAAGATACAGTCATTTGGACAAGCATGGATCTTCACATAATCAAGACCCAACTTTGTAATGATCTTCTTCGCTTGGTAGGTATTAGTAGGGGCCTTGTTACCAGAAGGTAACACCTTCTTTAGTAGTTGAAGGAGCTCTGTAAAGCTTTTTTCGCTCCATCCATGGTTCACCTTTAATTTGAAAAGTTGTACAATAAAAGTCAGCACAGTGAAATCTTGGGCCCCTGGGTATAGCTCAGTCATTGCGTCTCGTAGATTTTCTTCAAACTCATCAGTTTCATTTTCCCCAAAGACGCCTTCGACTACAGGGGTCACATTCGGCTCATCCTGTACAACTTCATCTAGGTTATTACCACCGAGTTCTTGAACAATCACGTTGTGAACCTCATTTAAGTTCAGGACATTGTGGTACTGTTGGGAACTTGATGCACATTCAGTACGCTTAGGTGATACATGCTCACCATGCATGTCCCAAACCCTATAGCTTGAGTCAAATCCATTTTTCATTTGATGTATTTCCAAATCATCATAAGAAACCGGTAATCGTAAACATCTACAAGTGGCATATGGACAACGAATGGTTTCTCTACCAGGAAGGTGTTCTCGTGCAAACTTCACAAAGCTTTTTATTCCAGAAATAAAACGAGGGTTCGGAAAACTTAGTGTCATCCACTACCTATCTGTTATAGCCGGATCTTGATTAACCATGGGGTTCATTTTGAACCTGCACCTTACAAAAAAATAATAATTATTATTATTATTATTTTCCACTCATTCACGAATCTAATTCTAAACACGTGCATCTATGACTATCATTGGAGTTTAGTCTTTGAATAGCTTCAACTTTTCATTGGCATATCACGTGGGACCTAGATTGCCTACTCACCGGTGCTGTGTGGGTCACCGCTCATATGTTGGACATAAATGTCATTTTGACACATGTAGGGTCGACCTCTAGCATGGCATGTTCATGGGTTTGTATCAAGCATATCATGCATGACTTAATGGAAAGAATTAAGAATGAGTTACATTGGGGATAAAGACTCTAAGGATCCTTACTACCTAAGGTCAAGAAGGCTATACAACTATCTTCAATTATAACCACAACACCACTACATGGCTAAAAGAGATCACTAACGCCCAACAATAACAACATGCTTGAAGTCCATGGCTGAGAAGACACCGAAACATCCTTAGAAACTCCTAGGTAATAAACACCTATCTTGCATCAAACTACAACAAACAATAATCCAAACACAAATTTACCTCAAACAAAATTAATGACTTGACTGGAGACAACAATACACCTCAACTTTTCCTCAAGTCCCAATCATGGATTGTTTAATCTATGTAAGATTTCGGGTTTAGGTTTAGGTATAGCTTTAGGTTATAGGTTTAGGATGCATGGAAATATGCTCCAATCCTCAAGTCCCAATCCTTGGGAACTAAATTTCAATTTCATTGATGGATGCATGGAAATATGCTCAAGTTACAAATAATCCAGAGAATGATGGTTGTATAAATGTTGTTCCGCTTGTCTAAGATCCTTACTATGTACAGCAAGTGACTTGTGAACGGGTCTCTTGACACTCTTTGGGATAACTTGCCTTAGAAAACTCTCTCGATTATACATTTTGTGGATAAAAGACTTAGACAATTACATGTTTCTTTTAGTGTATATGGAGAAATGCTAAAATCGTTCATGAGAGGAGAGAATGAAGAGGTGAATTGCAACACACATACTAAAGTGGAACATGCTTGCAAGATATCCCTACATGTATGCTGAATATAGGTGGTTGGTGGTTTTTTTCTTAACCATTCATTTTCCTCAAGCAAGTATGACCACCTGATGACTAGATTGGCTTGATTTATGACCCAAGGCATGGTAACCATTGGCCCTGCCTAATGATTGTCACACAAATGTACCACATGAGCACGTGTCCTGCTATTCACCTCTTCCATCTCTCTATGTGAATAGCCATGGCATTTCTCCATGGTAGATTTACACCTCATATTCATGTTTGTGACTTTGCACATGCTCCTAAGGAATCAAACAACACAATTCATTTATACAGTTATTTGTATATTCATTTTTTTTCTTTGAATTGCCAGCCATTGATAATTTATGTTAAAGATGCTGATATCAAATGTGAACATTTAAACAAAGTTCTACCTGTGTGCATAGACACGAATAGTTATCTTGAAGTTCTGTAAATGATGTAAAGAAGGATAGTGCTGGTTCTGAGTATTTGTGAAATAACTATTATTGTTTGATGTCTATACCCACAAAAGCAGGAACATAATTTGGTTATTCTCTTTTTATTTAATGACTTCATGCATTTGAGTTATATCCCAAAAGTCACAAGGTTACATCAGGTGATTCACTTGCCAAATCCATACGAGTGAAAAGTCCTTCAGAGTAAAATCATATTCAGGTTGATATTGTCCAAGGAAAAATATTTACTTGTCCGGTGCTGCTTCCATAACAAGCTTCTTAATTACGTGTCTTGACACAAGCTCTATAATTCCTTTCTCGAACTTCTGCAGTCTCAATCAAAACAATGCTTGCCTTCACCTGAAAAGCAGTTGCCTTCCATGAGTTGCCTCCAACAAAAGGTGTACATACTACGTTCTTCAAAATAATAATAATAATAATAACAATAACAATAATAATGATGAAATTGTGTAGGAACTACAGAAAATATCATGGTGTTCGGCAGAGATGCATAATACAAGTACACCTTGGTCAATGAAATATACAATGCTCAATCAAATTCAAGGTTTTGTTTGGCCCATCAAATTGCATGAGCAGGACTCACCTTCAAGCAATTCAAATCATTCATGGTGAGTGGGAGATACACAAAAAATCTTTCCCTTTAGATGATCGTAATCGTCTGATGTGGCCCCTGCTAAATATAGACCAAAAATCATAGTTCTCCATTTTCATCAGATGGCTAGGATCATCTGAAAGGGGACTTCTTAAGGCATGGCCAATCCCATGATTGGTCGCACCAGATGAACAACTTAGGTTACTTAAAGGTGGGTGCCACCTACCTGGTTGAGCATCACATTATACCTCTTTCTTCTCTAGAGCTAATTAAAAGAAATCCTTAATGTCCACACAGCTGCTAACATCTTTAGGAAAATTATAATGTTCTTCAATATGCATGACTCCAAAAACCTCCTAACCAAAACTTTCAAAGATAGTAGATCCCTAACATACATTTTGGCTGTCACCTTGTTGAACAGGCTGTTAATTACTAACATCCTAGCAAATGTGTTGATAGCAAAGACTGCAAAAAATCTCCCGTGTAAACATTACATCACCAAAGCCATGCTCAAGTGTCGGGATTTTCTCCACATGGGCCATGACTCCAAAATCTCCCGTGTAAACATTACCATCACCAAAGGTGCTTGGCCTATTCTCATTGATGAATTTGTTGAGCAAGAAATCAAATAGCTAAACATACATATACAAATAAGGATTGGTCTAAAAACTACAAGAGAAGGCATGTTGAATTTTGAATATTGATGCAACAACTGTGAAGGCATTGGCATTTCAATCTACACGGAAGAAACTGATTAAATGAGTTCATAGGTAGAAAACTAAATTAAGCAACAAAACCATTAAAATCGTTATCTTCAAAGAAGAAATGGATGGTACAATAATATGTAACAAAACATATTATTATGTAACAAAACATATTATTATGCCACATATTCCGCACATATCCACATGATTTAGGGCTATCCACATCATGCATGATCCATGATTTGCAGCCATCAAAATGTTAAAAATTGCATTTAGCTTGGTACGCCCCAAAACACCACAAATCTACACCACAAGATAGGCCACCAGAAGTAAAATTTGCCCAGAAAGACAGGAATATTTCACCTAATTTAGATGGGCCACCAGAAATCACAATCTCACATAGTCAAGTGGGCCCACTATCCAATGAACAATATGGACTTCAATGCAACAAGGTGGGCTACCACCCAACAAACAACGTGCCCCAATATATGCATAGTGGGCCCCTCGCTCAAGGGGCCACACAAGTTTGAATCAGGCTGGTATTTTTGCATTTTCAGTTCATTAATGGGCATTACTTCATGGACGGTGTTGATGGCATTGATAAAACATATAACTCGTAGGTGAGGCCCAGATCGGTGGCAAATAAACATTTCAGTGGGGTCCAGATTGTCGAGTCGTACAGAGTTTCAACCGTCTCCTGCTAGTGGTAGGTTCCACCCGAGATTTGAGTTTTAGTTATGGGCACATGCTCTAACTGAGCTGTTAAAACAGATGGGTGGTTCAGATGAAACACGTGGATCACAATGGCCCCACCCACTTGGCGTCAAAACGGATGAAAGACGCATACATTATAGTGTGTACTACCCATTGGATGGCGTGGATAATATATATATGCACCATGGTGGACCCCGGACTACATGAACAGCTCGGAGAAAACACATGCATGCCACGAGGTGGACCTTAGGAAAGGTCATGGTGGATGTTCAACCTACACTGCAGGCATCAAGGTGGGTTCCAGTAGCAGGCCCCACAATCTAGAAGGCGATGGATAAATCACATGTATCACGTTGAGGTCCAGTAGCTCAAAAAGGTAAGAATGATGGCTCCATCTTTTCTATATATATATATATATATATATATATATATATATATATATTAGAGAGGATTTGGTCACTAACATCTGCATTCATTGCAGGGAGATAAACGTTACGGTGGCCATAGGAAGTATTCAATGGACTTTATGTGTGTGTGTGTGTGTGTGTGTGTGTGTGTGTGTGTGTGTGTGTGTGTGTGTGGCTCACTTAAAATTTGGATCAGCCCTGATCTGGGCCTATATACCAAAATAATCTGGATCGAGAAGAAATTGATGCAAAAATTTGATCAAAGAAGAAATTGATGCAAAAAATTTTCAATTTTCAATTTCCAACCCAATTTTCAAATTTTCAAAACCAACGTTATATTCCACACCCATATGCCACTGAGAGATGGCTCTATCAAAATTTAAAAACCGTTTATTTACATATATCCATTAAATAATCATTTGTAGAAGGAAACCATAAGAAATGTCCAAAAGTGCCACGCCAATTGAACGAATGATGTAAGACAAATGAACATCTATATGGGAGTGACAAATCAGGATAAACTTAACTTTCACCATTGATATGTGAGACAACACATGTAGGGGTCATAACACAATCTGGGAATATTGAACTGACATTACTGTCACAAGAATGGATATTGGAGTGAAAATGGGTGGCTTAAAAATATTAATCAAAACAATCTATATTCAATGGGTTAAGATTTTCTGGCCAGGATCGTCCAATCACCATGATGTGGTGGTGGTCCATGCATGTGGTAGACCTTTAGATCAACAGTAAAAATCATCCTACATGATTGCTATGTGAATGGTGGAGATGCAAGATATAGGCGGGACCATCTCTAGTGACGTGGACATCTGCTGGGAGCATCTCCTTAATAATCTTAAACATAGTTGCTGAAAAAAAAAAAGTTTTAATGAATAACAGTGTTACCAAACAAAAAAATCACAAATGTACGGTATTAATTACATCTATCATGTCTGAAAACAGTTTAATGTCACATCACACAGTAGCCAAAAGAATCTAAAACAGTTTAATATCACCTCACAAAGTAGCCAAAATAATCTGACAGAAACATTTTCTATTGCAAATAACTCCATGAAGAAGAAGAACAAGAAGAAGAATGCAACTTCTTCGTCATGAAAGAACATATGAACAGAAAATTTGGAACACAACTCACAGATGAACTACTTCTGGTCTCCATTCACTTAAGAAAGAAGGAATGGATGAATAGAAAAACTGGTTTTGGATATAAATGTGTGAAGCTATTGCCCCACCATATCAAAGGACAACAAATGAAATAGGTTGTTTTGCAGAGCGCAATAATCTACACTAAAAAAAGTATTTCAAGTTCTACATTTTTTTTCTAGTAAGATGCAGTTGAGTATATATATATAAATAATAATAATAATAATAATAAAATAAAACAGATGCCACCAGAACTCCAGTCCCAATCACCATGATTTGTTAAATCTGTTAAATCTTTCAAGGAAATCCTCATGATTCAACACCATCCAAACATGCCAAGATGTCAATGCCAGTTATTTGGTTTCCATTCACATTGAATTGCACAGGAATCTAGCTTTCCAAACATGTCTGATCTCAAAAATGGCTAAGGAAGAGAAGGATTTGCTACTTATACTAGCAGCCATAGCAGTCTTCCATTACAATGGTTAATGGGGAATAGTATTCAGTTCAAAGTTGCTCCAAGGTAGCCTATGCAACTTCCACAGTGGGCAGAGTCCAGACCAACAATAACACTAATCAGATGATGCGATCACCATCAGATTGATGGTCGTCACATGGACAGTCTGTTGATACATGTAAATGGATGTATGTGTTGTGTGCATTAGCAGGGTCACATGGCCCTGTTTTTGCCGCACTTGAGTGAGTCTCCCGCAACAACTAGGAAAGATCCAGTCATGTGAGAATGGTCAAATTGTTGCTGGGCTGGCAATGGGTATGAACCTCAATGGCTAGAATCCTATATCTATATAATCAAATGCATATAGCTAACGTACTTTGGTGTGCAACAAGAGGAGTGATATAAACGAATACGGTAATGTTTAAGTTAGAATGTTGTTAACCATTGATTTACATTTAAGCAACCTTAAATGTATAGACTATTTACTGTATTCTCCTGTTTGCCATGTGCAAACGTGTTGTGCCAAGTAGACGCATTGGAGCTAACTTATGGTCGGTTATCCAGACTGCTGATCTTATGGGCCCCATCATGGTGAACCAAAAAACTAGCTTTGCTGTTGTAAATGCCAAAGTCTTCAGTTCAAAGTCTCAATTAAGGCTTACAAATTAAATGGGATGGGAACGTTGCATTAAAAAATATATATACACACATATATATATAACCTGTTCAATATCTCCTGGCATGAATGTCATTTCAACAAACAGATAGCATGCCATTTCATCAAATAGATATAATGCCATTTCATCAAATAGATACAATGCCATTTCAACAAACAGATAGCATGCCATTTCATCAAACAGTGAAATAGATACAATGCCATTTCATCAAATAGATACAATGCCATTTCAACAAACAGATAGCATGCCATTTCAACAAACAGATAGCATGCCATTTCAAATCTGAAAGAAAGGAAAAGAGATACAAATAGAAGAAGATATCAAACCTATGGAGAGGAGCTTCACGACATGTGTTTCTTCGGGCAGAGAGAAGAGGGCGTTCACGGCTGACGCATTGGAGAGAGAGGGAGGAGAATGAGAGAGATGGAGTAGAGATCGGAAGGGAGAGAGAGGATCAGGGAAAGATGAGCTTAGGGAATGCTCTGATACCCGTGTAGTATCAGAGCTTAGGGAATGCTCTGATACCCGCACCCAGGATCAGGGAAGCCGATCAGGGAAAAATCAGGGAATGGAGAGAGAGAGAGAGAGAGAGAGAGAGAGAGAGAGAGAGGGAGAGCAAAAGACGGGTTTGGGCGCGGCTCTGTTTTGAGCCCGCGCCCAAATTTGGGGAACGGATTGGCTACTCCCCCTGACGCTGGTGGTCGGTGCTCCGTGGGCCCCAACATGATGTATGTGTTTCATCCATTCCGTTCATCCATTTTTACAGATCATTTTAGGGGTTGATACAAAAAATTATAGGGATATAAATCTTAGGTGGGCCACACCACATGACAAAAATAATGAATGGATGTTTACAATTAAAATCCTCCTAAGGCCCACTGTACTGTTTATTTGACATCCAATCTGTTGATTTGGTCATGAAGACCCAAATGAAGGGAAAAAATAAATATCAGCTTGATCCAAAACTTTTATGGCTCCCAAAACGTTTTTAATGGTCAAAATTCATTCAAAACTTTTTCCTATAATGTGGTCCACTTGAAATAGGGATATACTTCATTTATTTTGTCATATCATAAAATGATATAAAAAAATATATGGATGGCATGGATGACACACATACATCATGGTGGGCCCCACAGAGAACCGACCACTAGGCAATGGCTGGTGTCAGGGGGAGTAGCCAATCCGTTCCCCCAAATTGACGGACGGACGGACGTAGACGGTCCGATCAGGGGTTCTGTGGGGCCCATCATGATGTATTTCCTCAATCCATTCCGATCCATAATTTTAATAAATTATTTTAGCTTACTATACCAACTTTCAGGCATATTGAAGATCCAAGTGGACCACACCATAAGAAGCAACTGTAATTTAATATCAATGTTTCCTACCGTGTGGTCCACATGAGCCTTCAATCTAGCTAATGTTTTTTCTCATCCACTAAAGTAATATTTAGAAATATATAGACGACTTAGATAGAATATATAGTTTCTTTTAGGCCTCATAGAGCACCTTACAACAATATTAAATATTAATGGTGTATTGACTTTTTAGCTACAGATTAAAACCGTAACAAATTTAGCTAAGGTTTATATCCGTAGCAAAACACTACCGTGGTTTGAATCCTTTGCCCCTTTTTTTAGTAGTGGCGGGTCTCTCTTTAAGGGCTTCACCGCCTAGAGAGTGATCTTGACTGAAGTTGGGAATATAGCCAAAGGAGAGGGATCATCAGTCACTAGACCTCCAGTATTTGATGGTTCAAATATGCATGCTGGAGGGTAGAATGCACTACTTTCTGAGATCTTTAGACCATGATGTTTAGCATATAGTTGAAAATGGATACGTGCCACCAACCGAACAAATCGTACTTGATAGTGGCACGACGATCACAAAGCGCAAACCCAAAGAAAAGTGGATGGCGTTCAACAAGGAAAAACAGACTGTTGAAGCAAAAGCTATGAACGTCATCTACTGTGTCGTGTCCCAGGATATATTCAATCAGATAAGTATGTGTGGGACATCCAAGGAAGCATGGGATTTATTGGAAACAACCCATGAAGGCACAAGCACTGTGAAGAGGTCTAAACTTCAACTCCTGACTTCACAGTTCGAAAGTCTCAGAATGGAAGAGCATGAGACATTTATGAAGTTTTTCACAAAGTTGAATATCATCTGCAACTCCATGGGTGGATTGGGAGAAAACGTTCCTGTACCAAAAATTTGTAGAAAAATCTTAAGATCCCTTCTGGAACGATTTAATCCCAAGGTTACAACAATTGAGGAGTGTAGAAACATAGATGAGATGAAAGTAGAAGAATAGGTAGGTTCCCTACAAACTTTTGAACTATACTTCAAACAAATCCCCAAATCCAAAACAATTATCCTAAAAACCTCTAAGAAAACATTACATGAGGACAATGAGAGCGAAAATGAAAATGAAGATGAGGAAGTGGCTTTGCTGGCCCAACGATTTAAGAAATTCTTTCAAAAGAACCGTGGTCGTCCTTCCAAGGGAAGAAAGGTGAACTATAAATCTTCTGCAGCCAAATTTGGTAAAAGAACCACATGCTACGCCTGTCATGAGTATGAACACCTGTCTACTGAATGCCCAACTAAAAAAACTAAGGGCAAGGCTATGGCTGCCACGTGGGATGATACTAAGGAGTCAAATTCAGAATCTAGTGACTTAGAAAGCAATGGAGATCAGAAATCATTGAAAATACTCATAATCTCCACTACTTCAATCATTCCCACTGAATCTGAGAACGAGAAAGAACAGCAAGCCACTGAATCATTTTCATCTGATAATGAGGGAACTAAAGAAGAAGCATAAGAAGAAGAAAAAGACAAGCTACAAGATGCTTATAATCAACTATATATCCATAACATGAAAGTAGTTAGAAGACTTGGAATATCTGAAAATAAATTGGAATTGCTACAAAAATATTTGGATAAAACTCTAGAAATTAATACACATCTAATCAATGACTTATAACAATATCACTCTGACAATGATAGACTTGAGAGAGTTAACTCCTTCCTTAAATCCGAGTCCGAGAAATTGAACAGACAGGTTGAGATCTTAAAAAATAAAAATACGCTTCTTCAAAATGAAAATCATACACACCTGTTAGATCTAGAATAGTCCAGGAAAACTGTCAAGTAAAACCATAAGATTTCCCAAAGTGGTGAGAAGTTAGAAAAACTTTTAGGTATGGGAAAATCTGGAAATAAGAAAAATGGCTTAGGATATGAGAAAGTTAGAGCCAAAACTGGGTATGGAACACAAATACTTGAAAAATCTAATGCCTACAGTATGAACACAAAGACTAATCAAGTAGTTGAATTAGATAAGAAAATTAAATCTACTTCAAGTAAGAACACTATCACAAAGTGGATAATTCAAGAAAAGAAGAATTGTCTTGCTACTCACTCGGATTACTTAACAGGCAATGATTCTAATTGGTATCTTGACAGTGGTTGCTCAAGACATGTAACTGGTGACATGTCCCTTCTTTCAAATTATGAGAACCTTCATAATGGGATAGTCACATACGAAGATGGAACCACTGCTAAAGTAATTAGACAGGGAATCATAAAAGGAATTCAGTTGCTTGAAAATGAGAATGCTCTCTTCATAAAAGGTCTGACATATAATCTCCTTAGCATATCTCAAATCTGTGATAATGGGCACTTGGTTAAATTTAACAAACAAGAGTGTGAAATCCTAGACCTATCAAGAAAATCAGTAATGAAGGGTCATCGCACAAGCAATCGTTGCTACACTATCAGAGGCATAGAGAGAACTGATGTTTAGAAGTGCTGAGCATAAAAGGACAAGTCCAGATCATGCATCCAGATCTGAATATTTGCTGAAAAGATGCAATTTTGCTGAGCGTCAAATGATATATCTAAGGTTCCTAACCTCAATCTTTTGTATATGAACATTCAAATGTTTATAATTTTTTATATGTACAGTCATTGTACATAATTTTGCTGAGTATGATATTAAGTCACAGAAATACTATAAGTATACTTGAAGGGTTGTCTGTATGCTGAAAAGAAAAATATTCCTCTTCGATACGTCTATCGATATGACATTCCCGATTAATCCATCACGAGTCGATATCATCGACATCTCCCCAGAATATGGAAAGTCACATGATCGGGACTACTATCAAAGCAATTGTTGATAACATCGGATGAGGATCATCGATATAATCGAAAGAAAGGTCGATAAAATCAAAGCTTACCGCCCAATAAAAAGTGGTCGAGCGAGAAAATCTTTTTTTCTAAAAAAAAAAAATAAAATTGCCCTCTACTCAAATCCTTGGCCAGAAGATCATTGGTGGGTCCCAGAAGCTTCAAAAGAAACGGGTATTATCCTTCCAATTCTTCCACTCCAGAGTCTAACCTCACTTTTGGTAAGGTACTTTCTGCTCTTTTGGTTGACCATCCTTACCTTTACCTGTCTCATACACTAAAAAATCATGAACAAAGGGAAAGGTCTTCACTCATTACAATCAAAGAACATGCAATCCGAATCCAATAGACGTTAACCTATTCCTAGAGAACGACATCCATTCACCATTGTTGAACGTCTCGTACTCAATAGTGCTATTGAATCTTTTGGAGTGGACTTACTTTTGGAAGTAATAGGTTGGCAGAACATCCTCAATTTGGAGGATCGTATCAACTAGGGGTGATCCAAGAATTCTTCAATCACTGTCATGTCATTAGTAATGATCCCCCTAGCATTCAGGTCAAACTTTCACATTACTCAAAGATCATCACTCCGATCACCCTGGCTCATCTTCTAAATCTTGATGTCACTCAGATTCCAGTAACTAACAGGAATCTCAACAGTCTGGGTGTATGGGGAGAAATTACTCGTGCATTATGTCAAGGCACTACCGTTCCATGAAATGATGACAATTTGCTTCACATCAACTACCTTGGACCCACTTTCAAAATTCTTCATAACATTTTTGGGTCTAATGTATATCCCTGTGATGTCGAAAGAAATCATCTCTCTCCATTTATGATCAATATGTTATATTATATACATCAAGAAAATCAAGTGTTCTTGCCAACTCTTCTTCTCAAGAAAATCATCCGTGTCATCCAAGGCAATTATCGGGAGAAACTGTACTTTCCCGTACTCAAATGCAAATTAGCACATCATGTGGGACTTCCTGCCACATCTGATGTTGTGTCTCCTGAAGTAAGGTTTGACAGTAATGCAGCCCAGGAAGCCCAACAACTGTCTCTCTTCGTCTCCCCCCAGGGTTCACTTTTCCATGCTAAGGGATGTCCAACATGCTCAACCATCGACTCAGCCTACACATGGAGGGTCCAATCGCACGCCAATGGTCAGCCCAGAGTCAATCACAAACCGCCAGTTCCATCATCTAGAATGACACCTTTTGAATGGGATGGCTGGAATGGAGGAACGGCTGTACAACTGTTAAAGGCGCCTCACCACAATCGAAGAGAAGGTCGACGTCCTCCAGCACACTACTCAACAAGTGGTGGACTTGCTTACACATAGCAATCTTCGTGGACATTGAGCTCATGTCGAGGAGTACAACTACGGACAGATTGCCACGCATGTCTATTTTTCCCTGACTAAATACTTTACTGCAAATCCCTTGAGCAATTTTTTATATATGATGTTTCGATCAGGATAACTGTTAATTTGCTGCCAATCTTGGGCAGTTTATTTTGGATAATTAGAAATTTTTGGTTTCATTATGGAAATGGTTGAGTGCCATTCTTACTTTTACTACCATGATCAGGTTTTTAAGTTCCCCTGGTTTATTAAGTTTATAATATGGTATGCAAGTAGTGTTTTTTACTGATTATTCTATCTGTTATATCACTGTTTTATCTGATCTACTATGCATCCATACATTCTGAAACTGATGTCTGCTTAAACTGAGTTGATTATTATACATCAATTGATCTGCTTCCGCCTATTCGGTTCTCCTAAGTAATTCACTCTTCAGTCAATATCATCTTAATATATTTTTGTCAATGACTGACAAAAATGGGTAGAACATTTGCAAACACCCCAAATAGAAAATTGTGTATCTGCTTGAATGGTTGTGCAGATGTTTAGGGGGAGCAAGCTATAACAAGAAAGGGGGAGTTTACAAGTCAGGGGGAGCAGCTACTGGGTGTGTACATGGGCTAAAAATGTAACGCCCCAGATTTTTGCAAACTTGGAGTTAGATGTCCTTGAGCAAGGGGTAGATCTTAACCCCTTATGAACCTCTCAAACCTCAAATCCTTTAGGAATTAGACAAAGTTAACTAAGTGCTAAACTGGATTAGCTATGAAATCTACTTGAATCACTTTAAATACAATCTGCAAGACCCAAAACGTGTAGAATCACTGGCGCTAGGTTACCCTAAAATCTAGGACCAATCCCATTACCCAGTTGCTCTCAGGAGCACATTGAAACTCCGTATCGGATCTGGACCGCACGTCGAAAGTCCGTTTACTACGAAATTATATAACTAGGACCGACTTGCTAGGCTTGACAACCATCTCGGAAATCAAATTCAGATAGTGTCCCGGGGCTATTCGCTTGAGCACGGAGTGAAAAGTGTAAGAAACGTGAAAATAATTAGAAATAAATTTCAAATTTAAGTAATCTGAGACTTGTCGCTTGCGGGCCAAATATAAGGAATCAGACCATTGGAATCTGACCTAAATACACCCTCGGATTAGGGAACATTTCCTATACATGTCCGTGTACTTGTAACCCTGATTGAGTTTCGGTGACCGTTAAACTGAAACTGGTCCGCCACTTGTGATCTAGGAACCCAATTAGAAGGAAAACTTAACTCGACCTGGATCCATAGTCAGTGAGCTTAAGTCCGACCTTTGGCTCAAGAGTGGGGCTCCAGAGTGGTCCGTTGAGACGGAACTATCCATATTTAGACATAACCTAAGTATACCATGGCCCTGAGTCTAATTTGGTGAGTTTTTAGCCTATATAAGGACCTTAGACCCTCTCTCATTCAGCCGATATGAATTTGAGAGAAACCCTAGGAGAGAGAAGAGAGAAAAGAGAGAGAAAGTGTGAGAGAAGTGGGAGAATCTTCCTACCGATCTACGTGCTTAACCATCACTTTCCAATCGCTATCCCAGCGATTCCGACTTCGTTCTTAGGTAAGAAAAACCTAACTCTAACCTATTTTAGGGTTTCAATTGATACAAGTAGCGAAATAGCTAACATAACTCGTGATTTAGGTCATTATACTATCGTGGACGAAGACTTAGCAATTCTATCGCGTTCGTTACATTTCTATGACGTAGGGTGCGGACTTTAGACATATAGGTTAAGTTTTTCAAAGCTTTCAATGTCAGATAATGATAGATTCATGATCTGGGTGTTAGTACATGACAATGCGACGTTCGTTTTGTGATTCAGTTACGTATGAAAATTATGGCATATTGTGTATTCTGTATATTTGTAGAAAATACCGTATACGTATAAATTTTGAAAGTGTGTTTACCATGATAAATTACTATATGTACATGCTATATATATGTGTAATACTTACTCGGCGAAAGGATTCGCCCAAATACATGTTTTTGCCAATATACGTTATGTATGATAAATAAGTGTATTCTAAGTGTTTGTGAAAATGCTTGTATGAGTAAGTACTTAGATGATTGTGCTTTAGGTAGGTGTTGAGATAGGATTCTCAACTACCTTAGAGATGTATATGATTTCCTCCATGTTAGTTGTGTAATTTAATCGCTTACTTATAAAATGTATGTGTTTGTATTTCCTGTTTATATTGTGCTTTATAACATGCTTGTTAACACGTTTGAATTACTTTGTTAATTCTACTTTGACTATTATACATGATTACGGATTGAATGTGATTGGGGCTATGTTATAGTCTAGGCAATCGAAAACAGGCTTGAAGTCGTGGCTAAGATTCATTTCACCACGTAGGACGTGTTTGACAAACCCGGATCGTATGTTGGTCGTGGACAGTGGTTAGGCCACACGAAGTGCTTATGCACTTCATGTTGATTGATGCGATGTGCGCTCGTGCTAGTCAAGCTTATCAAATAACCCGATCTGTCTAATGTATGTTCACTATGTTTGGACGCTACTGCTTGAACCTAAGGTACCAAACTTACCAGTATAATCCTGTTAACCTTGGTACCTCGATCCACTAAGACTCATAAGCCGACATGGTGGTATGGGACACCGTGGTCGAGCTGTCGGCCTACGCTAGGGCGATGTGCCTCCCCGTAGTGACCAGTGAGAAACCCAGACTCGTGAGTCAAATACAGTGGTATGGGACATTGTATTCGAGCTGTCGGCCTACATTGATAAGGTGATGGGGGAGTGGTGTAACGATTGCGTGTAACAGCCCTGGCAGCCCTTTGTAGTGACCTCGAGCATACTCTGAATCTACGGAGAGGCGACGAGCCTTCCCGTAGTAAACAGAGTATAAACTAGGCTGTATTGATAAGGTGATGGGGGAGCGGTGCAACGAGTACGTGTAATGTACCACAGCAACCCTTTGACAACACTCTATAACCGTATCATTGTATGAGATTATCTAAGACTAACGACCCTAGAATGGATCATTGTTTGGGAATGATATAAGGAAGGTACCTTAGTTTTTCAATACTGCTATATGAAAAGGACTAATAATAACTCGATAATCACGCTCATAACATAGCACTGCATGTTCCTGGAAGATGTGGAGCACTGAGGGATGAACGCATACCGCGAACGTAAGATGGTGTCGCACGAGGGTGGTTTAGAAAGGGCATGCATCATGACTACATTCCATACTTGCATTAATAAGAGTATTTAGGAGTATTTAATTATATTACTTTATCATTACTGCTTGACTGAATTGATAACATTTTAACCTATGCTCTATTGTTCCACTGAGTTGATCACTCACTCCCATGCTATGGGACAGTGTTTAAACACCAAACCAGACCCTGTTTGAGTTTCAGATGAGGGCGATGCTTGCGAAGTGGAGCCGGATTTTTTTTTATGATGATGAGGAGGGTTTTTCCTTACACAGCTATCAGGTGGGTCTATGTAGACCATCTTCTGATCGACGGGGTTACAAGGTTGCTGATTAGATGCCATTACACTTTAGTTTGATCTTTTGGAGCACCCTTGTATATTCATTTTGTCCATTTTTTGAGTATACATTGATATATTTAACTTGGTAATATGTTCACACTCTAGAGACTTACAATAGTTTATATATATTTTATATATCTATCACAGTCTTCCGCTTGCATAATTTAATTGTCTCTGGAGTATAATATGTTGTTTTGGCTTAATCTCATTCATCTTTAATGCACTAATACGAACAACATTCAATCATCATTCTTTATGTTGCATAAGTGATGCGTTGGAACTCGGGAGTTGAGTTTATGCTCGACCCCAGATTTTTAGGATGTTACAAGAAATTGCAAAATTGTGTAAGAGCATGTACACACAATTTAAGGTATGTTTGTCTAGATCATTCTAGGGTGTTTTGGGTTTTTGTCACGTAATTGACAAAGGGGGAGATTGAAAGTGCCCTGCTTTGTCAACTTACGTGAGTGTTGAGTCAGATTGTCTATAGAGCCTGATAGGAAGATCAATTCAAGTGTCTGCCTCAACCAGATGTGTACAAGCTCGCCACAGGTAAATTTAAAGCCTCACATCCCATATCCTAAAACACCAGGTGAATAAAATCCTTAAAAACAAGTTAGAAAAGCATAGGGTTTTGTAGTGAGAAAACTTTTTCAAAATAGGAAAATCTCTAAGTTTTTCTCGCCTTGTCGATTTTATCGAAGCACCCTTGATATGATCGACCTGCGCGGTCGAGTCCTCGATGCTTCATCAATACCATCGAAAAGAGGACCAAATATGTCCAGCAACTTCACAACATATCTGGATGAATTATCGATGTATCGATACACCTATCAATACCATCGATACTCAAATCTCAAGCCCATCGAAAGTGGCTTATCAGCTAGATAAGATTGTCAGGCAGTTTTCCGGTGCCCATGTTTTTTACAGAAAAATTCAAATTTCTTTGATATATCGATACACCGTCTGATATGATCTGAAATCAAATATTGATAAGATCGGAAGTCCATCGATGATATCGACCATGGGCGTGCATTTCTTACAGCAGATATTTCAGGTTATTTTTAACTTTGATCGGGGGTCATTCGAGGAAATCGATATT
The DNA here is from genome assembly GCA_030180095.1 of Magnolia changhungtana. Classification (NCBI taxonomy): domain Eukaryota; kingdom Viridiplantae; phylum Streptophyta; class Magnoliopsida; order Magnoliales; family Magnoliaceae; genus Magnolia; species Magnolia changhungtana. Next base: position 558,890 of record JASAUF010000067.1, on the reverse strand, counting down.
CATATGTCGATGATATCGAGGCCTAGTCAATTGCATCGAAACTGGAAACAAACTGTCCAGCGAGTTTACTGGTAAACCTATTGGATTTATCGATGCATCGACACTGTCTTCGATATCATCGATATATAAATTCCAATGACATCGACTGACCCTCTATCATATCCTAAAAACCTAAAATATTTCATGTTAAGTCTCTCTCGTTTTTCATGTGTCGATTAATCGAACCTACCATCGATGGAATCGGAGTTCGAAATCCGATAACATCGACAGTGGTTTCGATTCATCGACCATCTGCTAAAAGGTTTCAAAAGTGTATGACTTTGAGTTCAAGTCATGGAGCAGACCATCGACGTTATTGAGAGTATACGCTCGATGATATCGAACTCAGTCATAAATGTAACCATTTTATATCCGTTGGAACCTTTTGCTTATATATAGAGGACTTGTCTATTGTTGCTGGGAGAGAGAAAGTAGAGAGAGCTTTTGAGTGTTTAAGCTTAGATCATATACCCAAAGCCCTTTCTCTCAAGGAAGTTCATCCTCCAATCCATCCTCATCATTAATATTCAATAGAGTGGATTGGGGAATGAACTTCCGCATCCAAGGATCCTCCAACTACTACCTTAATGGCAAATCGTTAAACTGGGATGCCTTGAATGCCTAGATGGTTGGAACTACTCTATCTTCCTTATAGGAAAACCTTTAGGGAGTAGGATTCCATCATAACCTTGACCCAACCTGAAGCCAAGTACTGGTATATCATCTTGTGTTGCGGTTCATGGGAGCAGAAGACTCTTCGTCAACAACAAGGATGAGATCTTCGATATTGTGCTAAACAGGATTCATCAACTTATTTGTAAGTATCTAGAGTCCAAGAGGACAGTTGTGATCATTCCTTTTTAGGATTGGGTCATAAGTGGTTCTCACCCATGAAGTCCTTAAGGAGGCCTCCAGCGGGAGTGTACGTATTGGGTGCGTTGTGTGGACCCTTGCAAAGGTGGAGAGCATAAACATCTGGTTAGCAGTGAACCAGTAAAACTCCTGAGTTAGAGGTGAACCATGTAGAAACCTCCAGTAGGGTCTTATAGAAGATCCTTGGCCAGTGTGCCTAAATATGGGTACGTTGTGTTGACCCTTGCTCATGAGAGCATAAATAGTCAACCTTAGTGTAGGTTGTAAAGGTTGAAGGTGAACCTGATTTAAAACCTTAGGTTTGAGGTGAACCATTGTGAAACCTCCTTAGTGAAATCCGATACACTCAAGGGTTGAGTGCGGCTACCGGGAGTGGAGTAGACAAGTAGTCGAACCACTATAAAAATGACTGTGTTTGTGATTGCTCGTCTTCTGAGTTTGTGATTCATGTCAATGCATTCATATTTATATATCTGATCACACCTCACACACATTCACAGTCACATACATCATAAATTAAGTTATATATATTGCTACTTCTTGAATAGTTTGTGATTAGATCCTCTACCAGGCTTGGAAGCCAGTAGAGATACATTTGAGTAATCGTAATGTATGTCTATTGTTAGGATTAGTATAATAGGAATTTAAAATAAACCATAAAATCTTTAAAAGTCCTATTCACCCCCCTCTAGGACATATTGGTGTATTCCTTCTTCAACTAGTGCGGTCTTCACCGCAATTTCAATTGGTATCAGAGCGAGTCTCTCTTTAAGGGCTTCACCGCCTAGAGAGTGATCTTGACTAAAGTTGGGAATATGGCTAAAGGAGAGGGCTCATCAGTCGCTAGACCTCCAGTATTTGATGGCTCAAATTATGCATACTGGAAGGCCATAATGCACTAGTTTTTGAGATCTTTGGACCATGATGTTTGGGGTATAGTTAAAAATGGATACGTGCCACTAACCGAACAAATCGTACTTGATAGTGGCACAACAATCACAAAGCACAAACCCAAAGAAAAGTGGACGGCGTTCGACAAGGAAAAATAGACTACTGAAGCAAAAGTTATGAACGCCATCTATTGTGCCGTGTCCCAGGATATATTCAATCAGATAAGTATATGTGGGACATCCAAGGAAGCATGGGATCTATTGGAAACAACCCATGAAGGCACAAGCACTATGAAGAAGTCTAAACTTCAACTCCTGACTTCATAATTCGAAAATCTCAGAATTGAAGAGCATGAGACATTTATGGAGTTTTTCACAAAGTTGAATATCATCTGCAACTCCATGGGTGGATTGGGAGAAAAAGTTCCTGTACCAAAAATTTGAAGAAAAATCTTAAGATCCCTTCCGAAATGATTTAATCCCAAGGTTACAACAATTGAGGAGTGTAGAAACATAAATGAGATAAAAGTAGAAGAACTGATACGTTCCCTACAAACTTTCGAACTACACTTCAAACAAATCCCAAAATCTAAAACAATTGTCCTAAAAACCTCTAAGAAAACATTACATGAGGACAATGAGAGCGAAAATGAAAATGAAGATGAGGAAGTGGCTTTGCTGGCCAAACGATTCAAGAAATTCTTTTAAAAGAATCGTGGTCATCCTTCCAAGGGAAGAAAGGTGAACTATAAACTTCTGCAGCCAAATTTGGTAAAAGAACTAAAGAACCACAATGCTACACCTGTCAAGAGTATGGACACCTGTCTACTAAATGCCTAAATAGAAAAACTAAGGGCAAGGTTATGGCTGCCACGTGGGATGATACTGAGGAGTCAAATTCAAAATCTAGTGACTCAGAAAGCAATGGAGATCAGAAATCATTGAAAATACTCATGGTCTCCACTACTTCAATCATTCCCACTGAATCTGAGAACGAGAAAGAACAGCAAGCCACTGAATCATTTTCATCTGATAATGAGGGAACTGAAGAAGAAGCAGAAGAAGAAGAAAAGGACAAGCTACAAGATGCTTACAATCAACTATATACCATAGCATCAAAGTAGTTAGAAGACTTGGAATATCTGAGAACAAATTGGAATTGCTGGAAAAAGATTTGGATAAAACTCTAAAATTAATACACATCTAATCAATGACTTACAGCAATATCACTCTGACAATGATAGACTTGAAAGAGTTAACTCCTTCCTTAAATCCAAGTCCGAGAAATTGAACAAACAGGTTGAGATCTTAAAAAACAAAAATATGCTTCTTTAAAATGAAAATCATACACTCCTGTTAGATCTGGAAGAGTCCAGAAAAACTGTCAAGCAAAACTGTAAGATTTCCCAGAGTGGTGAGAAGTTAGAAAAACTTTTAGGTATGGGAAAATCTGGAAATAACAAAAATAGCTTAGGATATGACAAAGTTAAAGCCAAAACTGGGTATGGAACACAAATACTTAAAAAATTTAATTCCTCCAGTATGAACACAAAGACTAATTAAGTAGTTGAATCAGATAAGAAAATTAAATCTACTTCAAGTAAGAACCCTGTCACAAAGTGGATAATTCAAGAAAACAAGAATTATCTTGCTACTAACTCAGATCACTTAACAGGCAATGATTCTAAATGGTACCTTGACAGTGGTTGCTCAAGACATGTAACTCGTGACATGTCCCTTCTTTCAAATTATGAGAACCTTCATAATGGGATAGTCACCTACGGAGATAGAACCACTGCTAACAGGAATTGGACAGGGAATCATAAAAAGAATTCAGTTGCTTAAAAATGAGAATGCTCTCTGCATAAAAGGTCTGACACATAATCTCCTAAGCATATCTCAAATCTGTGATAGTGGGCACATGTTTAAATTTAACAAATAAGAGTGTGAAATCCTAGACCTATCAGGAAAATTAGTAATGAAGGGTCATCGCACAAGCAATCATTGTTACACTATCAAAGGCGTAAAGAGAACTGATGCCTAGAAGTGCTGAGCATAAAAAGACAAGTCCAGATCATGCATCCAGGTCTAAATATTTGCTGAAAAGATGCAATTTTGTTGAGAGTCAAATGATATATCTGAGGTTCCTCACCTCAATCTTTTGTATATGAACATTCAAATGTTTATAATTTTTGATATGTACAGTCATTGTACATAATTTTGCTGAGTATGATATTAAGTCACAGAAATACTATAGGTATACTTGAAGGGTTGTCTGTATGCTAAAAAAGAAAATATTCCTCTTTGATACGTCTATCGATATGACATTCCCGATTAATCGATCATGAGTCGATATCATCGACATCTCCTCAGAATGTGGAAAGTCACATGATCGGGACTACTATCAAAGCAATTGTTGATAACATCGGATGAGGATCATCGATATAATCGAAAGAAAGGTCGATAAAATCGAAGACTGTCTCCCAATAAAAAGCGGTTGAACGAGAAAATCTTATTTTTCTGAAAAAGAAATGTTGCCCTCTGCTCGAATCCTCGGCCAGAAGATCATCGGTGGATCCCAAAAGCTTCAAAAGAAATGGGTATGATCCTTCTAATTCTTCCACTCCAGAGTCTAACCTCACTTTTGGTCAGGTAGTTTCTGCTCTTTTGGTTGACCATCCTTACCTTTACCTGTCTCGTACACTGAAAAATCATGAACAAAGGAAAAGGTCTTCACTCATTATAATCAAAGAACATGCAATCCGAATCTAGTAGACGTCAACCTATTCCTAGAGAAGGACATCCATTCACCATTGTTGAACATCTAGTACTCAATAGTGCTATTGAATTTTTGGAGTGGACTTATTTTTGGAAGTAATAGGTTGGCAGAACATCCTTAATCTTAAAGGATCGTATCAACTAGGGGTGATTCAAGAATTCTTCAATCACTGTCATGTCACTAGTAATGATCCCCCTAGCATTCAGGTCGAACTTGCACATTACTCAAAGATCATCACTTCGATCACCCTAGCTCATCTTCTAAATCTTGATGTCACTCGGATTCTAGTAACTAACAGGAATCTCAACGGTCTGGGTGTCTGGGGAGAAATTACTCATGCATTATGTCAAAGCACTACCGTTCCACGAAATGATGACAATTTGCTTCACATCAAATATCTTGGACCCACTTTCAAAATTCTTCATAACATTTATGGGTCAAATGTATATCCCTGTGATGTCGAAAGAAATCATCTCTCTCCATTTATGATCAAAGTGCAGTATGATATACATCAAGAAAATCAAGTGCGCTTGTTAACTCTTCTCCTCAAGCAAATCATCTGTGTTATCCAAGGCAATTATCGGGAGAAACTTTGCTTTCCCGTACTCATATGCAAATTAGCACATCATGCGGGACTTCCTTCCACATCTGATGTTGTGTATCCTGAAGCATGGTTTGACAGTAATGAAGCCCAGGAAGCTCAACAACTGTGTCTTTCTTCGTCTCCCCCTAGGGTTCACTTTTCCGTGCCAAGGGATGTCTAACATGCTCAACCATCGACTCAGCCTACACATGGAGGGTCCAATCGCACGTCAACGGTCAGCCCAGAGTCAATCACAAACCGCTAGTCCCATCATCTAGAACGACACCTTTTGAATGGGATAGCTGGAATGGAGGAATGGTTGTACAACTGTGAAAGGTTCCTCACCACAATCGAAGAGAAGGTCGACGTCCTCCAGCACATTACTCAACAAGTGGTGGACTTGCGTACACAAAGCAATCCTCGTGGACATTGAGCTCATGTTGAGGAGTACAACTACGGACAGATTGCCACGCATGTCTATTTTGCCCTGACTAAATACTTCATTGCAAAACCCTTATGCAGTTTTTTTTATATGACATTTTGATCAGGATAACTGTTAATTTGCTGTCAATCTTGGGCAGTTTATTTTGGATAATTGGAAAATTTTGGTTTCATTTTGAAAATGGCTGAGTACCATTCTTACTTTACTACCATGATCAGGTTTTTAAGTTCCCCTTGTTTATCAAGTTTCTAATATGGTATGTAAGTACTGTTCGTTATTGATTATTCTATCTGTTATATCACTGTTTTATCTGATCTACTATGCATCTATACATTTTGAAACTGTAACGCCCTGAAAATCGGGGGTCGAGCATAAACTCAACTCCCGAGTTCCAGAACATCACTTATGCAACAAAATGAATGATGATTGAATGTTGGTTTCGTATTCATGCATTGAACATGAGTGAGATTAAGCCAAAACAAAGATATCATACTCCGAGAGACAGTTAAATTGCAAGCGGAAGACGATGATAGATAGATAAAATATATAAACTGTGATGAGTCTCCGAGTGTGATAACATTACTAGGTTAAATAATTACAAGTACGGTTCTAAAATATACCAAATGTGTAAGTGTAATATCTTCTATCCCAAGTACCATAGCCTCACAATGCGTACTGTGTCTTCGAGAGACCCGTCGTAGAGTTACATGATAGGAGAACTCCTCCTCATCACCATAGAAGTAGTCCCGCTCCTGCTTCATAAGCATCGCCATCATCTCGAAATTCAACAAATGCGGTTGGTGTGTACAACACCGTCCCGTAACGTGGGAGTGAGTGATCAACTCAAGGTGGAACAAGAAAGCATAGGTTAACATGTTATCAATTCAATCAAGCAAGAATGATAAAGCGAGACAAATCAAACAATTCTAACTACTCTTATTAAGTGCGAGAATGAAATGACATGATGTCCGTATGCCCTTGCCAAACCACCCTCATGCGACATCATCTTACGTTCTCGAATGCTTAACTCCCTCAGTACACCACATCTACTAAGCACATGCGGTGCGATGATGATCATGATTACCGAGTTATTATTAGTCCATTTCAAACAAAGCAAGATTGGGAAACTAAGGTACCTCCCAGATGTATCATTCCCAAACATGATCCATTCTAGGGTCGTCACGCCCCTCAGTTAATCTCATACGATATTATAGTTTGAGAGGCATAGCGAAGCATCACAAAGGGCTCACACCACGTCAAGATGGATACGATCTCACCGTATGCGGCTCAATTGTCGACCGTCACTCGAGTACAGTGTCTCACCGTACTCGGCTCAATCACTAGCCATCGGCTCGAATACGTCTCACCGTACTCTCTCTACTCATTCTCCAAATTTGGGGAAAGACTCGTCGTCAATCACAGACCTTGGAGTATACTCGAAGATACTACGGAAAGAACTCGTTTACCGTCAAGACGAGCACGGTACAGTCTCACCGTACTCGGCTCTTGCCGTAAGTATCGGGCTCAAATATAGTGTCCCATACCACCATAATCGGCTCACGAGTCCGGTTGCTCACTTTGGTCACTACGGGGAGGCACGTGGCCCCGGCCGTAGGCCGACAAATTTCTCGACCACGTTGTCCCATACCACCATGCTCGGCTCATGAGTCTTAGCGGATCGAGGTACCATGGTTAAAAAGGGATTTCACGGTAAGTTTGGTACCCTAGGTTCAGCAAGAGCGACCAAACATGGTGAACATACATAAGACAGATCGGGTTACTTGACGAGCTCGGCTTAGCTCGAGCGCACAACAAGTTGAACGACATGAAGTGCATAAGCACTTCGGGTGGCCAACCACTATCGCCAACCGAAGTACGACTCGGGTTCGTCGAACACATCTCACGTGGTAAATGAATCGCAGCCACGAATTCATCTTCTGGTACCGATTGTCTTGACTATAATCATAGCCCCAAACATGATAACTTGCGATAGATAAAGCAAGAGGGATCAAGATTCAACTCATACAATCAAGGTATGGTATTATCCGTTTAGGGCTGCCAGGGATGTTGCACGCACTCGTTGCTCCGCTCCCCCATCACCCATGACGGATCATACAACGTAAATATAAATTTAAACATATGCATTACATAGTTATAATCATAAAGCAGTTGAGCATGTTATGAATCACAACACAAGCATGAGTTTATACATGTTCAATTCCTAATCACACAACAATCCAAGGAGATCATACACATAGTTAAAAGAGGTTGAGAATCATATCTCAACACCCTTATACATTACAATTTGCTAACTACTACTCATTCAGACATTTCAAGAAACACTTAAACAAACATGCATCAACATACATGACATATGTCGATCACATAGGCATTAGGCCAAATCCTTTCACTAGAGAGTTACCCCAATCATAACACGCGTACACCCACGACGGATAGTCATGGCAAGCAGGAATCCAAGTTCCATATTCATTCAGTCATTTCCACAAACACTTGGGCCACACATTTTAGCATATATGGTGTCTATTGGCCGTGGCGTGATTTAGGCAAATCCTTTCACAAAAGGGTATCGCTAATACAACAATCATGAATCCATGACAATTAGTCATGGCGAGCACGAATGAGGATTCTATACTCATTCAGTCATTTTTACAAACACTTAGAATACACTAATACAACATACATGGTGTATGTTAGCAAAACATGTATTAGGGCTATCCTTTAGCCAAGTGAGTATTTTATCCATGTATAATATATTACTACAAAGAAATAATCATGATAAATGCATCTCCAAAATTTATACGTATACGTATTTTCTAGAATACGCATTTTCAACATACATATTGTATACAAGCAAACATGTATTACTACGATTCCCTTCGCCAAGCAATTATTTTATACGCACATAATATATTTATACGACGATTAATCATGACAAACACATCGCTAAAATATACATGTATACTGATACTTCTTACAATACCGTATTTCTACATACATAGTGTTTATTAGTAAACATGTATTTAGGCTAATCCTTTCGCCAAATAAGTATTTTATCCATACGTCATATATCCATACGACAAATAAACATGTCAAACACATTTCCATAAAAATACGATATCGGTATTTTATACGAATACCTAGAGTATGTGAAATTCCAAATTCTACAATTCTAATCGAAACGAAACGGAAAGCACTTTGTACATGTGCAATTGTATGCAGATCATGAATCTATCATTATCTGACATTGAAAGCGTTGAAAACTATAACCTATACACCTAAAGTCCGCACCTTGTGTTGTAGAATCGTAACGGAGTCGATAGGTTCGCTAAGGTTCCGTATACGGGAGTTTGACAGCCTAAAGAACGAAACAGGTTAGCTATTTCATAACCTACAACCTATACAACCCTAAAACAGATTAGGGTTAGGGTTTCTTACCTAAAAATGACTCCGGAATCGCTGGGAAAGCGATGAGAATCAGGCGATGGAGCCCGAATAGCGGGATATGCAAGAAGAGGGAGTTCCTCCCACATCTCCCTCACTTTCTCTCTCTTTTCTCTCTCTCAAATCCAAATTCGTATGACTGGAATGGGAGAGGGTTTAAGGTCTTTTTATATCCTAAAACCTTCCCAAAATAGACTCAGGTTCAAGGGTTATTGCTATTATAAGCATTTTGGCGATGTTCCAGCTCAAAAGAGTGTTTCTGGTGGCCCCCCATGAGCCAAACGTCAGACTTGAGCTCACCACACATGGATCTATGTGGGATTACGTTTTTGACTCGATCGGATTCCCAGATCGCACGTGGCGTGACCACTTTCGGTTCAACGGGGTCGATGAGCCACGATCCGAATTCCAAGCACATGTAAATGTTCCCGAAATTTTTCTTAATCCGAGGGTGTAATTTAGTCCGATTCGACGGTCTTGCTTATCTTGATTATCGATGCACAAGCGAATGGTGCCGATCACTATTCCGATATTTATTTTGTAAAGGGAATAGTGTTTTTCACACACTCTCGCTCCTGGACTCAAGCGAAACACCGTGGGACATCTACCGGATTTGATTTTCGAGATGGTTGTCAAGCCCACGGACGGTCCTAAGTCCTTAACTTCATATTGTTCGACTCCGATGTGCGGTCCAGATCGATATGGAGTTTCGAGATGCTCCCGAGAGCAAATGCAATGAGTTTGATCCTATATTTTTGGATAACCTAGCGTCAATGATTCTACAAGTTTTGGGTCTTGCAGATCGTATTTAAAGCGATTCAAATGGATTTCATGGCTAATCTAGTTTAGCACTTAGTTAACTTTGTCAAATTTTTAAAGGATTTAATCCTAAGTGATTTCCGTCTGAGGTAATATTTAGTCCTTTGCAGTTTGTATCTAAAGTGATCCAAGTTATACTACTTAGCTAGTTTAAGATAGTGTCTAGGGTGAAGGTGCTTTGAGAAATTGAAAGCACAAGGTAGTGAAGGGTGGGATTTGTGAAGAAAATGGTTTGAAAAGAGATTTGAGGCTTTAATTGAGCGTTTAAGAAGTTAAACATGTATTAGGATTGATCCATTGCCTAAGGACGTCTAATCCCAGGTTGGCAAAAATCCGGGGTGTTACAGAAACTGATGTCTGCTTAAACTGAGTTGATTATTATACATCAATTGATCTTCTTCCGCCTGTTCGGTTCTCCCAAGTAATTCACTCTTCAGTCAATATCACCTTGATATATCTTTGTCAATGACTGACAAAAATGGGCAGAACATTTGTAAATACCTCGAACGGAAAATGGCGTATCTGCTTGAATGGTTGTGCAGGTGTTTAGGGGGAGCAAGCTGTAACAAGAAAGGGGGAGTTTACAAGTCAGGGGTAACAGCTACTAGGTGTGTACATGGGCTAGAAATTATAAAATTGTTTAAGAGCATGTACACACAATTTAGGGTGTGCATGTCTAGAGCATTCTGGGGTGTTTTGGGTTTCTGTCACATAATTGACAAAGGGCGAGATTGAAAGTGCCCTACTTTGTCAAGTTACGTGAGTGTTGAGTCAAATTGTCTACAGAGTCTGATAGGAAGATCAATTCAAGCGTCTGCCTCAACCGAATGTGTGCAAGCTCGCCACAGTTAAATTTAAAGCCTCACATCCCATATCCCAAAACACCAGGTGAATAAAACCCTTTAAAAAAAGTTAGAAAGCATAGGGTTTTGTGGTGAGAAAACCTTTTCAAAATAGGAAAATCTCTAAGTTTTTCTCGCCTTATCGATTTTATGGAAGCACCCTCAATATGATCAACCTGCGCCGTCGAGTCCTCGATGCTTCATCCATACCATCGAAAAGAGGACCAAATATGTCCAGCAACTTCACAACGTATCTGGACAAATTATCGATCTATCGATACCATCAATACTCAAATCTTGAGCCCATTGAAAGTGGCTCGATAAAATCGACGGGCAGTTTTTCGGCACCCCGGTTTTTTACAGAAAAATTCGAATTTCTTCGATATATCGATGCACTGTCCAATATGATCTAAAATCAAATATCGATAAGATCAAAAGTCTATCGATGATATCGACCGTGGGCATGCATTTCTTTTATCAGATATTTCAGGTTGTTTTTAACTTTGATCGGGGGCCATTAGAGGAAATTGATATTCATATGTCGATGATATCGAGGCCGAGTCGATTACTTCAAAATTGGACACAAACTGTCCAGCGAGTTTACTGGTAAATCTATTGGATTTATCAATGCATCGACACTGCCTTTATTATCATCGATATACAAATTCCAATGACATCGGCTAACCCTCGATCATATCCTAAAAACCTGAAATATTTCCTATCAAGTCTCTCTCGCTTTTCAATTGTCGATTGATCGAACCAACCATCGATTGAATCGGATTTCAAAATTTGATGATATCAACAGTGGTTTCGATTCATCGACCATCTGGCAAAAGGTTTCAAAAGCGTATGACTTTGAGTTCAAGTCATCGAGCAGACCATCGATACTATCAAGAGTATACGCTCAATGATATCAAACCTACTCGATGATATCGAACTCAGTCATAAATGTGACCGTTTTATATCCGTTGGAACCTTTTGCCTATATATAGAGGACTTGTCTATTGTTGCTGGGAGAGAGACAGTAGAGAGAGCTTTTGAGTGTTTAACCTTAGATCATATACCCAAAGCCCTTTCTCTCAAGGAAGTTCATCCTCCAATCCATCCTCATCATTGATATTCAATAGAGTGGATTGGGGAATGAACTTCCACATTCAAGGATCCTCTAACTACTACCTTAATGGAAAATCATTAAGCTTGGATGCCTTGAATGCCTAAATGATTGGAACTACTCTATCTTCCTTATAGGAAAACCTTTAGGGAGTAGGATTCCATCATAACCTTGGCCCAACCCGAAGCCAAGTACTGGTATATCATCTTGTGTTGCGGTTTAAGGGAGCAGAAGACTCTTCATCAATAAGGAGGAGGAGATCTTTGGCATTGTGCTAAATGGGACTCATCAACTTATTTGTAAGTATCTAGAGTCCAAGAGGACACTTGTGATCATTCCTTTTTAGGATTGGGTCTTAAGTGGTTCTCACTCTTGAAGTCCTCAAGGAGGCATCCGGCGGGAGTGTACGTGGTGGGTGCGTTGTGTGGACCCTTCGTCTGTGGAGAGCATAAACCTCTGGGTAGGAGTGAACCAGTAAAACTCCTAGATTAGAGGTGAACTGTGTAAAAACCTCCAGTAGGGTCTTATGGAAGATCCTTGGCCATTGTGCCTAAATGTGGATGTGTTGTGTTGACCCTTGTTCATGAGAGCATAAACAGTCAGCCTCAGTGTAGGTTGTAAAGGTTGAAGGTGAACCTAATTTAAAACCTTAAGTTTGAGGTGAACCATTGTAAAACCTCCTTAATGAAATCCGGTACACTCAAGGGTTGAGTGCGGCTACCGAGGGTGGAGTAGACAAGTAGTCGAACCACTATAAAAATGACTGTGTTTGTGATTGCTCTTCTTCTGAGTTTGTGATTCATGTCAATGCATTCATATTTATATATCTGATCACACCTCACACACATTCACAGTCATATCCATCATAAACTAAGTTATATATATTGCTACTTCTTTAATAGTTTATAATTGGATCCTCTACCAGGCTTGGAAGCCAGTAGAGTTACATTTGAGTAATCCTAATGTATGTCTGTTATTAGGATTAGTGTAATAGGATTTTAAAATAAATCATAAAATCTTTAAAAGTCCTATTCACCCTCCTCTAGGACATTAATGTATTCCTTCTTCAATTAGTGCGGTCTTCACCGCAATTTCAACAATGACAACACACTCAAGAATATCATTTCTAAGAAAGAAATCCCGCATACTCTCGTGATCCTCTTTGGGAGGTCGAAGATGACGCACGGTGGTGGGTGCGGAACGGGAAAAAGAGGGACCGCGAGTAATTCTCTTCTTATTTCTTCCTTCTATTGCAACAAAATAGCAAAGAAACAAAGGTTTGTAAAAAGGAATGAAAGGATTCCAAGCAAATCAAATTTTAAGGAAGAAACACTATCAAACCACCATAAATCTTGAAACAAGAAGTAAATCAAGATTAAGGATGATCAATGAACTTAAATACATAAGGAAATAAAAAATGAAGCACAAACCGAAGAGTAATCGGAGATGGGTATGACCGGTCATGGATGGGAGTGATGGAGAAGAAGGAAATGAAGAAAAAATCACTTTTCCCTAAATAAAAACTCCATTCACGCATTTCACGACTGGTCGTGTACATACTCGACTGGTCGTGCAACACAGAAAATGTGTAATTTTGCATATATTTAAATAAAATAAAATTACAAAATAATATATACAAACATTATGATACAAATGAGCACAAATCATCAGTTCATATTACACATACCAAGATCAAATTTCAATTTTGAAAATCAATTTTTGTCGAGTGGTTTTGTGAATATGTCAACTAGTTATTTCTCCGTCTGAATATATTCTAGTGAAATTATCTTTTCTTCCACCAATTCACGAATATAATGATACATAATGTCAATGTGCTTGGTTCATGAATGATGAATAGGATTTTTAGAAATATTAATTGTGCTTGTGTTATCACAATATAACATCATAGATTCTTGCACAATTCTGTAATCACTTAGCATTCTCTTCATCCATACTAGCTGAGTGCATACATTACCTGCAGCAATATATTCAGCCTCAACAGTGCAGAGCATTACGGAACTTTATTTCTTACTTAGCAGGAAAGTAGACAGTTCCCAACATAGAAACAACCACCACTAGTTAATTTACGATCATCAATATTACTAGCCTAATCAGCATCCGTGTAACCAACTAATAGCACACTAGTATCATATGGATACCAGAAACCAAGATTAGTTGAACTAGCGACATACCACAAAATTCGCTTAACAGCAATCAAGTGGGACTCTTTAGGGTCTGATTGATATCTGGCACAAATACCAATGCTAAAAGCAATATCCGGTTAACTTCCAATTAAATAAAGTAAACTTCTTATCATACTACGATACAATTTAGGATCCACACTCTTACCTGTTGAATCCTTAGATAATTTTAAAGAGGTACTCATTGGAGTATCAAAATTCTTTCCACTCTCAAATTCGAACCTTTTAACTAAGTTCAGAGCATATTTGGTTTGAGAGATGAAGAATCCATCAGGAAGCTATTTGACTACGACCCTAGGAAATAATTTAGTTCTCTAACCATGCTCATTTCGAATTTGGATTTCATAAGATCTTCAAACTCAATAGTCATGTTAGCACAGGTAGATCCATAGATTATGTCATCAACATAGATTTGCACAATTAAAATATGATCTTTATGTTTATTAACAAATAATGTTTTATCTACACTTCCCATTACAAACTCATGACATAACAAGAATTTAGTTAATTTCTCGTACCATGCCATGGTAGCCTGTTTCAATCCATAGACTGCCTTTTTTAAGCGATAAACATGATTAGCATGTTTAGGGTCTTCTAAACCCTTTGGTTGTTCAACGTATACTTCTTCATGCAAATCACCATTTAAAAATGCACTCATAACATCCATTTGATATATTTTGAATTTTTTAAAGCATGCAATGGATATAAATAGTCTAATTTATTCAAGACGAGCTACTGGGGCAAAAGTTTCATCATAATTAATACCCTCAATTTGAGTGTACCCCTGTACAACCAGCCTAGCCTTATTTCTAATTATGTTACCAAGTTCATCAAACTTATTCTTGATCATCCATTTTGTTCCAATAATATGTTTATCAGTTGGTCTTGGAACTAAATACCAAACATCATTTCTTACAAACTGATTGAGCTCTTCCTACATAGCTACAATCCAGTTTTCATTAGTAAGGGCTTCTTTTATGTTAGCTGGTTCCATCTGAGATGTAAAACACATGTAGTTACACATATCTTCTAATTGTTTATGAGTGCGTACACCAGTGAGGGGATTTCCAAGGATTTAATCAGTAGGATGATCTTTATTTAATCGTAGTTTAGTATTATTTTGATTAGATGAAGAGTCTGGTTTATCAATTTGAAAAACTTCATCATCCTCTGAACTTGAGACAAGTGTATTCATATGATTATCAATGACCACATTAATAGATTATTGTATTACACTGGTTCTCTTGTTGAGTACCAGATATGCTTGACTATTCAGAGCATACCCTAAAAATATCCTGTAACGTCTTAAAAAAATCCGTACAAAGACCCAAGTACCACCTCAGGCAGAAATCACTAAGGACCGAATTCTGTAGAATTTAGGCGAAGTTACATTAAGTACTTAACTAAATTAATTAGCGGATTAGCTTGACCCACTTTCTATACGAACTACAAGAACCAAAACCATTGAAATCATAATTCAACATTACCTAAAAATCTAGGAGCAACATCCAGTTACTCTCGGGAGTACATTGAAACTCCGTATCAGACCTGGACCACGCGACAAAAGTTCGATTACCGTGAAACTATAGGCTTATGACCATCTTATTGGGCTTGACAACCATCATAGGAATCGAGCCTAAATAGTATCCAGAAGCACACAACTTGAGCCTTGCGTTAAGTGTGTGAGAAACGTGAATATCTTTAGATAATGAACTCAGACTTAAGTGAATTGGACCGTTTGCTTGCGAATGAAATTGAAGACTTCTGACCGTCAGATTCTGACCAAACTATACCCTTGCATTAAGGAAATTTCCCTGCACATATCGGTATACTTGTGGCCCTGATCGAGTAAAGACGACCGTTGATCTGATATGGGTCTTTCTCGGCCGATCAGTTTGTTGGATCACACCATAAACACAGTCTTAGCGTAGATCCATTGTCAAGGAACTTGCTCCATGACTTAAGTGAGAAATAGACCTTCCTAGGGGTCCCGTTTGCCCGAAATGGACACCCTTTAGCTATAACCTAAGTATACCATGGCCCTGGGGCCATTTACATCGCTTTTGAGCCTATATAATGCCCTTAAACCACCCCTCTCTCATTCCATACGAATTTCTCTAACCCTAGGAGAGAAAAGAGGAGAAAAGAGTGAGGAGCAGAGATAGAGATCAGTAGATCGTTACTGGGATTCACTCCCACTACTCCACGTACCGAATCACCACCCCACCATCGCTACACCGTCAATTCTAGTTTCAATTTGGGTAAGAAATCCTAACCCTAATCTTGTTTTAGGAATCCAAATAGAGGAAACGATGAAATAACTAACCTATTTCGTGATTCAGGTAAACGTTGTTATATATACGGGAACGTAGGATTCAAACCGAGTTTGAAATGAGGAATCCGACGAAAGGCGCGGACTATAAACGTTTAGGTTATGGTTTTCAAGGCTTTTAATGTTAACAATGATTTGTGTCTAACTTGATTGTTGTCATATGACCTTAGTTACGATGTATTTGATATATTATATACGTGTGTGAAATATGTGAATATAAAGTGCATTCTATGTGTTTGTTGAAATGTTTGAATGAATGATAAATCCTGATTTGTATTTAGCATGATTTCTAATCATAGATACATGTATGTTACATACTTTATAACTAATGTTGCGAAATGAATTGCTATAATTCATGTTCTAGCAAGTCTAGCCTATTTACTTAGAAATGTGTAGTCTAAATGTTTGTTAAAATGTCTGAATGAGATTTTGTTGATGGATTGCACTCATTAAGTGTATTAAGATAGGATTCTTAATTTTCTTAATCATATGAATAGTTTCCTTCATATAATGTAAATTACTACTATATGATTTATGGATGAAATGCATATGTATGTCAACATGTTCAATGTGTTTGATAAAATGCTCAAATGAGAATTTTGTTTGAATTGCTCATTAAATACTGTCATGAGTAACATGTGTGATTCCCTATTGTATTTGAGTATGTTTGGGACTATCACCTAGTCCAGGCAATCAGTAATAGCTCCTGATCGAGTGGCTGAGTTGGTTTCGCCACATTAGATATGTTCAAGGAATCCGAGTCGTACGGTAATTGTCGACAGTGGTTGGGCCACGTGGAGTGCTTACGTGCTCCACGTCGATTAATTCAACGTGCACTCATACCAATCAAACTTGTCAAATAACTTGATTGGCATATTGTGTGTTTACCATGTATGGACGCTACTGTTTGAATCTAAGGTACCGCTTACCAGTGTAAAGCCAATTTTAACCATGGTACTAAGATCCTTTAAGACTCATGAGTCGGGCATGGTGGTGTATAGGATACCATGGTCTAGCTGTCGGCCTACGCTGGGGTGACGAGCCTCCCCGTAGTGACCAGTGAGCAACCCAAACTTATGAGCTGAATATGGTGGTGTATGGGATACCGTATTCGAGCTGTCGGCATACGTTTAGGTAATGAGCTCTCGTAGTAACCTCGAGTATAAATTAGGCCTACAATGAGGTGATGAGCCTTTCGTAGTGACCTCGAGTGTAAACTCGTGAACTTACCTATCCACTATTTTTCAATTAGGGGTGATGTTACCCTATAACTTGCCTATCGTATGTGAATAACTAGGATTGATGACCCTAGATGGATTATCATTTGGGTAAATGATATAAAGGGAGGTACCTTAGATTCCTAAATCTGCTATATGAATAAGCCTAATAAATTACTTGACTAGCACAACCATGTATCGCATTGCATGTGTTTTGACAAGGAAGCGCACTTTTCAAGAGTTTTCCATGCGCGATCGTGAGATGATGTCACTGAGGGAGTGTAGACGAGGGCATGCACCATTACAGCATACCATTCCTGCATTAACAAGAGTACTTAGGACATTATTGTTGTACTGCTTTATTATTACTGTTTGACTGAATTGATAACATGTTAACCTTTGCCTTATAGTACCATTAAGTTGATCACTCACTCCCACTCTGGGACGGTGTTTTAAAACACCAACCAGACTTTAATTTAGATGCAGGTTACAGTGAAGCACACGCAGCGGAGCTGGACTTCATGGACGAGGTGGAGTAATTCTCCTACGTTCAGTTATCAGGCGGGTCTTCATAGACCTTGTTCTGATTCAGCGAGACTATAAGGTTACTATGGATTAGTGGATGATTACACTTAATATTTTGTAAATTTTAAAAAAATACATGTATTTATTCAGCTCGGTGACATACTCATACTCTGAGGATTGAGAAACACTTATATACTTTATATACCTATCTCAGTCTTTCGCTTGCTTAATTACATTAACTCTGGAGTATGATATGTTGTTTAGTGTAATCCCACTCATATTCAATGTACTAATATGGACAACATTTACACATCATTATCTATGTTGCATAAGTGATACGTTGGAACTTGGGAGTTTAACTTTGGTCGACCCCCGATTTTTGGGGCGTTACATATCTCTTCATCACTTTTGGTGTCAAATTTACCCAGATGTTCTCGATCACATAAGACATAGTATTTACTACCGAAAACTCGAAATTATTTGACAGAAGACTTCTTATTAAACCACATCTCATAAGCCATTTTATTATTAGATTTTCTAATATAAACACGGTTAATTATATAACAAGCAATATTTATGGCTTTAGCCCAGAGATTTTTAGGAAGCTTCATACTGTTTAACATTACATTAGCCATTTCTTGAAGCACCCTATTTTTTCTTTCCACTATCCCATTTTGTTGTGGTGTTTTTGGAGCAGAATATTCATGTGATATTCCCTGGTCACTACAAAATTTCTCAAAACTGCTATTTTCAAATTCAGACCCATGATCACTACAGATCTTAGTGACTTGTACCTCTTCTTCATTTTGGATACGTTTAAGTACCCTTTTTACTTCGTCGAGAGTTTCAGATTTCTTTTTTAAGAAGACTACCCAAGTATACCTGGTAAAGTCATCTACAATGACCAGAATATACTTCTTGCCACCTCGACTCTCTGTTCTAGTTGGTCCAATGAGATCTATGTGGAGGAGTTCGAGTGATTTTGTAGCATTGGAGTTTAGCTTTTTACGAGCACTCCTGGTTTGTTTACTAATCTGGCACTCGACAAATATTTTATCCACTTTCTTTATTTTGGGTAGACCTCTTACTAAATCACTTTTGCTCAATCTACACAAGTTGCGATAGTGTACATGTCCTAGGCGCTTATGCCATAGTTCGGTCTCGTCGGTATGGACCATGTAACATGATAGCTTAGATGAGCTTGAGTTACTAACTATATAGCAGTTCTCAGAATTCTGTGACTAGTTAATATTACAGAACCATTCTTATTTAAGATTTCACATTTTTGGTTTAAAAATTTTACACTATGATTATTATCACAAATTTGAGAAATGCTTAATAAATTATGTTTTAAACATTCTACATATAAAACATTCTCAAATAGAGGGAGGTTAGGGAGTTGAACCGTACCTTGGCCAACAATTTTACAGTTGCTACCATCACCGAATGTGATTGAACCATCAGTCATGTCTTTAAGACTAATGAAGAGACTTTTGTCACCTGTCATATGTCTAGAGCAACCACTACCCAAGTACCACTTTGAATGGCTCGTGGCTTTGAATTTGGTGTGGGCAACCAAACAAGCAACCTTAGGGATCCATTTTATTATAGTTTTGGGTTTAGGAACATAGTTGGTCTTTTTCTATTTATAATTGTTATACGTCCTACCCACTGAGATAGATTTTAAGAGCTCCTTAAGCAAGTCTATAATTTTCTCAGCTAAAGGATTACGATTCTGATTTTTATAGTTGATATGGTTCTTTTTAGGATTTAAAGACTGAAAAGTTTTAATTGTTTTAGAAGCATTTTGATTCAAACTTTTCCCTTTTGAGTTAGAAGACTCTCCTTTAATAAATTTAGGAGGAGTATTCTTATATTTGGGAGTAGTATTTTTATCGTAGCCCAATCCAGATCAATCACCACATTTTCTGGATCCGGATAGAAGTTTTTCTAATTTAAGGTCACCTTGGGCATACCTCTAAGTATCCTTCAAACTCAAAAGTGAAGAAACTTGTAGTTTTAGGTTTTCATTTTCAAATTTTAAGTTTTCAACTTGGGATATTTTGAAATCTAAGTCACACTTAGTTTTTTCAAAGCAATTTAAAAGGTGTGATTTTTCCAAAGCCAGATTATCAAAATTCTCTTTTAATTTTAAAAACTTTTCTTTCTGAAGTTTTAATTTAACAGCTATTTTACAACTTTCCCTGTATAGGGCATTATAAGCATCCTGAAGATCTTCTTCATTTTCATGATCACTTCCCAGATTTTCTTCACTGATTGTATCATTATTTGAGAAAGTGAACTTGGCTAGAGTCATTAGGGCTTTAACGTCATTACCCGACTCGATTTCAGAATCTTCTGACTCAGAAGAGGCTTTAGAGCGGGAAGATTCATCCCATGTAGCCAACATACCTTTCTTTTTAGGTTTGTCCTTTTTAGGACATTTGTGTGCTAGATGCCCATATTCATGGCAGTTGTAGCATTGGCTGTCTTTTAAAGATTTCTAGTTTTTCGATCTTGATCTTTTCTTTTCAACAGGTTTTTGAACATCAACCCTCTTTTTACTTTTAAAAATCTTATAAAACTTTTTAGCTAAAAGGGCCATATCATCTTCAGAAGTTTCTAAATCAGAATTATTATTTTCATGAGAAATACTTTTAGAAGATTTAAGGGCAATAGATTTATCTTTCAGAGCTTTGAAGTTTAACTCGTAGGTTTATAAAGAACCAACCAGTTCTTCAACTTGCATATGGTCCGTATCACAAAGTTCTTGAATGGTCGTGACTTTCGAATTGAACCTTTCAGGTAGTGAGCATAGTATCTTTGCACAGACTTTGCTTTCTGGGATGCTACCTCCAAGACTCCACATAGAGTAGACTATGCCATTCAACTTAATATAGAAGTCAATGAATGTTTCACTTTCTTCCATACGTATTTTCTCAAATCTAGTGGTGAGGATTTGTAGTTTAGATTTCTTGACAGTAGTCATACCCTCGTGTGTCATTTCTAAGATATCCCAGGCTTGTTTCGCAGTATCATAAGATATAATTCGTTTGAATTCATCTGGCGATAGTGCGCAAGTGATTGCATTTAAAGCCTTGGCATTGGCACTACTCTCAGTTCTCTGAAGAGTGGTCGAAGTGCTATAAGTAGCAACATTTAGAGTTTTAGTTCCATCAAGGCCTAGAACTTCAACAGTAGTTGGAGTCCATTTAGTTAGTGTGGCTTGCCACACATTCTCATCAATAGACCTAAAAAATATTCTTATTCTGGCTTTCCAATAAGCATAATTAGAGACATCAAAAGGTGAAGGCCTAGTGATAGAAAGGCTATCAAAATTTGACATCTTAAATGCTCAAATTGGTTAGCTCAGGAATTAAATCCAAATAAATAAGCTATTAGGTTTTGATACCACATGAAAAGGCCGAGTAAAAAAGTCTTAGATGGGGGGTGAATAGGACTATTCCAAATAAAAATAATAAGTGGAATAACAACAATAAGATAGCCAAATAAAATGCAATTAACCAAAGGAAATAACAACCTCAATAGTCAAGTATTGAGAGGTTGATACAAACTTGGTTCTAAGGACAACCTAACACCAAAAACCAATGGTTTACTATTCCCTTACTAGAAATAAAAATAATAAGAGGATATAAAGTGGTTCACATTCACCACACAATACTCGAAATGTAAAGATTACAACATTCACATCCACAAATACATCCCACAATCTTAAACCATAAAAGATAAAGAAATAAACCACACATCCACCAAACACAAAGAGTTATAGTGGTTCACTTGTGTGTACATCAACTGTTAAACAACAGCCACATAACTACTCCACTCCTAATATCCACTCCCTTGGGATATTAGCATTCACAAATCAAAATAGGTTTTTCAAGGTTCACCTAAAACCTTCACAATTGTGTCTTTCAAGTGGGCTTACACAATTCAAAAACCCCACGCTCTGAGTTTTCCAGATCACCTCTAACAAACCACAAATATAGATTTTCTAGAACAATCTCACAAACCAAACAAATAGATTTGAATTACAGAAAAAGTAAAATACTTATCTGTATGGCGATTCTGAAGCAGCCCGATAGAACTAACTTGATGATGATGTAGATATTCAAAATTCAATCTCACAAGTGTATAGGGTTCGAAGTCTAGATGATTTTTTAATTAAATCAGCAAGGGCATTGCTTTAATTTTGATCTCATAAAAGGGTAAATCAAATATCCCTTTTTAATATAAGAATGGAATAGAGAATCAAAATCAAAATACAAGAGCTACTTTAAAGAATCTTAAATATGCACAAAATAACCTAGAATGTACTCAAAATAATCTCAGAGTGATTGCCTAAGAAGATAAGAATTGAATGGAAAACTCTGAAATTCGAGCATTATTTATAGGTGAAAAATTGATTCGCATGACTGGCCTTGGGTTAGCTACAACTGGCCTTATCCAAACAGATTTTTAAAAAATTCTAGCACGATAAGATTTTTCAGTTGCACGACTGGCCTTGTGGGTCCACGACTGGTCGAGTGGCCTGCTCGACTGGTTGTGGACACCACATGACTGGTCAAGTGAGTCCAGATTACTCGCTGGAAAATGAGTTGAGCACTGCACGACTGGTCAAGCACTATTCACATGACTGGTCGAGCAGTTTCCAGGACTGGTCGTAGACCAATAGAAAAATTCCCAAAATTCATAACAAATCCTAGACTGCTCGAGAAAATTATAGGACAGGTCGAGCCAGTGCTAAGACTACTCGAAAGAATAGAGTTTTACACTTATAAAATGACCAAAATGACCGATCGAAAGTATGAAATGATCTAATCATGATCTAAGGTCAATCTAGGTCAATCATACCCTACTTGTGAGATAGAACATATGAACACTTAATCTATTAATCACTTCAGCAGCTTTAAATTTTGCGCTTGAACTCAACATACCGAACATAGTCTTTAACTAGGTCTTGAGTTGTTGGACTTTTCTGGTTCCAGATCTTGAACCGCAATATTCTTGAACACTAAGTCTTCACTTTCTTCCAGTTTGAAGATCTCGGCAAGTTCGTCGTAGATATTGGCAAGATAAATTCAGCACGAACAGAACGAATGTCGAAGATTCAATGTGAACAGATACACAAGCTTGATACACATCAAGATACAAACTTGAAATGGTTTGGCACACCAAAATTTGACAATACTCAGGGTTTATCAACATAACACTTTCAGATCTTAATCAGATTCCTTACCGAACTAAGCGCCAACGAACCTGACCCAGCTACAATTCTTTCGATAAATTCAAGGCTGACCTGGATGGATCTGATCATTGACTTCCTCAAGGTTGGAAAGCTACCCCAAGATCACTCAAAAGCACATAAACTACAAATAAGGGTAGCTCGCTACACCATGATTGGGGACATCGTATACAAAAAGGGATTTTACCTTCCCCATCTTAGATGCCTCCGATCCAAGGAATCCGAGTACGTCCTGAAACAAATCCGTAAAGGCATTTGCGGAATAACTCTGGCATCTAAGCCTTAGCTCACAAGGTCATTCGACATAGGTATTATTGGCCGACCATTCAAGTGGATGCTCAGTAATATGCCCAAAAATGCAACAAATGTCAACGATTCATGGCCATACCTCGGCAACCACCTAAACGGCTGACCCCTATGACCGGACTGTGGCCATTTTTTAAGACTTAAATATTGCATATTTTTCCCTATTTATATCTTGGTTTTATGAACATGATAATGCTTAATGGTATATTTTATACATGTTTGTCTTGCAAGGTGAGTTTAAGAGCTTGGATTGAAAAGAATGTTAAAAGCATGGATTTAAGGCTCAAGAATTGCCAAAGAAAATAATGGATCTTTGGAGATCAAGATTGGAGATTTCAAAACCCCAAGATTCGAGGAAACCAAGTGGGGGAGGAAGGAAGTTCACAGTGCAAAGTGTAGAATCCACAAAATCTGTGTCATCAACCACCTGTCGGTGACATCTTAGCCATAGTTCGATGACTTCGACCATAGTTCGATGATAGCGAAGAACTACAAGAAAATCAAGTTTGGACACTGGACAAATTAGATGCAATTCTCGATGAATCGAAGTCATGTTTGATGACTCAAAGAGATGATCAATAACATCAAAGTTTGTTCGATGGCATCAAATTTATTGAAGAACTTAAAGTAACTCACTGGACTATTTTGGACACTTTTTCGATTACTCGAAGACTATTCGATGACATCAAAGTCCTGTTCGATGACATCGAAGGTGTGCCCGATGACAGGAAAAGTTATGCAGTGCATAAAGGTGCAACTTTCAGAATTCGACTTACGTTCGATGACATCAAAGGTTGTTCGATGTCATTGAACGTGTTACGTAGAGTTACACAAACTGCATAAATTGAGGTGGTTTTGCGATCTTACGCGAACTAGGCATAAATATGAGTTTTCTATGGACTTTTTAAGATATCTAGGGTTTGGAGTAGCAGAGCAAAGGGTTAGAGCCATCAACCAAGAGTTCTTTCTTCCTTTCTTCCTAGTTTTTAATGCTTTCTATTAGGGTTTTGATCTAATCATGTCTATAGTTGGCTAAAACTCTTAGTTAGGGCTAAGAGGTGAAGCTAGTAGCGTTTTAGGGTTGTTTTTCTTGTTTGATTCTTGTTCTTATTGAACCTCTTTCATTTCTAGTTGATTTTAAGGAATACTTTTAGTTTTTAATGCTTTGCTATGACTCAAATTACAATAGATATGCAATAGCTTTGAGTATCTTCTTTCTCTGATTTTGGGATTGTGGGATTGGTAAATCCTATTGTTAGCCATTGTGTCTCCAGAGCATGGTTTGGTGATGGAATCCCTTTCAAACCTCATAATCCTCATCCATTGAGAATTAGGTCGATGAAAGTTCAGATTTGATTCTATTGATATATCTTCCAATTGGATAGGATAAGACTCCAATTCCAATTGTATTTCTTAAATCAAATAAGGAAACATCCTAATAACTGCAAGTGGATCCTTGGCACCCTAGTTCCTACCTTTAAGTTCACAAGTTTTAGTTAAATATTCACAATTACTCTCTCTACAATTTCAGATTTAGATTCACATCTTCTTCTAGTTCTACTTCTAGTTGCTTTCAGACAAGATTAGTCCCTGTGGATTCGACCTCGGTCTTACCGAGATTATTACTACATCGTGACCCTATACTTGGGGTTGTGAACACCGTTCGCCTAATGGGGAATCAACAACATCGGCCCCCTTCCGACTGCCAAAGGGCAGACCAAGTTCGCAATGGTCGTGGTCAAGTACTTCACTAAATGGGTCGAGGTCGAACCCCTGGCAAAGATTACTAAGCAAAAAATCACAGATTTGATCTGTAAGAACATCGTGTGTAGGTATGGGTCATGCGATCATTTCAAACAATGAAAAGCAATTCGACAATAAACAATTCTCAGGTATGTGCGAGAACCTTGGAGTCTAAAATCTTTATTTATCGTCACGGCATCCACAGGCTAATGGACAGGTCAAGGCAGTCAACAAAATCATTAAAGACCATCTCCGGACGAAGCTCGAGAAAGCCAAAGGGTCATGGGTTGAAGAACTACACCACATTCTCTAGGCGTACCGAACTACTGCCCGAATAGCCACTGAGGAGACTCCCATTTCCTTGCCCATTGGTGCTGAAGCCA
This sequence comes from Magnolia changhungtana, assembly GCA_030180095.1. Taxonomy (NCBI): domain Eukaryota; kingdom Viridiplantae; phylum Streptophyta; class Magnoliopsida; order Magnoliales; family Magnoliaceae; genus Magnolia; species Magnolia changhungtana. The sequence goes on along the minus strand of JASAUF010000067.1, from coordinate 533,080 downwards.
TTGCCCCGGTCAAAATAGGACTTTCGACAGCTCAAACCTACTCCTAGGACGAACAACAAAATGTCGAGCTAATGGCATTAGACCTCGACCTTATCGAGGAAAGAAGAGAGCAAGCTCGAGTCAGGATCATGATCCGACAATAACAAGCCGCTCGCTTCTACAACTCCTAGGTAAAGGTAAGAAGGTTCAGAGCTGGATACCTGGTTCTCTGCAGAACCTTCCAAAATTGTAAAGAACCTGGCTAAGGAACCTTGGGACCGAACTGGGAAGGACCTTATGTGGTAACGAGCACAAGCCGACCTAGATTATATCAACTCGAAGATTTGGAAAGCCAACTCCTACCACACCCGTGGAATGCAGAGCACCTCAAAATCTACCATGCCTAGAAAGTTGACCTACCCCGAGTATGAAATCTACTATGTAAAGTTCGCGTTCGAATTATTGCAATAAAATCCTGAACTTACTTTCTACTTTTTATATCTACAAATGGTCGTCTACTGAACGTCTACTAAGGGTTTCCCATAACATTTGGGAAGAATAACCCCAATTAATGCATCGACCCTTTGAAGAGAGGTTAGGCCATATGCTACTGTCATTCATGTGTCCGACTTACGAAGAACTATTAAGGGTTCCCCTTGATACAAGGAGAAGAAGAGCCCAAATCAACTACTCGACCCTTAATAAAAGGGTCGGATGTACGACAACTATAATGACTAAAGTGTCGAAAGATCGACCTTCCTACTTAGAAATACTTATGCACAAACGAAATGGTCTACAAAAAAATGAGAAGAAAGGAACTATCTACTAGGGCTCGGGGGGCTGCTTGGTAGGTGCTTTCTTGGGAGATGCCCCGGAGTCAGCGTCGGCCTCCTCAAAGCTCGATAGATCAAGCTCTGGATGCGCTTCCTTCACATCCTAAAGGAACTTTTCATAGCCAACACTATATAAAGTGTCCCAATCCTTCAAGTATAACTTAGAGGACTTGAACTCCTCGACAACGGCTACCTGAGCTAAGGAGATAGCTTGCCTAGGCTTCCTTGAGCCTCACCTCCAAGGTACGGTGTAGCCCGACATTCTCAGCCTTTCACCTCGTCGCCCTCTCTAAAGCTTAAGTTAGAAGCTTCTTAATTGCCTCTAGCTCAACCACTGACTCCATTGCTCGTGTCTCCATGGTAGAGCGAAGATGCTCAGCCTCTAAGTAGAATCGTTTGGCTTCAACCCCCTTCCATAGCAGTCCCACTTCCGCCTCCTTCACTTCCTCCCTCAGACACAAAAGTTCGAGATGAACGTTTAAAAAGTAAGGGCCGAACTGCCAAAATAGTATAATAGAAACATCAGAACAGGACTGAAGCAAAGCAGCAACAGCTTGAGAGTAGCTTACATCGAAGAAGGTCTTTGCCAACTGGATGATGGTTCCTTCCAGCAGCGCGTTTAGCCAATGGGTGAATTCGGTGTCGGAAACATGACGTTCAACCTAAGGCAAAAGTTGCTCCAAAGTCCTTCTCGCCGACTTGAGAGCACCCTGACTCTCGCTGCTAACCGACGAGCCCCCCACTTGGGGTGTAGGAAGCTCTACAGAGGTCTTCACCACCTCTTGGACCCCCGCAAGCCCTTTACAAATAGTGGGGACAGGCATTGAGGTTGGTACCTCATCCGCGACCTCTATGACCACCGAGGTCGAAGGGCCGACCTTCCCTTTGCTCTTGGAGGTCGTCTTCTTCTTCTTCTTCAAGGCTATACCCCCGAGAGTTGGTGACTTGCGCTTCGCAGCTGGCCAAGCTTCAGGCATGTCTGCACCAATGAAAAAACATTAACAACAAATTCATGAAGTCTCTAAGTCCTAAGGTTAGCAAGACTTATACCCGTTAATTTCGAGTTGAGACCTAACTTAAGCAAGAGCTCAGGTTGAAGGAGTTTCCTCCAAGATCTCAAGTCCTCCTCTAGTGAGCTTGCTCTAACAATCCGAGAAAGAGCTTTAAGCCTAAGCACAGAAGGGAACTTGGGAATAACTACAAAAGGAAGGGTACACGACTAAGTCGGAGTAATGAAGACACCCAAGTGCGGAAAAAAGGGAAAGTAATTAAGTCCATACGATACCAACCTGGATCAGAGGAGGAAGTCGGGACCCAAGAACGATGCCCAGGTATTCTTGGCACTTCCCAACCTCCCGAAGCCCGAAACCACTTGTTCTTCTAGTTCTTATTAGAGGTAAAAACGTTCGTGACTAGGGCCTTCCTGGTTCCCCGCCAAAAAAAAAAACTAATACTAGTCATCATGTAGAGGGCTGGATTTCACTTGGCACAGATGGAGGAACTCACTCACAATCATTTTGTGCTAGTTAAGCTCAGACCAGAGAATGAAGCATCCAACCAATGATCCCCACGCATTAGGGATCAGCTCTCCTGGAGCCATCCCCAAATGCGCGAGCATCCGCCTTACTATCCTTTGGAGAGGGAGCCTGAGGCCACACTGGAGGGCAACATGGAAAATGGCCACTTCTTGCTTAGAGGTTTTATTAGAAAGCTTACTCGGTGAGGGGGCTCAGAGTACCACTAAGTCAGGTATGTGGTACCCTGACCTAATCCTCACTAAGTCGGCCTCCTTCAAGATGGACTCCACAGGTCCTTTCTCCTCCTCCTCGTCCTCCTTACCCGACAAGCCCTTCTTTTACAAGGAAATCATCCTCTGTTTCAACTGGTCGCTCTTCCGGAGATCTCTCAAGCACCCGTGATGCCTACAAAGTCTGAAACTTGACATCGCTCATCATCATCAGGGGAAACGACGTATTTGACAAGGGGAGAAGATCGTCGAGTTTCCGGCATGGCAATCGGTCCAAGAATGCCTGAAAAATGTTGTAAAGAAAAGAAGAAAAAGAGAAGGGAGTGAAGATTAGGGATAGAGCTCACCAGAGATGGAAAGTTGCTGGGAGTTTGATGCAGCACAGTTGTATGAAATCACCTACCACTAGGAACGGAGCGAGTCGGAGGCAAAAAGAGGCAAACGAACTCATAAAAGGGTTAGGGCTTCCCTTTTATAAGGAGGCCACATGTACGAGCATTCAATGCCCGTCATTAATGAGAGGTATAGCGCCTCCTCAGCCCCCCCATCTCAACACATGGTGCATCCCTACTCACTATTGAGGGTTAAATATTGCATATTATCTCCCATTTATTAATTAGTTTTATGAACATGATAATGCTTAATGTTCTATTTTAATCATGTTTTGTTGCAAGGTGAATTTAAGAGCTTAGATTGAAAAGGATGTTAAAAGTATGGATTTAACGCTCAAGAATCACCAAGACAGACATTGGATCTTAGAAAACTAAGAATGAAGATTTCACATGCTAAAGATCTAAGAAAAGAAAGTCAATAATGAAGAGAATCTAAGTTTTAAGGTGAATTTACGTAATCCTCAACTAGTCCTGGCCCTACTCAACCAATTGAGGATTCCTCGACTCGACCTCCAGTGATAAAATCATCTAAAATCAGGTCATCCTCGACCAGTCAAAGGAGACCCCCCACCAATCGAGGGATGTCCTTGACTAATCCCGAGTAAAACAAATAGCACACAAACTGCAGAAATTTGAAGTAGTTTCCAGAATTTTCCAGCTCAGTGTGAAAGTTTGAGTTGTAAAACTATAAATAGGGTCCCTAAGATGTTCCTAGGCATCTTCTAGGCTTTGAGGAGTGGAGCAAAAGCATGTAAAAGCCATCGCCAAGAGTTTTTCTTCACTTTCCTAAGTAGTTTTTATGCTTTTCTTAAGAGTTCTTAGTTCAATCATGTTTATGGTTCGTTAAACCTCTTAGCTAGGGCTAAGAGGTGAAGCTTGTAGTGTGATTAGGATGGTTTCTTTGTTTTGATTCAACTTTTATTGAACTCTTTTGGATTCTAGTTTGATTATCAAGGAATATGTTTAGTTTTTAATGGTTTGTTGTGACAAATTACAATAAATCTATGATAGCTTGAGATATCTTCTTTTCTTAAATTGAGATTGTGAAATTAGGAGATCCTGTTGTTCACCATCGTCCCTTGGACATGGTAGGATGATGGAATCCCTCCTAACCTTCACAATTCTCATATGATTGGTTGTGTGATTGGCAGATCCTCTTATTTGCCTTGTCTCCTGGGCATGGTTAGGTGATGGAATCACTTCCAAATCCTCACAACTCTCATCCATTGATGATTAGATCCATGAGAAGTTCAGAGATCCGACAAATCTCTTCGTCCTTGAATCAAGCAATGTAGCATCCTGAGAACCTACAAGTGGATCCTTAGAAACCCTAGTTTCCCACCTTTGAATTTCTTAAGTTTTTCATTATATCTCTCACAATTACTCTTTATACTTCTAGATTCAAGTTTACATCTTCTTCTACTTCTAGTTCTAGTTGATTTCAGAAGACACACAAGTTCATTCCCTATAGATTATACTTCAGTTTTACTAAGATTATTACTACATCGCAACCCTACACTTGGGGTTGTGAACACGTTTTTGGCGCCATTGCCAGGGATTGATGGCTGCAGTTTTTTTAGAGTAGCTATTTTTAGAATTAGTTTAAGATTAGGGTTTTTCTAGTTTCTATTTTTAGGATTAGGGTTTCCTGAATTATTTTAAAACTAACTTAGCTTTCTATTTCTACATTTAAAAACTTGACTAATTTTATAGAAACTAACTCCTTCTCTCTTTAGAAACTTTCCTTTTCTGTTTCTTAGATCTACTTTCTAATTTTAGGTTTAGAAATTTTCTTGATTTATTTAAAAAAAACTTTCCTTTTCTCTTTTTAAAAACTTTTTATTTTTAGAATTTTTATTTTTAGAAACTGACTTGTTTTGCTTTGTTTTGCAGGATCTTAATTTAGCAACTTCTAATTTGGTAACTTCTTTTTAATTCTCTCTCTCTCTCTCTCTTTCTATATCTAGATTATTATCTTTTTTTTCTTCTCTTTTAGGTTTAGGTTAGAATCTGAATTGAGGGCTGAGAGTGTTTTATTCCCAAGTGGGTTCGTGATAACACTCAACGTCTTTTGAGTGAAGGAGGATTAGTTAAGGGGTTATCTATCCATCACAGGATTAGACACCACTTGATATCCTTAGAGTTAATTGAAGTGATGGCTGCCAATCAACTCGGAAGACAACCTTAACATAGAGTTGAGGAAGTCCAGGATAAGAATGAGGTGCATCAAACACCCCCGCCTCATACTTTGCAAGACTATTTACAACTGGCGGGGGTGAGCACGCCCTCATGAATGGTTTTTCCAGAAAATACGGGACATATGGATATTAAACCAGGGGTGATCCAACTCCTTCCAAAATTCCGTGGACTTGAATCCGAAAGTCCATATCTGCACTTAAAGGAGTTTGACAAGATTATAACCGCTTTCTATTTTCCTAAAGTGTCTGAGGACACGGTGAGACTGAAACTCTTTCCCTTTTCTTTGAAAGAGAAAGCTAAGACGTAGTTGCATTCACTACATGTCGCGCCCCAGACTCAGAAATCGGGTTCACAGAATTTCTAATCATCGAATCTGGTGCCAACAACCTCCGTAGTTCCCCATTCTCGGCTCCTGGTGCCCATTCACCAGGTTCCGATCTTGGGATCCTACAAGGGGATTTCTATAACATAAGTCTGATTCACAAAGAGCATAGCTAAGATCATAACATCATAACCACAGGAAATAACTATAGGAACACCATTAAAAAATTCACTGGAATTAAAACTTTTACAATGCAAGGTTCCAAAAAAGGGAAATACAAGAATAGTAAGAATAAAACTCCAAGAGGATCAGCGGCACACTCTAGCTCTTGCTCCGCTCTCAGGCCTCAAATCACCTGCACGCATCAATCGTGCATAAGCTTATAGAAAGCATAGAGGGTGGTGTGAGTGTGTGCAGGACAAATGTCATGAATGCAATATCAGAGTATGCGGAAGAATGCGGTAAAACCATGAATATCACTAGCCATCACAAGGCTGAGCAATGCAAGGCAGGAATACCATCTACCAACCAAAGGTTATGAAATGTGGGGCTATACAAGCAAGTGCCATATGCAACATGCAATGCGATCATGCTCATCCTCATATCAAGTCCATAAATCAGTACAGTTCCTCTCTAGAAAATCACCGGGGTCAAATACACTACCTGCTGACTACCGTTCACCTAGCTGCACAGCCCAGCAAGCATAAGAGACATCACTACCCGCCTGTGGATAGCCAATCACCAACAAGGCATGACGGTAGCTGACCCATTTACGAGCTGGTCAGACTCAGCCTAGTTATTGCCTCCTCATTAAGGTGGGTAAGGCCACACCCCCTCCCAACCAACCACGATACAGTGGAAGATGCAGCCTAATGGTAAAGGCATCGATGCTCATATTTCCACTCAGTCTCGGCATTGGGGCGTCTCCTGGTACCATGAAAGTTCTGGGACTTTCACCCAAGGACATCCTACATGCCCTAAAGTACTCAAATAAATATTTCCAGTGTCCAAACCTGGCCATCCACAATATACTTGTGGAGGCTATGGCTCTAATGAAGCTAGGGCAAATATTAATAGTGTTATGCAATGCCAGATGCATGAATCACATAAATCAACCATGTATCAGTCCTGCACATACAGCGTGCTTAAGAGGGGCAACTCCATCACTTAGGGAGTCCCATAACAGCTTGCCCAATGGCATAAACCATGACCAATCACATCTTAACTAAATATACATATTATGCACATGGGAATGGGTCATAAAAATAACTAAGTATGTCATGCGATGATGTTGTACTCTCCTCCTAACCAAGTAGGGTCTAGGTACTTAGACAAATTCCATACGAAACACAACCTCTAGTGGGGGCACAACAGTTTGGGGTAGCCTACTAGACTAGGTAGACAATGCCCTGGGCCTAAATGATGAGGATGGGCCTAGCAAGGGTCTATGGTGGACATTTAACCACCTGTAGATGCAAGTGGGCCTAGCCAGGCCTAAAAGGGTACACAAATGTGGACATTCAACCACCATTTGTCCCAAAGAGGCAGCTCAATAACAATCTACCAAGAATCTAGCCCTGTGGCCTAAGCACAATCATAAACAAGAAATGGACAGCTATATATATACTACTTACATCACATGTTGGGCCCCAATAAAGTGGCCCAAGTCCTACATACATTACATGGGTCCAAAGGGGCCATACATAGCCCAATCCACATATAATAACATGGGCCCATAGGGAAGGTTATGGCCCAAGAATAAGGTCACTAAATCCATACATTATGGTAGGCCTAGTGGGCAGCCCATTATACCAAACACATAGGCAAGAATCACATCCAAGTTAAGCCAATTGGGCCTTACAACCTTAGCCCAAAAATCTAGTTGATTTGGTGGGCATCCAAGGGCCCAACCACACATACATACTTCAGCCCAAGCAGCCCAACATAATGATGGACATAGCCCATAAATCCACTAGGCCTAGTTAGGATGTCCCAGCCCATTTGGGCCAACAAGGAATCCTAAAAATCTGGTTGTTTAAGGGTCCTTATAATCCAATTAAAGTGAGCCCCCAAGATGCATTAATTAAGCCCAAAATTAAGGAAACAAAAGCATGAAACATTCCCACAATCCTCACAATATGGTGGGCCCCACACCCTCAAAACTCCAGTTATGAACAATGCACATTTATAAGGTACCATGCTGGATTTTTAGCCAACCAGCCATCTGGACCAGCTGGAGCCCAGAAACTGGTAAATATGAAGTGGATTTAAATCCCAGAGTGGCCAATAACATGCACAGGGGGGCCCCACCACATGGGGAGTGCACATACAACACACCCAATGTAGTGGGCGTCCCACAAAGGGGTAAGAGGGCCAAAGGGCTAGACGGTCTGACTCACATCAAAGGTTAAAGTGGGCCCCACCATCGACGTCCCGCTTAGGAATGGGCCACGTCTAAGTGGGCCACACAAGTGCTAGACGTCAACTAACTGGGACGTCTAGCAAGGTAGCTGTCTAGCCACTTCCACCCCAAAATATGATGGCCCTGATGGCCTATGTTCACATAGGATGGGTCCCAACAAGGTGGGCAACCATAGAGATATATTTTGGGGTCAAACACAAGCTCAAACAATCACACAGACACACAAAAAAAAAAAAAATACAGCAAGGTATTAACCAGAAAAATTTTGTTGTTGAAATTGTTGTTGTCCCCATGTTTGTTACCTCATGGGGTGGGCCTAGGCCTCCCAAATCACTAGAAAAATAGGTGGGTTTGGTGCTCCCACTTATGGATAACAAGTGGAGTCCACTGGAGTGGCCGACTTTCCCCAAATTCAAGGTATACTAGGTCCATTTCCAACATGCAACATTGCTGGACTGTCCAGAAATTTCTGGGTGTCCAGCCTTCTTTGGCCCATCACATAGGTCTCAATCATAGGATAATTGATGTGGGCCCATCCTACATCAAGGTGGTGTCCATACCCCAGAAAACCCCCAAAGAAATCGAGGATAAAAAGCCCCACAAATGGGCTTAAAACAATATAGCAAATGGGCCTGAAATTTAGACAGCAACATACGTTGTCTATATTTCAGTCCATAGAAAATATCCAGAGGGATTTACCCAAATACATCAAGTGGAGTCCACCTTAAAGGACCATAAAAATTCCAGATCCATGTCCTTGCAAAAATCCCCAAAAAAATCAAGGTATGGGGACCATCCAACCCATGCATGTCAAAATGGGCCTGGACGTCCCAAATTTCTGGTGGATCTGGGACTTTTCTGATCACCTCAGTGGGCCACACACATCAACAATCCAAAGGGGAAGAAAGAGAGAGAGAGAGAGAGAGAGAGGGAGAGAGAGATCACGGCCATAGGGGAGGATTCCATCACTATGAACCCTCCACCTTCACATCCACACCATACAACGTACATAGATCTTAAATGCATGTTATCCTACAAATCAAAGAAGTTGTTGAGGTAGGGATGTTATCCCTACCCTGCATGTAAGGTCTAGATGACCAATGAAGTGCTAGATCAAAGGAAAAATGCATCATGGTGGGTCCATGGAGAATGGCCCACTATGGAAGTGAACATGCATGAAATAGGCTCTTGGCCTCTCAGCTTGGAGTCATGTAAGACCTCCACCATTGATTGGTGGGTCTTACATGCTTCCAAACATGCTAGGAAGGAAATGCAAGAAGAAGGAGAAGAAAGAGAGCTTCAAGCAACACCCACCTCTAAGGTCTTCTCTAATCTTCAAGGTACTAGCTCCAATGGTCCAAAGGGAAGGTTTTAATGGAGAAGATGATTCTGTAATGGTTGGATTGGGAGAGAGAATGGAGGAAAACTTGCTGGAAAATGGAGGAGAGGTGGACATTTTCCACCATGGGAGAGGGAGAATGAGAGAAATGAGAGAGGAGAGAGAGGGAGGAGGGGTTTCTAGCAAGGTAATGAGTAGTTTTGGGAGATGGGTAGCTTAGGGAAGGGTGATAGCATGGGTTACGGAGAAATCAAATGATGGGTTTTCTTTTTAAGAAAACCATCATTGCTAGCCATAGGTTAGGCATAATGGGAAGTAGGGTGCATGGAATAGAGTGCTTTAGGTGGGGCCCACATGGGGGAAACTTGCCCATGGCCTAGGTGGGTCCCACATGCATGATGATGGCCAAAAATAGTGCAGTCAATATCTCAAGATGTACACTTCAGATTCATGCGTGAGATGCGTCGTAGGAACCGCGGCGTCGATGCGGTCGCAATGGCATAGGTTTCGAGTCGATCTGGGTCAGGTTAGCATGACAGGATTTAAGGATGACCGTAAACGAAATCTATAGGTCACAGGTGGTCAAGATTTGACCGGTAGGACCGCAAGACCTAATAAAATAAAATGGATACTCAGGATAGGGTCTTACACTATGTCCTAAATCTATTGGCACAGGGAATGACATGATAAGGGAGTTCATAAAGAAATTTTTTCCACATTATAAAATGAACACCCTTAGAAAGTCAATCATAAACTTCCCCCAAAAGGAGGATAAAACATTCTTCCAATGTTGAGAGCGGTTCAAGGATTCTGTCAGTTCATGCCAACAACACAGTTTTAAAACATGGTGCATTACACACTTTTTCTATGATGCTTTAACATCTACCATGCACTAATTGGTCGAGATAATGTGCAATGGGGAATTCATGAATAAAAATGTTGATAATGTATGGACTACTTGGACAGACTTGCTGAAAACAGACAATCATGGGACACCTACCCAAAATCAAGCACCACTCTAGGCCCACTCAATAAAAGGGAAGGGGTGGATTATACCTTCTGAAAGAGGATGATGATATCAATGCAAAAGTGGCTAATCTCATAAGGAAATTTAAGGCCGTGGAACTAAAGAAGGATAAGGTTAAGGAAACTGTTTAAGGCATTTGTGCTTGTAATGTTCACACAACTGAAAATTGTCCAATAATACCTGCCTTTCAAGAGGTGCTGAATGAGCAATCTAATGTCGTACACAATTACGAAAGACCTTTCAATGGACTTACCTCCAATACATACAATCCTAGTTTAAGAAATCATCCAAACTTCAGTTTGAGGAAGGGATAAACTGCTACTCCTCAAGGTTTTTTCAATTAAATTCCAAATCAGGGAGACCTCAAGAGGATCCGGTCTGGAAACATATTCAAAACTAAGAGCTTATCACTCAAGGTATATTACAAACCCTTCAAGACCTTTCAAAGGCCATACAAGGGCCTGAGATAAAAAAATTCAATTAGAGAAAAAGGGATTCTTCCAGCTCAACCTTTCCCCAATCCTAAACCACAATACGAAATAAGTGATTCAAGCTCTTCAAATCAAATGGAGCAAGCTAAGTCTATCACCATTCTTAGGAGTGGGAAGATAATTGACAAATCTATTCTAGTAAGGGCTGAAAAGCTTAAGGACCCGAAAGAGGACAACGATGATAGACCTAGCACTGCTCCCACAAGAATTGGAGCCAGAACTTCAAGGCAAGCCGATTCCCCCATTTCCCCAATGGAGGGTTGCACCAAAACCTCTCTCTAAATCTCAGGACATTCTAATGGTGTTGAAACAACTAAAGGTCAATATTCTTTTACTAGATGCAGTTAAACAAATACCTTCATATGCCAAATTTCTGAAAGACTTATGTACGACCAAAAGCCGACAAAATATTCAAAAGAAAATCTTCTTAACTGAAAGGTGAGTGTCATCCTTAAGCAAGATGTGCCATAAAAATATAAAGATCCCGATAGCCCAACCATCGCTTGTTTAATTGGGAACTACCAAATTGAGTATGCACTTCTTGACTTAGGAGCGAGTGTAAATCTGATCCCTTATTCGGTCTATGAACAACTAGGTTTGGGTGAATTGAAACTCACCCGAACTACATTATAACTTGCCGACCGCTCGGTTCATGTACCGAGAGGAATAATTGAGGATGTGTTAGTCCAGATTGACAGATTCTATTACCCGGTATATTTTTTCATCCTAGATACTCAACCCATCATGGACATGAGCACTCAAATTCCCGTCATTCCTGGTCACCCATTCCTTGCCACTTCAAACACAATCATTAATTGCAGGAATGGAGTCATGAGTATGTCTTTCAAGAATATGACATTGGAGTTGAATATTTTTTTCAACACAAGCAAACAGTTAGAGGATGAAGACGATTTCCACGATATTAACCTGATTAATTCTTTCGTGAAAGATAAAGCACTTCTGACCTTATCCTCTGACCCTCTAGAGACGCGCCTGGCCCACTCCCATGATTTAGATGATGATATGATTAAGGAGATGGGTGTCATGCTTGATGAAGTGCCGGTATTTGAAGTTAACTGGTGGAGGCCACAGTTTGAAAATTTGCCCCAAACTGATGTCGTGCCTCTACTGTTTAACCTCAAGGCACCGAAGCTTGACCTAAAACCTTTGCCCTCTAATTTGAAATATGTTTATTTAGGTCAAGATGAGGCATACTCGGTTCTGATTTCTTCCCACCTTAAGCAAGAATAGGAGAGTATGCTCATCTTTACTCTCATTGAGCACAAATGAGCCCTTGAATGGACAATTGCGGACCTCAAGGGAAATGACCTTTTGATTTGTACTCATCGCATTCATCTAGATGATAATGCGAAGACCTCTCAGCAACTAGAATGTAGATTAAATTTAAACATAAAGGAAGTGGTTAAGGCCGAGGTTCTTAAGCTATTGGATGTGGGTATCATATACCCTATATCCGATAGCCAATGGGTAAGTCCAACTCAGGTGGTTCCCAAGAAGTCCGGAATCATCATCATAGCCAATGCCAATAATGAACTCATGCCAATTAGAATCACTACTAGTTGGAGAATGTGCATTGACTACAGGAAGTTGATTACCGTCACGAGGAAGGACCACTTCCCTTTGCCTTTCATCGATCAAATTTCGGAAAGGCTAACTGGTCATTCCTATTACTGTTTCCTTGACGGATATTCAGGCTATAATTAGATCGAGATAGGCCTTGAAGACCAAGCAAAAAACATGTTCACATGTCCTTTTGGCACCTTCACTTACCGAAGGATGCCACGTTCACATGGTGGGGCAATATTTACAGGTCTTCAAGGACAACTTCTTGGTCTTTTGTCCATCCTTCACCGAATGCTTGAAAATTTTGAAAAAAGTGTTAAAGCGATGTGAGCAAAAGAACTTGGTACTGAATTGGGAGAAGTGTCACTTCATGGTTCGTAAGGGAATTGTCCTTAGACACATTATCTCATCCAAGGGAATTGAGGTAGATAAGGCTAAAATTGATCTTATCTCTAACCTACCTCCACTTAAGAACATACGAGACATGCGATCCTTTTTAGGACATGTCGGGTTTTACAAAAGATTCATAAAGGACTTTAGTCACCTCTCTCGTCCTCTATGTAATCTACTTCAAAAGGATGCACCATACATGTGGACTGATCAATGTCAGAAAGCTTTCACTAAGCTCAAGGGCATGTTAACCACTACACCTTTCATACAGCCACCCGACTGGAGCCTTCCTTTTGAACTTATGTGCGACATGTCTAACTATGCTCTTGGGTGGTTTTAGGTCAGAGAAAAGAATCCCTACGTTATTCATTACGTAAGCAGAACTCTAAATCCTACCCAAGTGAACTACTCTACTACGAAAAAGGAACTCTTAGCCGTAGTGTTCGCTTTGGACAAATTTAGGTCCTACTTGATCAGATCCAAGATCGTCATTTACACAGATCATGCGGTGCTCAAGTATCTTCTTTCTAAGAATAATGTTAAGCCCCACCTGATTAGATGGATCCTCCTACTCTAAGAATTTGATTTGAAAATAAAAGATAAAAAGGGAGTAGAGAACGTAGTGGTTGACCATCTTTCCTGCCTTGATCTCTCTGATTCCCTTGAGACAACACATATAAATGACATGTTCCCTGATGAACAATTGTTCAAAGTCTCCCATTCACCTTGGTTTGCTGATATTGCCAATTATCTTGCCACAGGTTTCACACCGACACATTGGACTACGCAAGATAACAAAAAATTCTTTACTGAGGTTCGTAAGTTCTTCTGGGATGATCCATATTTGTTTAAATATTACCCAGACCAAATCTTAAGGAAATGTGTGCCAAACAATGAACACCAAAGTGGCATCTCCTTCTGTCACTCTCAGGTTTGTGGTGGTCACTTTTCTACTAAAAAGACCACAGTTAAGATTCTGCAGTGTGGCTTGTACTGGCCCACTATGTTCAAGGACACTCATGAGTTTTACAAAGCTTATAAGCGTTGTCAGAAGTTGGGAACATTGTCCGATCGAAATATGATGCCTCTGAACCTTATACTGATCAATGAAGCATTTGATTGCTGGGGACATTGATTTCATGGGACCATTCCCCCAATGTTTTTAAAATTTATATATTTTGCTTATCGTAGACTATATCACTAAATGGGTAGAAGTGATTCCATGCCGGAACAATGACCATCAAACGGTCATTAAGTTTTTAAAAGAGAACATCATTTCTCGGTTCGGAATGCCTTGAGCCATCATTAGTGATGGGGGCTCACATTTTTATAATTGGTCATTTGTGAACTTAATGAAGAAATATGTCATCTCTCACAAGGTGAGTACTCCATACCACCCACAAACAAGTGGGCAAGCTGAGATTTCCAATAGGGAGATCAAATACATTTTGGAGAAAATGGTTAAACCTGATCGAAAGGATTGGTCAATATGATTGACTGATGCTTTATGGGCTTACCATACTGCATTTAAAACCCCTATTGGAATGTCTCCCTTTAGGCTTGTCTATGGAAAGGCTTGCCACTTACCTGTGGGGTAAGAACATAAGGCTTATTGGGCGATCAAAAATCTGAACTTCAATTTAGACAATGCTGACTCGCTACACAAACTTCAGTTGAATGAACTTGAAGAAATCCGGAATGATGGGTATGAGAATGCGAGAATTTATAAGGACAGGATGAAGGTGTTTAATGACTAACACATTCTTCAGAAATCATTCACACCAGGTCAAAAAGTCCTCTTGTATAATTCTTGGTTACATCTCTTTTCGAACAAACTCCGATCTCATTGGACCAATCCTTTCACTGTTACTAATGTCTATCCTCATCGGGCTGTCGAGATAAAATATCAGAACAATGGCAATGAATTCAAAGTCGATGGACATCGATTGAAGCAATTTGTTAAGAAATTTGATTTAGAAGACATGTCCATACCTCTGATTGATCCTGTTTACCAGGATTGACCTCCTAGTCTGACGGAGCTATAGGTAGGTTTATCGCTTTCATAGGAGTAGGGTAGTTTTCTTCCGTTGTTTTATCATAGTTTGCTTCCGCTGTTTTAGGATAGTTTTCTTTTTGGTTGTTAAATTCTTGTGCTAACCCACCTTGACACTGAGAATATTTGGAAAAAGATTCAAAATTCCTTCATCAGGTACTATCTTTCCATTACTACTCCTTCAATTACATTGTCTCTTTTTGTAAATTATGCTTATTTCTTTTACATTAAGGACAATTTAAATTTTAGGTTGAGGGTGGGAGATTAGGTAAACTAATCAGTGTTTTCTCCATTTTGAGCAAATTTTGTAAAAATTTTAAAAAAATTTCAATGTTTATGTATTTGGAAAGCAATAACTTGTGTATTTTAGAATGTTTTGAGTATGATGATAAGATTGAGATTAAATTTTGAATTGTTGGAGTTTGGTCATCTAAGTAATATATCAATTACAGTTCTTGTGCTCAATTAATAAAGAGGAAGTTTGAATATCATGTTAATCTAAATCAGAGACACGTTCAAATTGTTTTCTATGAATAATGCTAGAATTTTTTATTGTTAGAATGTGAATCATTGATAGATGGTGAGAATCAAGTCAAGAAAATTTTATCCACCTTAAAAGATAAAAAGAACTAGTTAAAAAATAGTGAGATCGACAAAAAGGTCATGTATGGTGAAAAGATCGGAAAAGAATGCAAAAATAATGCAAGGTCTATAAAAGAATGAATAAAAATTCACTATCGATATAAAATCTAAAACTGAAAAAAGAAGAAAATGGGGTAAGTTCAGAACTAGTACTTAAGTTCTCAATTAATCTCGATATGGTAAGCATAGCTACATGATGTAATGATAGTATCCTTATAGAAAGTAAGTTGATCTTCACTGCGCAGATTGAAAAACTTGATATACGAACTATGCTCTGTCTTAATGGATAAAGAACTTATTTGATTGATTTCTTATGTGATTCGACTTTAGGTTTTCAAAATCTCATTTTCTCATCTTGAGTCTACTCATTCATAAGTGATTACACAAAAGATTGTTTTCTGAAAAAGGTTTGAACATTATGCATTAAAGTTCATTTTTCACATACTTTCCTCGGAAGTAACAAAATGCTGGTTGGGGATTGTATTGAGGGTCAAATATTGTATATTATCCCCCATTGATTAATTAGTTTTATGAACATGATAATTCTTAATGTTCTATTTTAATCATGTTTGTGTTGCAAGGTGAATTAAGAGCTTGAATTGAAAAGGATGCTAAAAGCATGGATTTAATGCTCAAGAATCACCAAGACAAAGATTGGATCTTAGAAGACTAAGAATGAAGAATTCATATGCCAAAGATCTAAGAAAACCAAGTTCAGAATAAAGAGAATCGAAGTTTTGAAGTGAATTTGCGTAATCCTCGACTAGTCCTGGCTCCTGCTCGACCAGTCAAGGATTCCTCGACTCGAATTTCAGCGGCAAAATCATCTAAAATCAGGTCATCCTTGACTCATCAAAGGAGACCCTCAACCAGTCGAGGGGTGTCCTCGACCAGTCCTGGGTTACGCAAATAGCACACGAAGTGTGGAAATTTAAAGCAGTTTCCGAAATTTTCCAACTCAGTGTAAAAGTTTGAGTTGCAAAACTATAAATAGGAGTCCCTAAGATGTTCCTATTCATCTTTCATGGTTTAAGGAGTGGAGAAAAAGTGTGGAGAAGCCGTCGCCAAGAGTTTTTCTTCCCTTTCTTTGGTAGTTTTTATGCTTTTCTTAAGAGTTCTTAGTTCAATCATGTCTATGGTTGGCTAAACCTCTTAACTAGGGCTAAGAGGTGAAGCTTGTAGTATGATTGGGATGTTTTCTTTATTTTGATTCATGTTTTATTGAACTCTTTTGGATTCTAGTTTGATTATGAAGGAATATTTTTAGTTTTTAATAATTTGCTGTGACAAATTATAATAGATCTGCAATAGCTTGAGATATCTTCTTTCCTTAAATTGAGATTATGAAATTAGGAGATCCTGTTGTTCACTATCGTCCCTTGGGCATGGTAGGATGATGGAATCCCTCCTAACCTTTACAATTCTCTTATAATTGATTGTATGATCGGTAGATCATGTTGTTTGCCGTATCTCTTGGGCGTGATTAGGTGATGGAATCACTTCCAAATCCTCACAACTCTCATCCATTGATGATTAGATCCATGAGAAGTTCAGAGATCTGACAAATCTCTTCATCCTTAAATCAAACAAGGTAGCATCCTGAGAACCTACAAGCGAATCCTTAGAAACCCTAGTTTCTCACCTTTGAATTTCTTAAGTTTTTCATTATATCTCTCACAATTACTCTCTATACTTCCAGATTCAGGTTTACATCTTCTTCTAGTTCTATTTCTAGTTGTTTTTAGAAGACACAAGTTTAATCCCTATGGATTCCACCTCAGTCTTACCAAGATTATTACTACATCGCAACCCTACACTTGGGGTTGTGAACACTCGTTGCATGTTTCCACTACTGAGGACAAGCCACATGTCGCCTTCTCATTGGCCTGGCACTAAAAGGGTGGCATGATAGAGCATGCTGCCTCGAACGATGACACACCACCTCGATAGTGTCGTATCATGATTACTGATGCGCCACGATCCTCGTGTCTGCTGCCTTATTCAGCATTAATGATGGGATGACCCAACCTGACTGTGTCCGACCTACTTTACAAGCCTGTTTCATTGACTTAAAAGTAGGGGGGTTACTGTTATGAAGAAAAACGGGTTGACTTAGATATGCAGATTAAGTTGAAACCTAACATGCCCCGATGCGCAATAGAGGATGAGAAACCCGACTACTAGATTATAGAAAAGTCGGCATGATCAAAGTTGGCCCGAAGGTCGGCACGACATAGGTTGATATGACCAAGGTCGACACGACCAAGGTCTACCTGAAGGTCAGCACGACCGAGAGTGGACTCTCCCAGGAATAACATGAAGAGGCTATCAGGACTGATGAAGAAGTTAAAGGCTACAGAAATTAGACATCATAAAGATGTTCCATAAATATGTTCTTCCTAATTGAAAGGACAGGTGGGCAGATGGGGATGAGCTTATCAGACCTTATCCGAAGGCCGGACGAATCCATCTCGATTCCCGACTGGCGTCCGACCTTATCCACATCAGCAGTATAACCTTATCCAGGGGAGTAGTCCGAAGTTCTCTCCAAGGATTATGGAGGCTAGTCCGTGATTAGTTCAGGATCCCAAGATATCTGCTAAGGATCTTGGGAGAATCCCTACGTGTTATGAATCCCAATTCATCTGCACCATGCACCTACTAAATTGGGTGGATCCCTCTATGTTATTATCCCTCCTCAACTATAAATAAAGGAATTCCTAATGGTGAAAGGTACACATACTATTTCTACCCTTAAACCACTTCTACTAGACCCAGATTCCTAACTTTGACATCAGAGGGTCCCTTGCTCTAACCAGGGTCTTCTTTGTCTTCTTCCTATGCAAGTACATGAAGGTCTACAGAGGGTGGACCAAATTCTTACATCAACGAAACCAATTCTTTCCTTTTGGCGCAAAAGGTGAGATTTCATATTTAGGCTTTTTCCACCATCCATCAACCATAAAAATTTGCCCAATCATTTTCTTATCATGACTACCCATTTTCTCCAAAATTAACTCCTGATCATTAAGCATGGTCCATTAATTGAGATCAAGACCATTTTGGCACCCGCTAAGAGAATTTCTAAGATAGGCTAATATAAATTTCTGATCACCAAGAAAATCATATACCCCAACTCTATTCAACGATCCCAACACAATGAACGAATTACATTTAAAGAAATATTGACATAAAAGGTCAAATTAGAGAAACCCAATCAAGTAGGATGGAAACACACCCCCTCTCATAGGCCCACTCATTTATAAAAGGGGCGTGCATCCCTTCTCCACACTCAAATCAATGCACGCCCACCACCTTCTCACTCCAGAGAGAGAGAGAGAGAGAGAAAGAGTGAGACATCCAAAGCCTAAATGCCCATCCCGTTTCTTCCTTCCCAACATGTGTTGTCTCTCTTCCTCGAGCGACATCATGGTTAATGTAAAAGCCATCCTACATCAAGATCTACCTAGGGTTTACATCTAAGGCTAAGGTGATGGATTCTATAAGACCCATATCCTAGACCCTACCATTCTGTTGGCTTCCCCGGTCCTCCCAGTTGAATTTCGACAACCCACGATCTATGATCGGTATTTGTACGCGACCCTGAGTTACATCCTGTCAATCTGAGTCTGCTCAACCCGAGACTTGTACCCTTGCAACCGTGTCGTCACCGCAGTTCCAATGCCACGACTCATGTGCCAATGCGATACCTAGGCTAGGAGTTGTGGGCCCACGTTTCTTTCGAGGAAGACGCCGTGCATTGCGAATACCAACGGAATCTCTACAACACATCACACCAATCCATCAATCAATGTCAAGTACACAACCTTACATAGCCCATCCCTCTCCCATTCCCAAAGTCAACTCTCTCTCTCTCCACCCATCCCTTTCTTACAACTCCATCACTCCACCCATACCTCTCATCCCATCACTCCATCCATCACCACTCCTCTCTCTCTCATTTCTCACTCCATCCCAAGCATCAAGGGAGGAAAAGTCCAAGGGAGAGAAGCTAAGTGTGGCCCACTTCTTACCCCTCTCATCTCCACCCTCCAATCTTCATCATCCAAAGCCAAAGAGCAAGCTAAGGAGCCTAGGAGTCCAAGGAGCTAAGGAAGGAAGCCAATAGGTGGGTGTTCATAACATTGGATCTTAAGTTTGATGTAAGGCCCACTTATGATGGGACCCATTTTCATGTATGTGTTGTAAGCAAAGAGGGGCCCATAGTGGCAAGGTCCCTCTATCTCACCATCTCTCTCTCTTGTGATGGGTGTGGCCCACTTGATCCACACCGTACAAGTCATGGGCCCACTTGATGTATGCTTTCCATCCATGCCATCCAACCATCTAGATGCTTTGGACGGTGGGACCTGACGTGCGTTCTGTCCATACCGTCCATTTAGGACGCTGGATGAAGGGAAATACAAATAGTAGCTTGATCCATAGCGTGGACACCACTTGATGATCGTATGGACTCCACCTTCCAGCAATGAACGATGGGGATCCACCTTAATTTAGGTGTGTTTGATCCTGGCCGTCCATCCTGGACGGGCCTGGATGAAGGAAACCACAAATACTAGTTTTTGGTGAGCCACACGTGGGACCCACCTCTTTGTATCCGTCCATGGATCCATGTAGCCCATCATTGATGTATGTATCTAGCATCCAGGCCGTCCAGGGCATAGACGCTGAACACTACAGCAATAGCCCTTTTCAAAATAAATAATAATAATAATAATTGAAATACTAATATATATTAATGTCTTATATATATATATATATATGTGTGTGTGTGTGTGTGTGTGTTTATTTGGTGGGCCCCACGTGGGACCCACCTACCGTGTTAGGGATTGGTTGGAGTACCTGCACAGCTATATAGCTGTTATATTTACCTCAGCAAGTTACGTGGGTCCTACACGAGGCACGTGTGTTAGATCCAAGCTATCCGTCCATTTTTCAGGACGGTGGTGCCCACCCACACGTGTTGCACACGTGAGGTGGGGCCCTACCTTGATTTATATTTTATATGTACACCATCTCGATCTAAACGGTGATGAGCGGGCTACCATGATGTGTGGGCCTGATCCTCACCGTCCAGCACTCTGGACAGTGGAACCCACCTTACGTATGGGTTGTATATCTAGTCTGTCCATCAAATGGATGCCCCTGGAACCACCATGATTTATGTATTTGATCTACACCATCCAACTATGGGGCCCACTTTGAGGAATGTTTTGTATCCATACCGTCCAATCATGGTAGAGATTGTTTTGTGGCTTTACAAAGAGAATGAGACAGATCTAAAATTCAAGCAGGACCCACCATTATGTATTTCATCCACACTGTCCAGTAGTCGTGAGTCTCAACGTGATGTATGTGTTGTAGGTGGGACTCACATGATGAATGTGTTTTATATCCACACTATCCGTCCGTGTTGTTGGACGTGCAGGGCCAGCCTGCTGTACATGCAGGGGCCACCTGTTGTATGTGCAGGGCCCATTGTAGCCGTATGAGAGGCCCTTGTGGCCATATGTGAAGCCCATTATGATTGCGAGTGAGAGTCCCACTTGATTGTGTATATGAGGCCCATGAACGCGGCCCATTGTGATGTATATGCGGCCCATGTAATGAGGCCCATTGTGTGGTATTCGGGGCCCATGAGACGCGACTCGCTTAATGTATATGAGGCCCATATGATGAGGCTCGATGTGATGAATACGAGGCCATGAGTGAGGCCCAATGTTATGCATATGTGGCCCATGAGGTGCAGCCCATTGTGATGTATATTGAACCCGTGTGAGTGGCCCATTGTGATGTATATTAGGCCCGTGTGAGAGGCCCATTCCGATGTATATAAGGCCCATGTAATACTGCCCATTGTGATGTGTATTAAGCCCATGAGATACTGCCCAATCTGATGCGCATAGGGCCCATTTAACAAGGCCCGTATGATGTATTTGAGGCCCATGGGATGTGGCCCATTGAGATTGTATGTAGCCCACCATGATGCGACCCACTTGATGTTTATCGGTCCATTTGGTGCGGCCCGTTAATGTGGCCCACTTATTGTTTATGAGGCCCATGGTGTGGACCGCTGATGCGGCCCACTTGATGTATATGAGGCTTATTGGTGCTGCCCATTGATGCAGTCCACTTGATGTATATGAGGCCCAATGGGATATATTTATGGCCTATGTATCAAGGCCCATTGTGATGTATATGCGACCCATGAGTGAGGCCCATAGTGATGTGTATTAGGCCCTTGTGTGAGGCCATGGGCCCATGATACATTTGGTTCTATCTAGGCCACTCCTTGAGAGCAATGATGGTTAAATGTCCACATTGATGGGCAATGATGGTTAAATGTCCATATTATGACCTTCCCTTTGGCCCTTCATTATGTCAATTATCGATTCCGATTGTCAAGGTCGATTCTGATTGTCAAGGCCGATTCTGATTATCGAGGCCGATTCTGATTATCGAGGCCGATTGTGTAGGCTAATTATCAAGGCCAATTCAGATTGTCGAGGCTGATTGTATGGGCCAATTATCGATACTGATAATGAGTATGTTACAGTATAGCATCATGATACATGCCCATACGCATCATCTACATGTTTGTTATGAGATGTGGTTGACCATTGCATATGTCATTAGGCAGGTTGTTATAAAAATCCCTGATAGGAGGAGATTGTCTAACATGAGCGTACGGTATGCGCAGAATTGATGCATGACTGGATTGTATGACTCATACATCTTATATTATGTGTTGTGATTACTGTACGCCCTTGCGTCATCAGGGTCGTAGCCTCCACATGCATGTCGTGGATGGCCAGATGGGACATTGAAAATTTGTTACTAGCATCGAGATGTCATAGATGTTCCTGGGTAAAAATCTCTAAACCTCCATGGACAGGAGACGCCCCAACGTCTAGACTGAGTGGATACATGAGTGCTCGAGTGTCAAATACCAATAGGCCACGTCTCCCACTATGTCGTGGTTAGGAGAAGGTGTGGCCTTACCCGCCTAAGGGTACTGGGCATAGCTAGGCTGATTTTGAACAGCTTCTAATTTGGTCCACTATCAACTTGCCGGGTCAATATTAGTTGACTACTTACCAGGCAGATAGTGAGGTCTCTTCCACTTGCATGATCGTGTGTCCAGTGGGCAATGATTGCATGTAGAGTGTACTAGACCCCGGTGATGATCCCAGAGATGTACAGTACTGATATGTGGACTTATTAAGCAGGAGTTACATACTCAGCATTTTACTCATTCATTCATTCACTATCCACTCGGGTTGGTGGTGCGTAACTAATTGATATGTGTACCTTTTCAATGGCCAGGATTTTGGTTGGGGTGTGCAACCAACCTGAGATCAGGAGTTTACCACATTGAGTCTGACTATCCAAATTAGGTATGGGACTGGTTTGGATAGAAGTCCCTTGTGATGTACCCCATAGCCTGCGACAATACGTACTATCATCCCGACTTCACACTCCTGCATGGTCATTTCATTCGCACTGCATATTGCATTGCATCCTCGACATCTGATATTTGGCTCTCTATGTCTCCGCATTGCATAATCAATCTACATTGCATACTCTAATATTGTATGATTTATAGACTTGCCAGTATTTTTGACATTGTATGATTTATGGACCCGCATTGTATACTTGGCACTTACCTTGTGCATACACTTACACCACCCTCTAAGCTTTTTATAAGCTTATACATGATAGATGCGTGTAAGTGATGTTAGGTCACAGTAGCGTTGAGCTTGGAGCATGTAGTGGTCTTCTAAAGCTTTGATTTTTAATATATATATATATATATATATATATATATATATATATATATATATCCCTTTCAGCATTGTATTCAACTATTATATTAGTGGATATGTGATGATTTGGGTAAACTTGTGGTTTTGCTTCTTACGAGATAAATGTATGTTAAAAAATTCTCCTTGTATGATCCCGGGATCAGAATCTAGTGTATAGGCGTTAGGAGCCGAGAATGGGGTACTACGGAGGCTATCGGCACCGAATTTGGCAATCGAAAATTTTGTGAGCCCGTTTTTCGAGTTTGGGGTGTAACAAAATCCTTTAAGCTACCACTAATTTGAGTTGATTTATATATAATTTGTCTTATTTTTGTATACTATCATCTTTCATGCAATTGATTGATGAACCGTTATGAAATATTTATCCTTTTGAAAATTATGGTTAAGGTATGAGTTTAATTATGTGTGATTTTTATGAATTCACGTGGAGTGTTGGATACAAGTCTTGCCCTTTGCCAATTTAAGAGCGACGTATGTTTCCACTCTATTATGAGTTGGCTTTTACTCTTCTCTCTTATTTTGTTGAGTTAGCCATTACTACTCTTCTATTTTGTTAAGTTAATCTATTGCTACTCTTCTTTTTTATTGAGTTAGCTTATTATTACTCATCTTCTTTATTAGGTTAGCCTTGTGTTACCTCCCTTTATGGCTTAGGCATGTGTCTTAGAATTCTAAAACTCTCATGGTTCGACTTATTTCTCTATTTATACAAGTGATGTGTTATAGGTCTCACATATAGTGGTTCATATATTTTATCGTGGACGTAATGTGCTCCAGGTAGTGACCCTCTTGATTGACACAAAATCACAAGGGTTGGGTAGTGGTGCACAATCGATATAAGTAAATTGTCACGCATGTTACTTCACCTCCGGGATTTGATGTCGCTAATAGTCACTCCATGAACCAATCGTGTGATGTAAATCATCCAATCGTGTGTTGTGTTGCCTTGAGATGTTCACGTAAATCCATAGTAGTGTTGGACACGCTGATGAATCTACATAGTATGGAATGCGGGGCAAGCTGAGTTTTCTAGGAATTATTTTCCACATTGTGATGATCGCTACATGTGATAGACCACACATACTTTGCTATACATACATTCATATATATTGGTTGTGCATATCGATACCACTCATAGCAGTGGAGTAATGTTATAAGCTCCCACTTAAGAGGGCATTAGAAAATTAGTTGATTATATACTTTGAAGGAATAAGAAGTACAGTTGATTTTATTCTCATGAATGGTTATCTTCATGAATGTAATTGTTCTAAATGGAAAAAAGGTGCAATTTTGAAGCATCCAATTATTACTTTATTAACACCCAAAATTCTCGAGTACGAGTATGTACTCGGGTCGCGAATCTTCACAGCGTCACAGTTTAGTTCCATTACCAAGATTTGAACTCAGGTCACCTCGATGAAAGGCAAGTATCCTAATCGGACTAGATGCAATGGAACCAAACTGTAACACCCTGAATATTCGTGACCTGAGTACATACTTGTGCCTGAGAATTCTGGGTGTTAATAAATTAATAATTGGATGCTTCAAAATCGCACCTTGTTATTTTTTTTTTCATTTAGAACAGTTACATTCACGAAGGTAACCATTCATGAGAATAAAATCAATTATACTTCTTATTCCTTCAAAGTATAAAATCAACTAATTGTCTAATGCTCTCTCAAGTGGGAGCTTATTACATTATTCGAAGTTTTGCAGCATAAATAAATAAAACTAAACATAAAGTTATCCTTCTCCTTTATTCAGATAATCTTTTGTAAGGAAATCATCATCTGTACCTTCAATTTGTACATCACCTACATCATCTATATGGTTGGAGAGGGTCAATGCCCTACTTATAGTGACGGTTATCGTTTGAGATTAACAATAATTCAAGAGATACATAAGAACAATGAAAGGGTTCTGATTCATCTCGTACTCCACTACTGCGAGTGGTATCGGTATGCATAACCAAAATATATGAATACATGCATAAGTGTGTGTGGTCCATCACACGTAGCAATCATCACAATGTGGAAAATAATTTAAAGAAAATATGGATTATCCGCATCTCAGACTAAGGAGATTCGTCGGCGTGTCCAACACTACCATGGATTTACGTAAACATCTCAAGGAGACAACACAAAATTGGAAGATTTACATGATATAATTTATTGATGGAGCGACTATCTGCGACATCAAATCCTGGAGGTAATGTAACATGCATGACAGTTTACTTACATCGATTGTGCACCACTACCCAACCCATGAGATTACGTATCAACCAAGAGGGTCACTACCCAGAGTACATTACGTCCACGATAAATATATGAACCATTATATGTGAGGCCTATAACACATCACTTGCATCGATAGAGAAATAAGTCGAATCGTGAGAGTTTTAGAATTTTAAGATACATGCCTAAGCCATAAAGGGAGGTTGTATAAGGCTTACCTAAAAAAGAAGATGAGTAGCAATAAGCTAACTCAATAAAATAGAAGAGTAGCAATAGGCTAACTCAACAAAAGAGAAGAGTAACAATAGCTAACTCAACAAAATAAGAGAGATGAGCAAAAGCCAACTCAATATAGAGTGGAAACATACGTCGCACTCAAATTAGCAAAGGGCAAGGCTTCTATCCATCACCCTGTATGAATTCATAAAAACCATGCATAATTAAAATATATCTTAACCATAATCCTCAAAAGGATAAATAGTTCACAATGGTCAGTCAATCAATTACATGAAAGATAAAAGTATGTAAAAATAAGACAAATCATGTATAAATTAACTCAAATTAGTGTAAGCTTAAAAGAATCCCTCACATTAGCCTTCGATATAAACCCTAAGTAGATATTGATGTAGGAGGGCTTCTACATGAATCACGATGTTACTCAAGGAAGAGGGAGACAACACACGTGTAGTGAAGGAAGAAAAGGGATGGGCATCTAGGCTTTGGACGTCTCTCTCTCTTGAGGAGGTGTGTTTCGCTTCACACTTGGATTGGGTTTCTCCAATTTGACCTTTTCTAGTGATCTTTCTTTAAATTTAATTCATCCATTGTATCGAGGTCATTAAAGAAAGACAAGGTGTATGATTTTCTTGGTGATCCGAAATTTATATTAGCCTATCGTGGAAATTCTCCAAGCGGGTCCCAAAACGGTCTTGATCCTAATTAACTATCCATGCCTAATGATCAGGGCCCAATTTTGGAGAAAATATGTAGTCATGATAGGCAAATAATTAGGCAAAATTTGGTGGTTGATCGATGGTGGAAAATCCTAAACCTAAAATCTCACCTTTTACGCTAAAAGAAAGGAATTAGTTTTAAGGCAGTCAACATTCAACGACGCAAGATCATGGATCGAAGCCTGTATTTTTTATAATCTCATCGTCACACGAGGTCAAAGCATGGACCAAATTTGAGTTGTGATTGACAGTATAAAGTGGGTAATGTGGAAGGTCCGGATTTAGAAAGAGTTGGTAGGCCTAAAAGAGATAACTTCACACATAAGCAAAGGCCTACCAAGGTGGGGTTATCATATTTCACAATTAGTCCTTATGATGGGCAATTCAAGTCATTCATATGAAGGAAAATATCCTACTATGACTACCCACAAGCTTTCATCACTCAATGGACACCAAAAATCAACATTTAAGGGACTAATTTGTCAATTGGGTCACTTTTACTATGATAAAAGGGCTGAAATTTAACATGTATGGTTAATTTATGATAAATATGCATAGTTTAAAATTTCGCATGAAACGGATCATGAGAAGCATGTAATCTAGAATTCAAGGGTATATGTTAATGGCATTAAGTATTTACGATTTTTCCATCTTTTATCTCTCCAACTTTCGTTGTCCATAACGTTGGACTACACCATCTGAATGCATTGAAATTTAGTAGGCATTCTTTATTTTTTATATTTTTTCCATCACCCCAGTTTGGGCCTTGATCACTTATAGATGATGAAGATGCCTTTTTAATGGGCTATACCGTCCTAAGGTCTAAATCAATGCTTTCATATATCTAATAGAGAAGTCAGCCAGTGCTTATGGCATATACCTTACGATGTTTGAACTAAATAGTTTATTTCAATATTTGGACAACCCGTTTGGCGATTCCAAATATGATGGACGGACAGATGACATGTTAAAAATAGAAAAACTTGATTGTTAGTACTCTGATCATGTATGTAGGTGTGGGTATATAGTTAGTTTTATAAACAAATGAACACAAGTGGGTTTTTGGAGTTATCAAGAGATAGAACATGTATACCATTAGATTCAAGTGACTTGTTCACATGTGTAAGTTTCTCAAATTGTAGTTGTGATGGTGAATTAAGCATATTCATAGGTGGTGAATAAGATGAATGGATCAGAATCTTTATTTGATATGTGTACGAGCGGATGCAGAGATCAAGTAGTTAGTTTTAGTCAAATGCCTTTACCTAAAAATGAATTAGTTGACTGAATGGTTGGTGATTATTGACAAGTGGGAATACTTGGACATATGATAATCTTATCTTGAAAATCAACAGTTGGATGACTTGATCTATGGATGAAGATTATTCTCAACGGTCAAATTTATATTAGAAAATAGATGTTGAAAGTGCTCTGGTTTGTCAATTAGCGTGAGTGTTGAGTCAGCAAGACTACAAAGCCTCATAGGAAGATCAATTCAAAATGTCTGCCTCAATCGAATGTGTGAAAAGCTCGCCACAGGTAAATCTAAGCCTCATATCCCATGTCTCTAAACAGCAGGTATTTAAACCTTTAAAACAAGTTAGAACATCATAGGGTTTTTAAGTTAAGAAAACTTTTTCAAAATCAGAAAATCTCTAATTTTCTTGCTTTGTCGATTTTATTGATACACATCTCGATATGATCGACCTGCGCTATCGATGTCCTCCATGACTAAACGATATCATCAAAATGAGGACAAAATATGTCCAGCAACCACATACTCATCTGGACGGAATTATCAATGTATCGATAGACCTATCGATATCATCGATATTCAAATCTCGAGTCTATCGAAATTGACTCGACAATATCGAAGCAGAGAAAATGAGTCCCTACTTCTACTAAGAAAAATCATAAGATCGTCGATATATCGAGGTCCTCGATATCATCAAAATTCAAATCTCGATGATATTGGAAGGGCTTTGATGATATCGGTCATAGACTCTCATATTTTCAGCAAATATTGCAGGATAATTTATCTATGATCGAGGGTCACTCGATAGAATCGATATTCAAATGTCGATGATATCGGTACAGTTTCGATGGCATCGAACAGGGATAGAAACTGTTAAGCAAGCTTAATGAGAAATTCGTTGGATTTATCGATGCCTCGACACAGATATCAATATCATCGACATTCAAATTTCGATGATCTCGAAGGTCCCTCGATCATTCTTGTGAACCTGAATTATTTCAAGACAAGTCTCTCTCTCATTTTTAAATGTCAAGGAATCGAACCTTGTATCGATAAAATCGGAGTTCGAAATCCGATGACATTGATACTTGTTTTGATTCCATCGACTAGCTGGCAAAACGTTTCAAAAGCGTATGACATTTGAGTTGTGTCATCGAGCGAACCATCGATGCTATCGAGAGTATATGCTCGATGATATCGAACCCACTCGATGATATCGAACTCTGTCATAAATGTGACCGTTTTATATTCGTTGGAACCTTTTGCCTATATAAAGATGACTTGTCTATTATTGCTGGTAGAGAAAGAAGAGAGTGCTTTTAAGTGTTTAACCATAGATCTTATACCCAAAGCCCTTTCTCTCAGGGAAGTTCATCCTCCAATCCACCCTCATCATTGATATTCAATAGAGTGGGTTGGGGAATGAACTTCCACATTCAAGGATCCTCCAGTTACTACCTTAATGGCAAATCATTAAGCTGAGATGCCTTAAATGCATAGATGATTGGAATCACTCTATCTTCTTTATAGAAAAATATTTGAGAGCAGGATTCCATCATAACCTTGACCCTACCCGAAGCCTTGTATTGGTACATCATCTGTGTTGCGGATCAAGGAAGCAGAAGATTCTTCATCAAAAAAGGAGGAGATCTTCGACAACGTGCTGAATGAGACTCATCCACTTATTTGTAAGTTATTAGAGTCCAAAGGACACTTGTGTTCATTCCTTTTTAGGATTAGGTCTAAGGTGTTTCTCACCCTTTTAAGTTCTCGTAGGAGGCCTCCGGCGGGGGTGTACGTGGTGGGTGCATTATGTTGCCACAGCATAAACAGTTAAGGTCTTATGGAAGATACTTACTAGTATGCCTAAATGTGGGTGCGTTGTTTCGACCCTTGCTCGTGAGAGCATAAATAGTGAGGTTCCTTGTGTGGATACTTGCCCAATGTGCCTAAAATTGGGTGTTATGTGTTGACCCTTACTCAGGGAGCATAAATAGTCAGCCTAGGTGTAGGTTGTAAAGGTTGAAGGTGAACCTAATTTAAAACCTTAGGTTTGAGGTGAACCGCTGTAAAACCTCCTTAGTGAAATCTGGCACACTCAAGGGTTAAGTGCGTCTGCCGGGAGTGGAGTAGACAAGTAGTCGAACCACTATAAAAATGATTGTGTTTGTTATTGTTCATTATCTTTGATTACTTGTGTGATTTCATTAACTGTCTTCATAACTGCTCACACTTCACACACAGTCACATTCATCATTAACTATAAATCATTCCATGATTATCGTTTAAATAGTTTTGTGATTGGATCCTCAATTTATCTTAGAAGCCATCTGAGTTACTTTGATGATATCCTGATGTTTCTCATGTCTATTTACTCAGGATTAGACTGATAGGAATTTAATAAGCATAAAAATTTAAAAAGTCCTATTCACCCCCCACTAGGACATATTAGCATATTCCTACTTCAAGTAAAGTGGTCATTACCGCAATTTCAATTGGTATCAAAGCGGGTCTCTCTTTAAGGGCTTCACCGCCTAAAGAGTGATCATGACTGAAGTTGGGAATATGGCCAAAGGAGAGGGCTCATCAGTCACTAGGCCTCCAGTATTTGATGGCTCAAATTATACATACTGGAAGGCTAGAATGCACTACTTTCTGAGATCTTTGGATCATGATGTTTGGGATATAGTTGAAAGAGGATATGTGCTGCTATCTGAACAAATAGTACTTGAAAATGGCACAACTATCACAAAACCAAAATCCAAAGAAAAGTTGACAGCGTTCAATAAAGAAAACTAGACTGTAGAAGCTAAAGCTATGAACGCTATCTACTGTGTCATGTCCAAGGATATTTTCAATCAAATAAGGATGTGTGGGGCAGCTAAAGAAGCATGGGATCTATTGGAAACAACCCATGAAGGCACAAGCACTGTGAAGAGGTCCAAACTACTACTACTGACCTCACAATTCGAAAGTCTCAGAATGGAAGAGCATGAGACCTTCATGGAGTTCTTCACAAAGTTGAATATCATTTGTAACTCCATGGGTGGATTGGGAGAAAAAGTTCCAATTCTAAAAATCTAAAGGAAAATACTTAGATCACTGCCGGAACGGTTTAATCCCAAAGTAACAACTATTGAAGAGTGTAGAAATGTTGATGAAATGAAAGTAGAAGAACTGGTAGGTTCCGTACAAACTTTTAAACTACACTTCAAACAAACCCAAAAATCCAAAACAACTATCCTAAAAACTTCAAAGAAAATAATGAATGAGGACAGTGGAAGTGAAAAGAAAGATGAAGATGAGGAAGTGGCTTTGCTGGCACAAAGATTCAGGAAATTCTTTCAGAAGAATCGTGGTCGTCCTTCCAGAGGAAGGTGGATGAACAACAAACCTTCTGCGGGTAAATTTGGTAAAAAGGCCAAGGAACCACAATGATATGTCTATCAGAAGTATGGACACTTATCTACTGAATGCCCAAACAGAAAAACAAAGGGTAAAGCAATGGCCATCACATGGGATGATACGGAGGAGTCAAACTCAGAATCTAGCGACTCAGAAAGCGATGAAGACCAAAAATCTTTGAAAATCCTTATGGTCTCCACTGCTTCAATCATTCCCATTGCAACTGAGAACGTGTCAAAACTGCAAGCCACTGAATCATTTCCGTCTGATAATGATGAAACTGAAGGAGAAGAAGAGGAAGAAAAGGATAAACTACAAGATGCTTATAATCAACTCTACATTCATAGCATAAATATCCTTAAAAGACTTAGTATATCTGAAAACAAAAAGGAATTGCTGCAAAAAGACTTGGATAAAACTCTAAAAATTAATACACATCTAATCAATGATTTATAGCAATATCATTCAGATAATGATAGAATGAATGACAGAATGAAGGAGTTACTGAATCAAGTGGCTGAGTTAAACAAGAAAACTAAATCTACCACAGCCAAAGACCCTGTCACAAAATGGATAGTAAAAGAAAAGAAAAATTGTCTTATTACTCACTTAAATCATAGAACAGGCAATGATACTAAGTGGTACCTGGATAGCGGTTGCCCAAGACATGTCATGGGTGACAAATCCCTTCTTTCTAACTATTCAGATCTTAATGATGGGATAGTCACCTATGGAGATGGAAGCACCGCTAGGGTAATTGGACAGGGAATTATTAAAGGAATAAATTCTCTCAAAAATGAGATGCTTTTTGCATAAAAGGATTAACACACAATCTTCTAAGCATCTCTCAAATATGCGACAATGAGCATGTGGTTACATTCAACAAAGAAAAATGCGAAATCCTAGACCTCTCAGGAAGATCAGTGATGAAGGGTTCTCGCACAAATAACCACTGCTATGTCACCAAAGGTAAAGGAAAGGATGATCCCTATGCCTAGAAAGATTAGGCATAGAAAAACAAGTCCAGGTCATGCATCAAGATCTAGATAATTGCTGAAATGATGCAATTTTTTGAACTCTTAATGTTATATCTGAGGTCTCTCACCTCATCTTTTGTACATAAACATCTTGATGTTTATAATTTTGATTTGTACAAATCTTGTACAAAATTTTGTTGTGTATATGCTTGATTCAAAAACTATCTATATTATACACGAAAGTCTATCGATCTTTAGGAAAATGAAAAATACTCACCTTCGATATGAATGTCGATAAGTCATGTGCATTTTCGATCAAATCGATCAACGGTCGATATCATCGACACCTCTTCAGAATTTGAAAAGTCACATGATCGAGACTATTATCGAAGCCATTATGGATAAATACGGATCATCGATATAATTGAAACTAAGTTTGATAAAATCAAAGGATGCAGTTCGATAAAAGGCAGTCAAGTGCGAAAAATTCATTTCTTTTCTGAAAAAGCATTTCACTTTTCCTATTCATCCCCTCAACTAGAAGTACATCGATGGGTCCCGGAATCCCCTCAAAACTGGTATTACCCTTCCATTCTCTCTGTTCCAGATTCTATCTTGCTTTTCGTCGGGTATTTTTGGTTTTTTTTAAGAGGAATTTTGACCGTTCTTCCCAAATCTATCTTTATGGGTAAAGACAAAGAAAAGGCATCATGTCCTGAAGAGTCATCTAGGGCCTCTCGACAAAAGATGCTTGCCTCTAAAGAAAAAGCAAGAGACCCGGAACAATGGACCCCCACTCGTCAGAGATCTCGACAAACTTCATGTGGTGGGTCCCAGTCCGAAACACCGGCGCCTTCTCCGGCTAGCTTAAATCTACGTCCAGCAAAATACACGGTTAGGAAGCTCATTCACGAGAGGAAGGTAGATAGGGATTGTTTAAAACCATACAATCTGGAATCCATGTTTGTTGTAATTGATTGGTTGCCCGCTTTAGACTTCGGTGGGCCGTGCCATCTGGAATGCTCACGCAACTTTCTCACCACTTGTCACTCACCCATGTCTGATCCTCCTTCAATCATGATCTCTATTGATGGTGATGATGAACTGATCACTCCTGCTACAATTCCAAACATCCTAGGGCTGGAAATGTCACCAGTTGATCTCTCTGAAATGGACCTCGAACACGTTGAAATTCGGTCCATGGTCACTAAATACCTCTGTCATGGTAGAGACATTCCTTGATACCAAGGAAATGCATCGAAATCTAAGTTCATGGAACCACGATTTTGGGTCTTGCACGGTATCTTCACCACGAACATTTATCCTAGAAGTACCAACTAATCCGATCTCACAGGATTCATGACCATGATAGTGTATTCAATTGCCAATAGGATAAAAATCTGCCTCCCGACTCTAATTGTACATCAGTTGGTCTACATCGTTCATACATCCAGGGATCTTCACCTGCCCTATCCCTAGATCATAAACATGATATGCAACGCCATCGGCTTCCCAGCGACCAGTGATCTAGAACTTTCCCTCCAAGTCTTCAGTAAGAACAACATTTGAAGGATGGACTTGAAGTTTCACAAGTATCCCAAGGATCCAGAGGAAGGCATTCAAGAAGGAGTAGGAGGTGAAGGTGATACTCCCACTGAAGGGACTGAGACAGCTGGAGATGAAGCTCCTGGACCCCATCAAGCACCGTCGACTTCAACTCCAGGGCATCCTAAACGATTTAAGCTCCACCAGGATCGGATTGGAGCAATTCAATGAGATGTGTCCCGATTCAGGGAATCGATGAAGGAGCGACTTACCGTCTTAGAACACATGGTCAACGGAGTACAGCAGACTGTGCAACAATTGGTTGATCTACTCACTTGCCAGTGCGACGACACGGCACCATCTTCTTCGGCTCCGTAGCGCTAGTCTCTGGATGCTGTCACATACACTTCACTCTTATTTCTGCGTATGAACATTAGTATCTTTTTGGATATTCTGCGCTCTCATGAGTGAATGTGATAACTCAATAACTTGCACAGTGTAAACAGTTTTTTTTGGGTGCCCATGAATGGGCTTGGTAGTTTTGTTGGAATGTCTGTCAATCTACTGCCAATCTCGGGCAAAATATGTTTTTAGATATTTTTAGTGTGGTAACTGGGATGGCTATTTTTGAAAATGGCTGGAGATAATTCACATTTTTTTTTGCATGAGAATGTTTTAAGATCCCCTGGTTTATCTAGTGTTTGATATGGAATGCATGTGATGTTTTTTAATGATTATACTATCTGCTTATATCACTGCTCTATTTTGTCTGATATGCATACATAGTTTCTGAATATGATGTCTGGTTAAACTTTGCTAATCATTATACATCTCTACTTTATATATGTATGTTCTCAGAATGGTGGTTCTCCCAAATACTTCACACTTCAGTCAAAATCTACTCTAATGCAATCTTTGTCAATGACTGACAAAAAGGAGGAGAACAACTCAAACACCCCGTCAAGAAATGTATATCTGCTTGAGTAGGTGATACAGGTGTTAGGGGGAGCAGCTGCACCAAGCGAGGGGGAGTTTTCAATCAGGGGGAGCAGCTTCTGAATGTGTTGTGTATATGACATTGTTAGCATTGTACAATTATGTAAAGAACATGTACACACAATTTAGGATGTCAGTATAGAAGTTGTTCTAGGGTGTTTGGTATTTTATCACATAATTGACAAAGGGGGAGATTGAAAGTGCCGTGGTTTGTCAATTAGCGTGAGTATTGAGTAAGCAAGACTACAGAGCCTCATAGAAAGATCAATTCAAAGCGTCTGCCTCAATCGGATATGTGCAAAGCTTGCCACAGGTAAATCTAAGCCTCACATCCCATGTCCCAAAACACCAGGTATTTAAACCCTTAAAACAAGTTAGAACATCATAGGGTTTTTAAGTTAAGAAAACTTTTTCAAAATCAGAAAATCTCTAAGTTTTCTTGCTTTGTCGATTTTATCGATACGCATTTCGATATGATCGACCTGCACTGTTGATGTCCTCGATGACTAAACGATATCATCGAAATGAGGACAAAATATGTCCAGCAACCACATACTCATCTGGACAGAATTATCAATGTATCGATATCATCGATATTCAAATCTCAAGTCTATCGAAATTAACTCGATAGTATCGACCGCAGAAAAAATGAGTCCCTGTTTCTACTAAGAAAAATCATAAGATCATCGATATATTGAGGTCCTCCTCGATATCATCGGAATTCAAATCTCAACGATATCGGAAGGGCTTCAATGATATCAGTCTTGGACTCTTAAATTTCTAACAAGTATTGCAGGATAATTTATCTATAATCAAGGGTCACTCAATAGAATCGATATTCAAATATCGATGATATTGGTACAGTTTCGATGGCATCGAACAGGGACAAAAACTGTCAAGCAAGCTTAATGAGAAATCCATTAGATTTATCGATGCCTCGACACAGATATCGATATCATCGACATTCAAATTCTGATGATCTCGAAGGTTCCTCGATTATTCTTGTAAGCCTGAATTATTTCAAGACAAGTCTCTCTCATTTTTAAATGCCGAGGAATCAAACCTCGTATCGATAAAATCGGAGTTCGAAATCTGATGACATCGATACTAGTTTTGATTCCATCGACCAGCTAGCAAGAGGTTTCGAAAGCATATGACATTTAAGTTTGTGTCATCGAGTGGACCATCGATGCTATCGAGAGTATACGCTCGATGACATCGAACCCCCTCGATGATATCAAACTCTGTCATAAATGTGACCATTTTATATCCATTGGAACCTTTTGGCTATATAAAGAGGACTTGTCTATTGTTGCTGGTAGAGAAAGAAGAGAGTGCTTTTAAGTGTGTTTAACCTTAGATCTTATACCCAAAGCCCTTTCTCTCAGGGAAGTTCATCCTCCAATTCACCCTCATCATTGATATTCAATAGAGTGGATTGGGGAATGAACTTCCGCATTTAAGGATTCTCCAGCTACTACCTTAATGGCAAATCATTAAGCTGGGATGCTTTAAATGCATAAATGATTGGAATCACTCTATCTTCTTTATACGAAAATATTTGAGAGTAGGATTCCATCATAACCTTGACCAAACCTGAAACCTTGTATTGGTACATCATCTGCATTGCGGATCAAGGAAGCAGAAGATTTTTCATCAACAAAAGAGGAGATCTTTGACAACGCACTGAATGGGACTCATCCACTTATTTGTAAGTTATTAGAGTTCAAAGGACACTTGTGATCATTCCATTTTAAGATTGGCTTTAAGTTGTTTCTCACCCTTTCAAGTCCTCATAGGAGGCCTCCGGCGGGAGTGTACGTGGTGGGTGCGTTGTGCTGACCCTTACTCTGTGGAGAGCATAAACAGTTAGGGCCTTGTGTAAGATACTTGGCCAGTGTGCTTAAACGTGGGTGCGTTGTGTTGACCCTTGCTCGTGAGAGCATAAATAGTGAGGTTCCTTGTGTGGATCCTTGGCCAGTGTGCCTAAAACTGGGTGCTATGTGACCCTTGCTTAGTGAGCATAAATAGTCAGCCTAGGCGTAGGTTGTAAAGGTGATTTAAAACCTTAGGTTTGAGGTGAACTGCTGTGAAACCTCCTTAGTGAAATCTGGCACACTCAAGGGTTGTGTGCGTTTGCCGGGAGTGGAGTAGACAAGTAGTCTAACCACTATAAAAATGATTGTATTTGTGATTGTTCATTATCTTTGATTACTTGCGTGATTTCATTAACTGTCTTCATAACTGCTCACACTTCATACACAGTCACATTCATCATTAACTATAAATCATTTCATGATTATCGTTTAAATAGTTTTATGATTGGATCCTCAATTTAGCTTCGAAGCCATTTAAGTTACTCTGATGATATCCTGATGTTTCTCATGTCTATTTACTCAGGATTGGACTAATAGGATTTTAATAAGCATAAAAATTTAAAAAGTCTTATTCACCCCCCTCTAGGACATATTGGCATATTCCTACTTTAAGTAAAGTGGTCATTACCGCAATTTCAAATGTAAGGTTGGGAAAGAATAAATTGGTGACATACACATGTATATACTAAATTAAATTCAATAGTAACACTTGAGAACTTTCAATACTCGAGTATTGAAAAGTTCGAGGTGTTACAAGAGGAAAACATTAACCGAATATTCGTGCAAAGAATGCTTGATACATTCGTAGATTCTAGCTCGCTTCAATTGAAATTGCGATAATGACCACCTTAGTAGAAGTAGGAATAGATCAAAGTGTCCTAGAGGGGAGTATATAGGACTATAAAATTTTATGACAGTTTAAAATCGTATCATCATGATCTTAATCTAATATAACAATTTATCAAGATACCTTTAACTCTAATGGTTTCGAAGCCAAAGAGTGGATCCAATCAAAAGACTATTCAATATCTAAGCAATATATAAATTTAGTCTATGATGGATTGAATGAGTGACTATGTGTGGGATGTGATACTTATTAGTTCTAAATAGTCATGTCATCATGCATCATGTGAACATTCGAAGTAAACATAGATAAGTAAAGTGCAAATAACCAATCCCAAACAATGTACAGTGGTTCGGCTACTTGCTTACTCCACTCCTGACGGATGCACTCAACCCTTGAGTGTACCGGATTTCACTAACAGAGGTTTCAAATCAGGTTTACCTCAAACCAATATAACCTATACAAGGCTGACTCTATGACCTACACAAGGTACCTAACATGTCTCCACAAGACACAAGTTTATGCCCCACACAGGAACAAGGGTCAACATACAGCATTTAGATTTTAGGCCACACAGGCCAAGGATCCACACATGAAACCTAGAGTTTATGCCCTACACAAGAGCAAAGGTCAACACACAGTGCCTAGGTTTTAGGCCACACGGGCTAAGGATCCACACAAGGAACCTCGAGTTTATGTGTGAGACCCGACCCTAGTTTCCATGTTTACATGTATGTGTGTGAGTATGCATCTTGTTCATCATGGTCTCGCGGTCCTACCGGTCGAATTCCGGCGACCCGCGACCTTCAAATTGTGTTTATGGTCACTTTGAGTTCAGTCACGTAGACCCGACTCAGATCGACCCAAGACCTATGTCATCTCGTTCGTATCGTCGTTGCGGTTCCAACGACGCGTCTTGTGCGTCAATCCGACCTATGGATCAAAAGTTATAAGCATTTCATCATGTGGCCCACTTTTGTACAAAAGCATGTGGACCACCTCCATGGCACAATTTTCCATGCACACCACACACACACACTACACTATTGCATGGAATAAACACTACCCACCCTAAACATTACCCATACCTAACCTACCCTAGCAACATTGTTATTGTCACCATAGGTTATTATTACTTCCCTTAAAAAGATTTTTCCTCTCTTTCCCTCTCATTTCTCTCTCTCTCTCTTCTCTTCTTCTCCAGCAACTTGTCTCCCATCTCCCTCTCTTCTCCAGCCCCATTTTCCCTTTAATCTTCCAAATCCAACCATCTAAATCCAATCTCACCCATTGAGATGGATCCCTTGGTGCACTAGGAGCTAGGAGGTCCAAATTTGGAGAATCTAAGGTGGGTGTAATCCTAGAAATTAGGATTTCTATTTTCATGTACTTAGATCTCTTTTGTGGGAAGTGTAGGACCCACCAATCCATGGTGGAGATCCTACATCATCCCTTAGTTGTGGCCAAATGGCCTATTTGATGCATGCATGTCCATGCATGGGGTTTCCCCTCTATAGGCCCCCATCATGGAGGATTACTTAGATTTCATAGTATGATAGGTCATCTAGACCCTAGAATCATGGTTGGGATGTCATCCCAACCATTGATCTTGAATCTAGAACATGCATGTGGTGGATCTTTGTTGTAACCTATGAATAAAAGGAATGTATGGTGTGATTGATGAAGGGGAGGGCCTCAATGTGGCGGAGCCCCTCCTCTTGTGGCCGATTCTTCATTTATTTTATTTTATTTTATTTTTCTTTATGATAGAATTCTGATCTTGCATGTGTGGCCCACCTTGTAGGCCAACAAAAATCCGACCAACCATGGAGCTTGGACACCCATAGCAGTCCATCCTTAGACATGTGGCCCCAAAATCTATCCAAATGGGACACATGCAAGGGGTATTTGATGATGGGGAAGGTCTGGACATTTGTGGGGCCCACTGGGGTGGTCCACCACACAAATTCCTAGGGTTAAATCCCATGAAAAACCATGTTTATATTTTAATCATTTCTATTACATATTGCTGTCCAAATCTGCCTGGACAGATTTTTGGGCCACTTTGGGGCCTGATTTATGGGTCTTTGGTGGGAATAATGAAACAAAATAATATGTGATTCTTGTAGCCTTATGACCCATCTACAACCATACCAAATTTCAGCCCCATCTGACCTTCATTGGGGTCCCAAAGGTGTGGTCCAAATGAGGTGGACAGTCTGGATTTTCTGCACTATTCCAGCAATATTCCACCCTGGACAGGTTGGAATTTCAAAAGATATTAAAATACTTTTAGGTGTCTAAAAATTATGAGAATTTATAGGAAGGTGGTCCACTCATAGTGGGACCAACCTACAAAATTTTGGGGCCAATGGAAACCTGTACACACCATGGTGGTGGCTGGATTGGCCCATTACAATATGGTGTCCAGATCAGTCCGATTTTCAGGACAGATTGATTTCTTTAAATAAAATAAAATATTTTTAGGTGTCCATAAATTCTGAAATTTTGTGAAGTTGTGGTCCACCCATGGTGGGACCTACCTACCAACTTTCAGGGCCAATGGACCCCTGTGCACATCGTGGCGAGGGCCGGACTGGCCCACCACATTGGGATGTCCAGGTCTGTCCGATTTTCTGGACAGATTGTTTTTTTTAAATTAATTAAAATACTTAGGGATATCCAGAAATTCTGAAATTTTGTGGGGGTATTTCCTACCTATTGAAGTATCACTCTGAAAAATTTCAGCCCCAACTGACCCTGTTTGGGCATCCAAAAGAATGGGCCAAAATAGTTGGACTACCAGATTTTTCTGCTGTGCAGTCCAGCAATGTGCCTTGATCAAAACCATAATTCAAAAATATTTCCTCTGATGGTGGGCCACCTTTTTGGGTTTTCTCTCATTGTATGCATAATGAGGGACCTTGGCCCTCAATTTCCAGAGTTTTAGAGGCCCTGGGCCCACTCCAATGGAGTGCCCAAATTTAGGACAGCAACATGTTATAACTATGTTTGGCCTTTGGGCTGAAATTTTGAGGAGTGGGGCCCAACACATTGTGAAGAATCTTAGAGGGAATAATTTATACATTTAGTTCCTTAAATGTTGGGCCTAATAAATATACTTTTGAGGCCCACCACAGTTGAATTTAATTGGGTTCATGGATGTGGCTAGTTGTTAAACTCTTTGAGCCCAATTGGGCTGGAACTTTCTTGATGGGCCCATTGAACTCTTGGGCCATTTTTACCATACTATTGTGTTGGATTAGTGGGCCAGATTACACAAGTATATGGGCCCTTGATTGCCCACCAAATCAACTTTATACTTGGGCCGGGTTATAGGCCCAACTTACTTGACTAAGAATATGACATTGCCCATGTGATTTGAGCAATGGGCTGCCCACTAGGCCACAACAATATATGGGATTAGTAGCCTTTATGTTAGGCCCTAACCTTTCCTTGTGGGCCCATAGTGGTATATATGGGTTGGGCTATGTGTGTTCCCCATGGATCCATGTTTTGGATAGGCCTTGGGCCGCCTTTCTGAAGCCCAACATGAATGTATGTGGTATGTAATGGCTGTCCATTTCTTATTTCTAATGTTGTGAGGGCCTTGGGCCTTGATCCGTAATCAATTAGAGATAGGCTACCTCTTGGGGACCAATTGTGGTTAGATGTCCACATTGGTGGCCCTAAGGTAGGCCCATGGGCTTCTATGGGTGGTTAAAGGCCCACCATAGACCCTTGCTAGGCTCGTTTCATCTATTTAGGCCCATATCATTGTTCTCCTTAGTCTCATGGGCTACCCCAGGTATATGGGCCCCCACTAGAGGTTGTATTCCTTATGAGGAATTGGTTAAGTACCTGGACCCTTCATGGTTAGGTAGAGAGTTCATCTTCACCTCATTAGCACCCCTATTCATCTTCATGGCCCACTCCCATACGCATCATATGCATGATTGGTTGAGGTATGATTGGCCATGGTTGTGTCATTGAGTAGGACATGTTGGTATCTCCCCGAGAGATGGATGCTTGGGATTGTGCATGGTTGATTGTGTGATTCATGCATCTGGCATTGCATAGCTTATGGATATCTGCCCTTACTTCATCAGGGCCTTGCCTCCACAGGGGTATTCGTGGATGGCTGTGTGTGTGGACACCGAAAATATTAGTTGAGCATACCAGGTGCATAGGATGCCCATGGGTGAAATTTCCAAAACTTCCATGGTACCAAGGATCTGCTCCAACGCCGTGACCGGGTGGAATATATGAGCGCACGAGGGCCTTATACCATTAGGCCGCGACTCCCACTGTCGTGTAGTCGGTTGGATAGGGGTGTGGCCTTACATGCCTGATGTGAGGAGGCATTGCTGGGGCCGAGTCCGACCGGCTAAATAAATGGGTCCGCTACCTTCGAGCCTTGTTGGTGATTGGGTCGTCCGCAGTGCGTAGTGAGGTCTCTTACGCTCGTTTGACCGTGCGGGGTCCGTGCAGCAGCTGCGAGTCATTCAAGAGTGTAATAGACCCCGGTGATTTCCTTATGATTGGAAATGTACATGACTTGTGGTTTGGATATGAGCACGACATTACTTGCATTGCATTAGCATTGGTTGTACAAGCCCCTTCATGCATTGCCTTGGCATGGCACCCAATACTCATTGCATCTTATTCATGATAAGCCCAGGGTAAGGCTAGTGATATCCTCATTGATCATGCTTCTCTCCTTGTATCTCCTACTACTCTTTACATGCACCATTATCACACACCTACACCACCCTCTAAGCTTCTAAACATGCACGATTGATGCGTACAGATACTCTAGAAGCGGGCGACACGAAATAGAGAGAGCATGGAATAGAGCTGAGCATTTGAGGACTCCAGTGTTGCTGACCTTTCTCTCTTTTCCTTTTATCTCATGTATGCCCTTTGGACCTTATGGATGATTGTAAAAGTTCAAATTTATAGTGGATTTTGCGATGTGTGCCTTTGTTATTCTCAGATGTTCTTGCTATTATCTTGGGTATGCTCAT
Source organism: Magnolia changhungtana (assembly GCA_030180095.1). Taxonomy (NCBI): domain Eukaryota; kingdom Viridiplantae; phylum Streptophyta; class Magnoliopsida; order Magnoliales; family Magnoliaceae; genus Magnolia; species Magnolia changhungtana. The sequence goes on along the minus strand of JASAUF010000067.1, from coordinate 490,700 downwards.
ATTAGTAATGATTATATTGTTATGAAAAATCCTCCTTGTAGGATCCCAGGATCGGAACCTGCCTCAGGAGCCGAGAATGGGGTACTATGGAGGCTGTTGCGTTCAGAACCGGTCATCGGAATCCTTGTGAGTCCGATTACTCAGTCTGAGGCGTGACATTATGCTCCCCAGGAGCAAGGGTCAACACACAGCACCCACACATATTCTCCCGTCGGAGGCATCCTATGAGGACTTGAAAGGGGTGAGAATCACCTGTGACCCAATCCTATACAAAGGAATGATCAATAAGGTCTCTGGACTCCAATGACTTACAGCTAAGTAGATGAGCCCCTTTAAGCACGTAGATGAAGATCTCCTTCTTTGTAGATGAAGACACTTCAGCTCCCTTGAACCGCAACACAGATGATGCTCTAATGTATAGCGACGGGTTGGGTCAAGGTTATGTTGGAATCCTACTCTATTAAGTGTTTTCCTATTTTAGCAGTAGAGTGATTCCAAGCATCTAACCATTCAAGGTATCCCAACTCAATTATTTACCATTAAGGTAGTAGCTGGATGATCCTTGAATGCGGAAGTTCATTCTGCAATCCACTCTATTGAATATCAATGATGAGGGTGGATTGGAGGATGAACTCCCATGGAAGAAAAGGGCTTTTGGGTAGGTGATCTGAATTAAACACACAAAAGCTCTACCTATCTTCTCTCTACACAACCTAAGGCAAGCTCCCATTAAATAGGCAAAAAGTTCCAACGGAAATAAAACAGTCCTATTTTTTACAGAGATCGATATCATCGAGCGTATACTCTCAATAACGTCAAATGGCCGCTTGATGACAAGAGCTCAATCTGTCAAATGCTTTTGAACCTTTTTGCCAACTGGTCGAGGATATCGAATATGCTTCATGTCCTCGGATTTCGAACTTTGATTTCATCGACCCATGAATCGATTCCTCGACATTTGAAAAATATGAGAGCACCCTTGCCTTTGAAACTTAACAGGTATTGATATGATCGAGCATCCCTTGATATCATCTGATTTTGAATATGATTTGATACCAGTTTCGATTCATCGATCTTTTCAAAGAATTTTCCTATAAACTCGTTGGACAGTTTGTGTCCTATTTCGATGACATCAACATGGTCTCGATATGATCGATATTTAAATATTGATATCATCGAGTGATCCTCGATACTTAAAAGAATTACCTGAAAGCTTGCTGGTCAGATTTGTGTCCCAATCCGATATCATCGAAGGTCCATCAATATCATCGAGATTTGAATTTTGAAGATCGAGACTCTCTTCAAGACATCGAGAATCACATGTTTTTCTTTAGCTATTTTCTGGACACAAACTGACTAGATGTTGATTTTATTGAGCTGTTTCGATGAACTCAATATTTGAAGGTCGATGAGATCGATCCTACCATCGATTCATCGATAATTTAGCCCAATGTTCATTTTAGTTGCTAGACATCTGAAGTCCTCATTTTGATAACATCGAGGGAGTATCGAGGACATCGATAATAGAGTCTGATTTCATCAAGTACATATCGATAAATCGGCAAAGGCTGAAAACTTAGAGATTTTCCTAATTTTACAAAACAGTTTTCATACCTTAAACCCTATGTTTTCTAGCCATTTTAAGGGTTTTATATACTTGCTATTTTAAGACATGGAGTGTGAGGCTAAGTTTACCTTTGACGAGTCCGAGGCACACATCTAGTTGAGGTAGTTGCTTAAACGATCTTCCTATGGGGCTCACTTGTCTGGCTGACTCAACACTCACGCTAATTGACAAACCAAGAGACTTTCATCAATGTGTCACCATGTTGTGCTTCAATATGAATATATCATTCTGCCCAACCATTCATCAATCTCGGCCATGATCTTGGAGATTTAAAAGCATTTGAATGATCTGGGAAATGATCGGATTGAATAAGCAGAACTTTATCATGGCACTTTAGAAAACATGTTCAATTTCACGAAACTATTTATCAGTAACCACAAGATGAAATGTTGGACCAAGTGTCAACAATGTCTTATTCGGTTCGATGGGAGTATTGAAAAGGTCCTTGACCACTCTTGAAAAAAGAACATCCAAATATTTAATGAACGATTCCAAGTGGAAGACTGGAATATAAGAGGAGGAAGATGCAATCATGATAATTGAGAAAAAAAAAAAAGACTGGAAAGGGAGTTTAAACATGAGAGAGAAGAAGCAAAGGGTTAAAAAAGGTAAGCAGTGACTTAAAGTTGTACTTATATATTGACCACGGTACATGCATATTAATGAAAGGGCAATCATACTTCTTTGTACGATACGATTCTAAGTAACATGCCACCTGGACAACCTTTAGGGAGGAAGCAAAGAATATCTTTCAATTCAGCCTCGGTCAGGTAGAATTATGGGGAAATGACACATAGACCAACAACTGATTACATTAATTATATTGGGCAATGAAATAACATCGCTATCACCTATTTCCTAAAGGCGAAGCAATGTGAGGGGCAACATTGTACCCTATTTCTGGTCATTCTGGAAAAAACTAATAGGAGGACGACATGCGACATTGCATGAGAGATAAGAGATAAGAGATAAATGAAAAGATCTTCTAGATACTTGGAGGGGTTTTTATGGAAGCATAAATGGCATAAATCCAATATTACACGTCATTGGATGGTCGAAGAAGTAATATGGTTAAACTATTTAAAAGTTTAATGAGCGGAGAGAGAAAAATGCAGATGAGCAATCCAAGATGTGGAAGGTGACTAAGAGACACATATCTTGGCCGATAAAAGATGAACAATCACAAAAAAGAAATGTAACAAGAGAAGGATCTAGAGACAGGCTCTTCGAGTACTGTAACCACTGGAGTAATGAGAGAATCATCTAGAAGAATAAGCTGCACAGCAAAGATTTATAAATAGGAGAGGAAATCAATAGATCTCCAAGACAATCCAACATATAATCAAACCAAATATATCGATTTACTTTATCTCAAGTTATCCTAGGGATAGTGATAATCTATTATCAGTAATTCCTAGCTATAGTTTTTAGTCGTAAATCAAAGCTATGTTCATATGCTGGATTTCTCCTTTATCCAATATCACTCAGTTCTTTCAAGAGACGCATTCTTACAGTTGCTCCTAGTGACTGATTGTAAGTTTTTCCTTCTGTTTGATTGCACTAATATTATGAAAAGTCCTTATGGAAAACAAAGTGTAACCCATATTCAGAGGAAAGGCCTACCATATATCGAGGCCTAAATTTTGTATAATCTCATAGTCTCCTGAGGCCAAAGCGTGGTCCAAATTTGAGTTGTAATTGACGGTATAAAGTAGGTAATTTGGAAGGTCCAGATTTAGAAAAAGTCAGTAGGCCTAAAAGAGTGCGCCTGAGCAAATGCCTACCAAAGTGGGGTTCTCATATTTCATACTCGATCTTTATGATAGTCAATCCAAGCCTTTCGTATGAAGGAAAATATCCTACTATGACTACCCATGAGCTTTCTTCACTCTATGGACAACAAAATCAACGGTTAAGGGGCTGATTTGTCAATTAGGCCACTTTTATAATGATCTAAGGGCTGAAATTTGACGTGTAGAGTTAATTTATAATAAATAGGCATAGTATAAAATTTCACATGAAACGGATCATGACAACCATGTAATCTAGAATTCAAGGGTATAGGTTAATGGCATTAAGTATTTACGATTTTGCCAGATTTTATTTCTCTAACTTCCATCGTCCATAACGTTGGGCTACAACATTCGAATGTATTGAAATTTGGCAAGCATTCTTTATTTTCCATGCCATTTCCATCACCCCAGTTTGGGCCTTGATTGCTTACAAATGACGAAGATGCCTTTTTAATGGGCTATATCGCTCAAGGTCTAAATCAACACTTTCATCGCCCATGTTAATACCGCTTGTTATATTATTAACCATGTTCATATAAGAGCAAGTAAAAATAAAACATCTTATGAACTATGGTTTGATAGAAAACCTTCTGTGAAATATTTTCATACTTTTGGAAGTAAGTGCTTCATTAATAAGATCGGGAACATTTGAGAAAATTTGAAGCTAAAAGCGATGAAAGTATATTTTTAGGATACCCTCTAAACAATAAAGCATATCATGTCATAAATAAAAGAAGTGGGGTGATACAAGAATCCATAAATGTTGTTATTGATGATCAAACTATCACACCCAAACTTAATCAAGATGATGAAATCACTGCTATCAATCAATATGAACCATCATCAAAATCAAATTTAACTGAGATTAGATTAGTCAAGGATCGTCCAACTAATCAAATACTTGGTAACCCTCACAGTGGTGTTCAAACCAGAAGACAGTTGGAAAACTTATGTAATCATGTTTGCCTCACTTACCAAATAGAACCAACTAATGTGAATGAAGCCCTAGCATATGAAAGTTGGATTTTGGCTATGCAAGATAAATTAAATCAGTTTATTAGAAATGATGTTTGGTATATAGTGCCTAGACCTTCCGACAAACATGTGATTATAACAAAACGGATTTTTAAAAATAAATCTGATGAATTAGGTAATATTATAAGAAATAAGGTACGATTGGTTGTACAAGGTTACACTCAAATTGAAGGGATTGACTATAATGAGACATTTACACCAATTGCTTATCTTGAATCTATTAAATTATTTATTTCCATTGCATGTTATAAAATTTTTAAAATATACCAAATGGATGTCAAGAGTGTCTTCTTAAACGGTGACTTAAACGATGAAGTATATGTTCAACAACCTAAGGGCTTTAAAGATCCCAAACTTCCTAATAATGTATACCATCTTTGAAAAGCTCTATATGGTTTAAAACAAGCCCCAAGAGCATTATATGAAAAACCAACTAAATTGTTACTTAGTCAAAATTTTTAAATGGGGAGTGTTGATAAAACCTTATTTATCAAAAAATGTAATGAAGATGTGTTGATTGTACAAATATATGTAGATGATATTATTTATGAATCAACTTATACTGACCTCTCTTCTAAGTTTACAGATTCAATGGAATCAGAATTTGAAATGAGTATGGTTGATGAGCTAAATTATTTCCTTGACCTCCAAGTGAAACAGCTTAAAGATGGATTATTTATCTCTCAAACCAAATATGCTATGAATATAGTGAAGAAATTTTGCTTTGAGAATGGTATAAATTTTCAAACATACGTGGCTACAACACTCAAATTGTCTAAAGACGAATCAAGTAAAAGTGTTAATTCTTGTATTTACCATAGCATGATTGGTAACTTGTTGTACTTAACAGCCAGTGAACTGATATTTCCTTTAGTGTTGGGATATGTACTAGATATCAATCAAACCCTTAAGAATCTCATTTATCTGCTATTAAAAGAATTATCAAATATGTTGCAAGTGCTGCTAACTTAGGATTATGGTATCCACATGATACATCTTTACAAACTGCTAGATATACTAATGCTGACTAGGCGGGTAATATTGATGACAGAAAATCTACAAGTAGTGGATGTTTTTATATTGGAAACTGCCTTGTTTCTTAGATGAGCAAGAAGCAAAATTTGGTGTCATTATCTACCGCAGAAGCCGAATATATTGCGGCGGGGAATGCTTGCATGCAACTTATGTGGATGAAACGCATGTTAGCAGACTATGGTATCGATCAGGACACTATGAACCTATATTGTGATAATAGCAGTGTAATAAACATTTCTAAAAAGTCTTTTCAACATTCTCGCACAAAACACATCGACATATGATATTATTATTTTCGAGAATTAGTTGAAGACAAGACTGCTAGATTGAATACATTCACACTGAGAAACAGCTTGCAGATATTCTGACAAAACCCCTAAACAATGTTAGATTCTCTAATTTAAAAAATGGTAATGGATTATGTTGTAATAATTAATTATGTTGTCTTTAATTAATCTTTGTTTATTACAATTATTTTCTATTATTCTCATTTTTATTTATATATAAGAAATATTAAAATTTTGTAAAAAAAAAAAATTGGATTATTTGGCCAGCCCATTGCTAACTGGCAAACTCGGCCAGCCGAGCACGTGCTCGGGCTAGCCGAATTGCACTTGGAATGGGTTAAAAGGGGGGAAAATTCCCAAAACCCCTCATTTTCACTTCTTCTTCCTCAACTACCCGGTGCTTCCCTCGGCCAACCCATCACCTTAGCTTCCTTGTAAGTGGTTTATTTGCTATTTCCTTTTATATTTAAGTTCTTAGTTGTGCTTTATTTGTGAATCGTGCAATTTCTTTGAATCTATCACTTTCATTTTGGTAGGTTTTCTCCAAAAATCTGATCTATTCAAACACATCCCCTAATTTGTCTAATTTTGCTCATTTTCTTCCATGGAATATCGGAGCAAGCGCATCGTTCATAGATCCCATTCTAGTTCCTCTTCCCTCTCTACTCCTCAGGTTGTGCGGACCATTCGCAGGCTAAAGGATGATCCAGAGAATATATGGGATTTGTGCGGACCATTCATTCGTAGACCACATTCCAGTTGTTCTTCCCATTCTGATTTTCTCTCTCAGAGTATCATTATTAAATGATCAATTAATGTTGATCGCATTGCTCAATACAGTTTAGTTGAACTTCGCTCTGAGGTAGGATGGGATAGAATTTTGAAATGGGGCGGGGCGACTTACCGGTCCATTGCACAAGGGATGTACGCATCCATTAATGAAGTTTCTTCCGATAACTTAACATTTTCTATTCAATTTATGGAAGAAACTATCATTATAACACCCTCCGTAATATCATTCATTATGGATATTGAGATGGAGGATGATGGGGTACCAATTCCTACTCTTTCTAAATATATGAATGATACGGAAAGAAAATCTCTTGCCTAGGTGTTATATGGTTTTAAAGCCCAATGGCAGTCCAGTAACTCTCTCCCCACTTCTAATTTACTTCCAAAATACTACATTCTTCATCGCACCTTCACGTTTAATGTTTATCCCACGACAGGAAATAAGACAGATCTTACTCCCTTTATGATGCGTGTTATCCATGTTGTTGTATCTGGTATTCGTATTTGTCTTTCATCTTTGATTTTTTTTTCCTGATTATTTAATATCGCATCCATCCTCATCATGGTTCTACTCATTTTACATTCCTCATGACTTCCCTTGCTTTGCACTTTAATGTTTAAATTCCCTTGATCGACGCACCGAAATCTGAACTTCCCTTGGATAATACAAACTTAAACATGATGAAGTTAGATTTGAGGCCTGAGCAGCAAGGCGATCAAGAAGCAAATCTTGTAGGTGACGTCAACATGGACGACATCTTTGCTAATTTTGAAGAGTCAGGAGACACAAATGATTTTGATTTCCAACCTTCTCATTTCTCTAATAAGTTGGATAATTTAGAGAAGAAGGTAGATGCTTTACAAGTATCCTAGGACTTACTCCATGAAACTAAAAAACAACACCGTCAAAAAGTACTTTCATCACTTTAATAGGAGTTTAAGGATTAACGATCCTGAGATGTTGCATTGTCCTCTTTTAAATTAATATGATTTATCCATTATAGTTTGTAATTATTTTTTTACTCATTGGATTTACTGCACTCCTACTTGGATTTATCTCTAGATTACTTGGATAATTGTCTTGATACATTTGAATGATCTTATTATTTATGACATTAACTTTGTTATTTATGTCTCCTATTATGCATCTTTTAATTTCTTTCTTCCTTTATCAACTTCTGACAAAAAGGAGAGAGAAAATTATGAGAGATTATGATATTCAGGGATATATCAATCTTATCAATATTGGTTTCTTTGATGCAGGAATATATATATATATATATATATATATATGTATATATATCCTTGATCAAGTACTTAGGGGGAGCTACTGATGCATATTCTAAGGACGAGCATTAAGTAAGAACTTGAAGATATGATACTACAGGTGGTGTACAGATGATCTTTGAAGCATAACATACTTTGTATGATGAGTTTGTGAGAAGTTGTAATGTTATATGATGAGTCGTGTATGATTGTGTTTTGTCACGAAATTTATAAAAGGGGAGATTGTTAGTGCTTATACTTAAAGCACATTAAAGATTATCAAATTTCGTAGTCCCAAATGGATCATAAGCACACATAAAGATTATGTAAAGACCATACCAACATCTCAAGGAAGTCTCGTTATTGCAAGCTTTATGTTGGCTTAATGCAAAGTTTGAAGCATCTATATGTGTCAACCATCAGGTGGTATAACCTTAAATTGACCTTAGGTTATGTGTATTTCACATGGTATCATAATGAACATTATTCCAAGTAAAATACACTGAAGTTAGGCCAGCATGACTCCTGATCCGGCTAGCCTAACTACCTTTGGCTAACCCAACATACTTCGAGCAAGTATACAATAAGATAAAGATTTTTCGCATTAAGTTCAGTCAACCCAACCTTGGGTTTGGCCAACCTTAAGTGTTCGGTCAAGTTTCCAGCAACATTAGATTTTCATATCTTAGGGAGATTTGGCCAACCAAACCTTGTATTTGGTCAGTCAAACTAGAGGTTCGGACAGCTGAATTTTGGCTTAGGCCAGCCGAATTTTTGAAAGATCTTATCCAACGAAATCCGAGAGCTGTTAGAACGCAATCGTTGGAATTCGGTCAATCATACCTAAAATCGGACTGGCCAAATTTTTAAATCATTTGGGTATAAATAGAGGCCTTCTCTCATTCATTCAAAACACGAAAAATTATGAAAGATCTCATCAAAGTCAGAGAGAAAGTCAGGCCTTCCTTAAGCTAGTTGTGCAATAATTATAATCTTTATTTAGCTTATTTTATTCTCTCTCTCTCTCTCTCTCTCTCTCTCTCTCTCTCTCTCTCTCTCTCTCTCTCTCTCTCTCTCAAGGTAGTTTTAATCATATTTAAATAGAGTAATACATACTCTACTTGAGATTCAGACAATAGAATTTGCAGCTATTAGGGTTTTATTTATAATATTGAAAATACATTAAATCCCTATACTCTTTTTGGGTTGAATACATATACGGTTTCATCAATATCCCAAGAAAGAAAATCGCTGCAATGAAGCTACACTTGCGTCTTCGACTTGCCAATTGAAGATAAGTATTGTATTTACTTTTATTTAATTTTGAGTTTTTCTAAGATAGCTCAGAAATCTCAGTGGGTTGTTTTGTGGTGTGCCCGTGAAAATCACAAAGTGTTTTTTTTTTTTTAAGCCCGTGAAAATCATAAGAACTGTATAAGGTTGTTAAGGTGACCCTATGAAAACCTTAAAATAGTGAAAACTAAAATTACAAGTGTAGTAATTTTAAGAGTGGAGTAGGTGTGGGTTTAAGCACCAAACCACTATAACTCCTTTGTGCATTGTGGTGTATGTTTAATTCTTTATATGCTTTCCTTATGATTAATGGTCTCTTGCTAAGATTGGTATATTGATCTCAAAGAGGTCATGAAATAAGGTTGTCCTGCTTAAATCTTTTGGGTGAAGGTTGTCCCCTCACCCCCCCCCCCCCCGGTATAGATCAAAAAAACTTCGTGCCTATGAACTTTTTGTGGAGCGTATATTCCAAACGGTCTTATGGGAGCTGCACAAATTCACCCTCGGTCATGACTACTTTATAGCGGCTCTTCACCCGCTTAAATCACATTATATAACTCTCGCATGATTCCCCAGGTAAATGTCGAAATCGTGCGAGATCGACCATGGTTATCTCCCTGTTTTTGGAGAAGAAGTGAGCATGGAATTTCTCTTCCAACTCATGTCAAGTGTGTACTGAATCTGGCAGTAGGTTTAAATACCAAGTGAAGGTTACAATGGTCAACGAGTGACCGAATAACTATAACTTATGATAATCATTGTTGACTGGTTCACCACACTGTATCTTGAAATAACCAACGTTTTCAATAGTCGACTAACCAAGCTTGCCCAAGAATAGGGTAAAATTATGTCGATAATTTCTCAACAATAGATGTTTTTAATCTACCCATTCAGGGTAAGGTTTGTGATACACAAGCCCATTCGACCTACTTCACGGGCCCGCTATGCGAGCTCGAAAGTGGGGGGGCTTACTGTTATGGGTAAAATTGAATCGCCCAATCAGATAAGGTCAGGTCGAACATCCGTGTGCACTACTAGGTCGGTTAATAACTGACGTGGAGAAGAGCTCAACCCCATCCTCAATCCAAGTAGAAAAGGAGATCGGCCTCGGTCTCTTGACACATTCTCCAAAAGCTAGTGGCTGACCGTTACTCTACTTAACGCCAAAAGGAGTTCAGTAACGACCCGACAAAGGAACTCAGATCGGCTGAACCCCTCCTCGGAACAATTCTCCACCTCGATCTCCCAGTGTGCGCTTCTACTTATTCCGATCTAGGACCAACTATCCAAATCTTACTAAATTTACTTGTCTGAGATCCTAGCAAAGGGTCTAGGGAGACGACTGCAACGTGGGTCTGTCGAAGATCTCGGAAGATCAGTGCGATACATCGGGGATCAGAATCCCTCTACAATACGTCCTTGCTAAGTAGGGAAATCCCCTTTCATATCACCACCCTCTTCTCAACTATAAATAGGACCGCCCCTAATGGTGAAAAGTATGCACAATCTTTAGCCTAAGACCCAGTTTACAACCAGACCCAGATTCTCTACCTGACTTAAGCATTGGAGGGTCCTCTGTCTTAGCTAAGGTATCCTTTGTTTGTTCCTTGTGTAGGTACACGAAGGTCCAGGGAAGGCTAACCAGATTTTTGCATCAACACCATACATATGTTGGCCATTGACATAGGTCCATTTGATTTAAGATAATACAAAAGGGGGGGGGGGGGGTGGGGGGGTAAAATAAGCAACAGTTGAAATATCCTATGAATGCATGATCCAGATTTATATTTGGACCTTTTCATAAGCATGCCTTGAATAGGTTCTTTTAGAGTATTTACATCAACAGGATCTTTTCCCAGCCAATCTTTCCAAAACATAATTATGAGCAATTATGTACAAAATGTTTGCTCACTTGAATTTGTTGCAAAACACACCCACATAAGATGACACAAAAACAATTAATAGAAATAACAACCAGAACAAGTTAATAAATACAAAGGATTTGAGAAATGAAGTGGTTTTACCACAAGATTGTGAAGGTGCTATTCAGGATGAAATGACCAAAATGCTTGCCTATTTTTTTTTATAAAAAGTGGTATAGTGGAGCATCTTGATGCCTCCATCATTTGTGTTAAACATCCAACACCTTTAACAGGTACAACCCACCATGATAAGCAGATGAAATAAGAAACTATTCTGATCAGGTGGGCATACACGAATTTGGAGGTCTTTTGGTGGTTTACACTTTGTCGGTGAAGCCCACCTAATGGCTAGATCATTCGGACAGGTTGTTATCATACAGGCACCATTTGTACTTATAATGTTCCATTTCACTTAAATAAATAAATAAATGTTGGCATTTTCGTCATTTCATCCCTGAAGCTAACATTTCTTTTTATGTAAAATCCAGAAATCTTGAAAATTTGTAATGTCCAAATTCTTGAAAATCAAAAATCTTGAAGAGTTCTTTTCAACTAGGTAACCACAGTCAAGGGAAAGGAACCATAGCTAAATCCCCCATACCTAGATCAACACGTCCATAGAGGACATCCATGATCTCCATTCCTAGAAAGCATGGCCCCCTCTTCCCTTTAATTTGGTGTAGGCAATGCGTGCAACAAAAATCTTCATGTCCATAGCATCTACTCTGTCCATCCTCCACCACATGGTAGTGTGTGAATCCAAAAAATCAGGCTGATCCACGAAGGGAACAATGAGAATGTAAAACACAAGTTTTGGATCCTTCACCCTGGATGTGACATAAACATCATCGTCAACCTAGACAGCTTTCAACGGTGGGTTTCTATTCCAGGGGCCGATTAGGTGTGCCCCTGGCCTCACGCAAGATGGTGCAACGCTTACCGCTGGTACCTTCATGTATGTGTTCTATATCCATGCCATCCATCCTTTTTTCTAGATCATTTTCGAGCTAGAAGCAGATCCAACTCTCAAGTTGACCATACCATTGGAAACAGTGGTGATTGACCATAAATGAGCCACATAAGTTTTGGATCAAGCTGATATTTATTTTTATCCTTCATCCAGGTTTACATGACCTTATAAACAGGTTAGATGGCAAATAAACATTACAAAAACATTATGGTGGGCCTTAGGAAGTTTTTAATGGTAGGCGTTCAATCACTACTGTTTCCTGTAGCATGGTCGCCCTGATATTTGGATCACCTTTATTTTTGGGCTTGTGCCCTAAAATGTTCTGGAAAAACAGATGGACAATGTTGATATAGAATACATACATCAAGGTAGGCCCATACGGCACCCTCTTGGGTGAGGTTGTCCCATGCACTTAATCCACTACCCTCTGTGGCCCTCTTGACCTTTTGTATCACTGGTTTTGGTCTCGTGTCTTATATGACTTACAAAAACTAATGAGGGATTTTGCACACATCATAGTGGCTTCAGAGAGTTTTCAATCAGACCATTTTTTTTCTTTTTCAGTGGTGAGGTGACGTGTCAATCAATATAAAAAATAATGGTTGTAGCATTAATAAAATTACAGGTCCAGCAGATGCGATGCACCTTCAGGGAGAAGAGGGCAAAGATGGGGAGGTAAATGGTGCAGCTACACAGGTGCATCCCCCCACTAGGGAATCGATACCAAGACCTCAATGTTGAAAGGAGGTATCTTTCACTCAATCTACCACTTGAACTATGGATCAAGGTGTGACACAAGTTATTTCAATAGATGTGCAAAGTAGATATTAGACAGTTATTATAGTGTGCCATGCAAAACCTTTTAAACGGGCTCCCAAATCCTACATTGTACAAAGGGGAGATTTCAAAGTGGGCATTTTTTTCTTTTTTTGAAAGAACTAATTTAAGAGTAGGCTATTCAAATAAAAGAATTAAAATAACAGAAGTACCCTAAGTTGAATGGCCAAAATCTATTTTCCTTTTAAAATCAAGAGTTTATACCCCTCCCTGTAACTAATTGTAGGGGTAAGAATAGCAAAACACTAGCATCATATATAGCAGAGATGTGTAAATGAAAGCTCCAACGAGATGGGGGTATCCTGCAAATGGCTGGAGGAAGTACATTGGATGCACGAGTGCTAAAAAGTACATTTAGTGGTTTGGAGCAAACTCAAAACGCTATTATCAGTGGGACTTAGATCTAAGGAAACCCACTTCTAAGAGGAGGTTCAGGCAAACTGAGACTTGGCCTTCCTTATCTCCCTCTTTCAAAAGGGTGAATCCACCAACTGGGCTACTTGAGTGGTGGTCATCCTACACCCATCCTAAGGAATGAAAAAAAACATGTGAAGCATGGGATAACTAGTGAAATTGTGAAATACATTTATAATTTCTGTCGATAACCCAATTGATGTGGACATCAGTAGTACACCCTTTAGAGTGTACTAGAGGATGAAGCATTACTGACAGAGTACCGGAGCGGAGGAGTTGATATGGATAGACATTGGGTCCATCGGACCCATTTTTTGACGCGCTACAAGTGCAGGAGCGGTATGACTGCACCCTAACCATAGATCCACGGGTTAGATTTCACACCCTACCATACGGGTGTTTTAGTTTTAGGCATTTTTATTCTTTTTTCTTATTTCAGAGGCTTTATTACACTTTCTTTACTTTTTGTCTTTTTGTCTTTTTTTTAATTTTTTTTATTTTTGGGGGCTTTAATGCACTTCTACTTTTTACATAGCTTATATATACGTTGTAAGAAACCTTATTTTCTTTATTATTGAAATAATAAAAATTCGTATTTTTCTTCCTCTTTATTCAAGAGATTTGGGTTTCAGGATTGGCCCTTGGATGTTGAGGATTTCATCCCGATTTCAGGTTTCCTTCTTCCTAGATCTTCGAGGTACAGGAAAATGTAAGAATTATTCTCCTTTTCTTTTGACGACAAAAGGACACATATTTTCTTCATCTCGAACCATTCATTCTTTCACCCATTTCGTTCCTCTCTGAATACCCTCTTTATAGTTTGAATGGAAAAGAGAGATAATTAGTCAGTAGAATCAAATCAAAACTTAACCATGGATTGACTTACATTAAATCTAGGATATCCTCATATCCATAGGTCCTCTATTTTAACTGTTTATGCGATTTTATTATAAGAGGCATGATTCTGACGGAATGACCTCATCTTTGTATTGAAATTTACTTGGTCCCTTTGATTGGAAACGGTTAGTTGATTCGTGTATTTACTGGAACATTCTTTAACCTGATTATACATGCATCTAAGGTTAGGTCATCGCATGTCCCTGCATCACCAATTTAGAAAGAAAAACAAGCTCATCAATAGATATGCATTTGGAACATAACATAAAACATAAAACAGAAACCATGTCAAGTTCACCATTTCCCACTTCCACTACCTATTCTTATCTCAACTGCAGTTTTGGAGCAGAAACATGCAAATGTACCTCATCCAAAGCATTAGCAGCCATCATAATCCTCATGCTATAAGAACTTGAGAAATTTAAGAATTCTTATTTCCGCTTCTTTTTTTCTTTTTTAAGTCGTCTTATTTCCACTTCATTTTGCTAGAAAATATATAAATAAATAAATAAAAATTAAAAATTAAAAAACTAGAATATGGCAAATTTCGATATTTGTGCACTTCTACTCTTCGTATTTGCATCACTGTGGAAATCTGGGAACAGAGAAATGGAGACTTCGCAGTCAGAAAATTCAACCTCAAAACTCAACTCTCAACTGCAGAAACACGGGAATCAATAAATGGAAATTTCACTAAGTGAGAAAATTCAATCTCAAGACTCAAATCTCCACGGTCCTCGAATGCTGAAAACTAAATCCTGAACCCCTGTGTAACTAAGTTCACCTGCTCCAACACCTTCTATTTAGAATATTCTGAATCATTTATCAATATGCCCAGGGCAAAGGTCCATTTAAGAATTTCCACACATGAGCCCATGTATACAGGTAGTGACAAATCTCTTTCTCAGCAATTTCTCGATACAGGTTTTTCTTAGGAGATTTTCAACTTTTTATGTTTTCTTCACCATATTATCATGAAAATCCTGCCAAAAATAAGATATCTAAAAATCGATAATTTATATAAATTAATTAGTAATTAAAAAAATTTTAAATATTGGTAGACAATGATTAGTTTAAATTTTAATATTTATATAAAATCACGAAAAATTAAAAACTGCTGAGATTTTGAAAGTATCACTATATTCTCCCAATAATATGGTTTTATGAATTTTCTGCCAGAGTATCGAAAGATTTTTTAAATCTCAGCAATATTTGTCACATTGTGTGTGCTAGACCTAGATCATACAACGAAGTGGACACCACCATAGATTGTCCATGGAACGGTAACTGGCTAAGTTGCATTTCCCACAAAACTGTAGCTGCAAATTCTGTAGAATAATCACCAATGAAGAAACCAAGACTAGGGATGATTCCCAACAGTACAGTGTATTTGAAACGGCTGATCAATCAAATCCCTCAACCAAAGAAAATAGGAAGAAACACTCGATTCAGGATTTTTATTTCAGCATAGCATAAGGAAGAGAGGATACATTCCCAACATGTCTTTTTATAGTCTCTACATCCAAGGAAGCCATAATCCATAAGAAAGGGTCGTTTGGATGCCCGTAAAATCCAAGTTGTAAAGGGTTCACAAGTAATCAAGCTGCAGGGGCTGTTTGGATGCTTGCAATTGCCTGTAAAGGCTTTACAGGTTGTAAAGCCACCATAGCTTTCAGCTTCCATGTTTCAAATTATAAGTAATCTGATTTCAGGCAACAGTTAGATTTTTCAAAATTCTCTTTAAAGGGAGCAGTGGAGGCTCCCTTCTCCACCATCCCCCTTACCCCTCTACTCTCTCTCTCTCTCTCTCTCTCTCTCTCTCTCTCTCTCTCTCTCTCTCTCTCTCTCTCTCTCTCTCTCTCTCCTTGTCTCCGGCCAACAATTTCCAACCCGTCTCTCCTTCCCTACCTCCAACATCCAATGACTCCCTTCTTCCCTACCTCCTACCAGCGACTCCTTTGGGCTTCATCAGCGAGCAGCAACCCCTTCATCCTCTACCGGAGTTCAGCAACCCCTCCCGGCTTTCCCTACCTCTAGAGACATGTGACCATCACAATTTTCAAAAAATTTATTATTTCCCGTCGTTTGCGCAGGGGTTATAAAAGAGGATTTCACAAACATGATGGGTCCAAAGGGCTTTGGGGCAGGGATGTCGGCCATAGGAATGTGTGTGGGGCCCATCTCCATTCATCGAATTCTATCCTGTATTAGGCCCTAAATTTAGCTGGATCTGCATATCAGATGGGCATTCCGTAACGATAACCGTCACTGTAATGGCCACCACCATTACCTTTACAATATGGGCTATAACAGATATTACGGCCCTTATAACTGCTGTTGCGGTCTTTTTATTGAAAAAAAAAAAAAAAAAAACTTGAATAACCTGTACCAGCCACATAATGGACTGTTACCGGCGTTACGTTCTTTATGAGAGGCATAACAGGCCGGGTTGTAACAACCATTACGGTTCATTTTTTCCGTAATAGCATTTACAGCCTTTATGACCCCGTAATGTGTAACAATTGCCACTGTTATGTTCATGTAACGGCCATAACAGTCGTTACAGCACACCATGAGATGGGCCACACTACATGAAACAGTGGGAATGGGATGCCAACCATAGGTTGTCACGCCCACTATACTGTAAATGTAAAATCCACTTTATTCATGAGGTTCTATCCTGTGTGTTAAGTCCTTAGGTCAAAGTTAGATCCATAAATCAGATGGGACACTACATGGAATAGTGAGAATGAGATGTCGACCAATTGTTTTATGCATGTAATAACAACTGAGCTCTATGGGGCAGGGGGCCATTGTTTTATGAGTGTGATATTAGATTTGATTGAATCATCTAATCAATGGATGCCTTGAATGCTGGCCACTGATTTTGTCTATTTTAACCGTTTTTAGTTATTTTCCACTATCCAAGTTCACAATGTCAAATGAGCTGGTCATTTGGATGGTTTGGATTGAGTTACAAGTCAACCACTATTCATGGGCCATAGTGCAAAATCATGCCAATAATCAATCTGAAAATGGGTGGTCCCACAAAATGGATGAACTTAATAGAAATTTCACATCAATCAATTAGATGAGCTTATCATTTTGATCATTGTCCTACAAAACGGGTTATCATTATCATTTCCTAAAATCATTTAATTTATTAGCATAGTTTGACAATTGGACCAGCCATTTGATCCTAACCATCCACTCGGTGACTGTCATTGGATGGTTAAAAGGAAAATAGTGAATGGTCCAAACTCAATCTAATGGCGACAATCATCTGCTCAGTTTGCTACTCTGTCCACAATCAGGTCAATTATCTAGACGGTCTTGCTATAATGAACGTGACCGTCATAGCATGAATGGACAGTTCAGATTACTATCTAGAGTCAGTTTGCACAAAGAAACCGGCATCTAATCGGGATTGAGATTATGGAATGGTTTGGGGGCTGTCATTAGGGTCGGATTTGAACAAATTAGGCTTTTGAGTCTTGAGGGCTGATCTTAAATTTAGATTATTTCCTTCCATGGATTTAGGTGTGTTCGGTTGCCCTAAATGCCATGAAATTTTGAAGCCATTAGATTGAGCAATCATGAAATTTCATGATATGTGGTGCAAACAAACTCTCCCTACATTTAATTCAAGAATCGTAATTCATCATGGGTCCTTACTCTTGCCCGGGTGGTAGACTCTCAGCAGTTTCAACCCCCAGTCGAGGGTTCGAGTACCCATAGGTGGTGACTGTGTGCGTGTAAAAAATTTTTAAAAATAATAATAATAATAAGAAAAAGAAAAAAAAAAATCGTATTCATGATGTTTGGTGCAACCAAACTCACCCTTCCTCTTTTCTTCATATGAAGTTGCCTTCACTTGCTCATCCAATTATTTATGGAACTCTCTAAATCTTGTTTATTGGTAAATGAAATGTTTAACCTAAAGGCTATGTAATGGATTTGATTGAAGAAAAAGAAAGAAAAAAAGAAAAGAAAAAGGGTAACTTCTATGGTTCAAAGATACCATGGATTTGCAGAAGATGAAGCCTCCTTGAATACCATTTCACAATTAATGTCCTACAGAATCTGGAATAAACACTTTTCATGTTATCCAAACAAGATAACTATTTACCTGTAAACAGTTACTATTTACCTGTAAACAGTTACAGCTTAAAGCCGAACAACACAAGTTGTAAAGATATCATACCTAAAAAGAGAAGTGTAAAGTTTTTACAACTTAAAACTCCAGGCATCCAAACAACCCCCAAGGGAAAATCAGCCCATTATGCTGTTTTGATTATTTCCCTTATTTACAAACAATAAACACCATTTCTTTCCTACTCAACTGATTAAACACTTGTTCCCTCACATTACGACTGTCAACAGGAACCCGATGGTCAATGGACCTGCTCGATTTTAATGGGTTAGGGTCTTCTTTTCTTCGACCCTTGAGAAATTGGGTCGGGTTTGATTCTCACCTTTTCCAACTTGGAGCCGATTAGAATCAAGTAGTTCCAATTAGTTTTAATAGTAATATTATATAGTAAATATATTTTTGTTATTCTAGCAATTGAACAAGGTTAATTAAGCCACAACCATTTAAGAGAACCCGTTTACACATAATGCATGTATCAAAGTGGCACGTGTGTGCAATCCAATTCATCCAACTGGGAAGCCCAACCATGTAGATGCTCTCATAGACCCAAGCCTAACCCAAACCCAAATTGAAACTTGGGTCCGAAGACCCAATCTAATTAATCCATCGGTGGAGCCCAACCATGTAAATGCTCTCATTTGACCCAAGCTTAACCCAAACCCAACATGAAACTTAGGTCCAAGGACCCAATAGGTATCCGAACCTGATCGGGCCCAGGTCCCAACCTGAAGGACCCAATCCCAACCTGTTGATAGCCCAGCCCTACTCTAGGACAAGACCTGAACCCAACCCGTTGATAGCCCTACCTCACATGCCTGATCAATCAGAACATGGAACTACAAAAACCAAAACTTATAATCGGATCCATGTTATCTCATTTGTCTTTCTTTTATTTTTTTCTCGTCCAGATCACCATCAATGACGACCAGGACCCGTTGTCAAGGTCCAACCGTACAGTCAGGAAGGAAAATGGTCCAGATTGGTTATTCCGAATGGGTGGATCCGACGGATTTTTTATCAGGACAATCAAGCTTTTTTAACTCCTCACTTGGCTCCTTGGTACAACATGTCACTTCTGAATAAGTGGTTCCCATGGTACTCATAAGTTGTCGGATTGGGTTTGGAATGTAAGAGGGCTAGGGAATTGGATAGGGATAATCATACGAAAAGTTTGAATATCCACTTCTTGATTACATCTCCAAGGTGAAACATGTTAAAATCTTAAATTAAAAATAAAGAAGGGCCAAAGGGGCTGGTTCAAGGGCTGGATTTTATAGGCAAGCCATGGAAAATTGGAAGCAACAATGGGAATAGATTTGAGGCTGTGTTTGGGGGACAGCTTAAAGGATTGGGTTGTGGATTGGTTTTCGAGTGAAGCAGGGGTTGCATACATGCTAGATATAGGCTGGGGTTGCAGTATCTAGGGTTGGATGTAGGCAACGGATGTGATTGGGACTATGGCAAGTAGATCTAGAAATTTTGAGTTCGCATGGCAAAAGATATGAGGACTGATGTGGGGTTAAACATGCATCTAGGTTTGTAAGGGTTTACGATGAGGATTTGTTGTTGAATAAGGGCATGGATTAGGATTTCGTATTGTAGGTTCAACAGTTTAGACATGAGAATGTACAAACAAATGAGATATAGGGTTCAGTCGGAGGAGAGAGAGGGGGCGGCTACAGTTAGGATTTTGCTAAAATTTTGAGAAAGATGAAATAAAGAAGAGTTCTGTTCCAAGGAGAACAACTTCCTCTGATACAAATTCTGACATAACCAGAAAACGATGGGCATCCGATCTGAGTGACAATTTCTCGAAGATTGGAAGCTACAGATGCTGTAGAATTATTTAACAGTGAAGAAACCTTAACCAAGACTGGGGGAAAGATTCCCAACAGCCAACTAGTCAAGACTAACCATCAATTACACCTCCTTCCCTTCTACCTAAGAAATAAGACAACTCTAAAATCTGAAATTTTTCTCAATGTAGCATAAGAGTCTACATACCCCACATCTCGTTACAGTTTCTACATCATGGGAAGCCCTAATTGGAGGGAAAATACCCAAAATTCCCTTAACTATGAGAGGGTGTTTTCTCCGATTGAAAGGGAAAAAAAGCATTTATTCAATAATTAACTGACTAAAGACTTATTCTATGCGACGAGCTGATCAGAGTTGCAATCTCCTACAATCTAGAGCTGCAAATGCTATAAAATAATCACCAGTGAAGAAACCAGGACAGCAGGAATGATTCTGAGAAGGCACAAGTTGAAACTACTAATCAATATCACCTCCCTCTTCTACCAAAGAAGAGGAAAGAACTTCAAATTTGAATTTTTGCTTCAACATACCAGAAGGAAGAGAGGCTACACGCCTAACAAGTCTTTTTAGCCACTGTGAAACAAGCCCTGATCTAAACAATCATCATCATCTAAGCCTTATCCCAACTAATTGGGGTCAGCCCCTAATCTAAGGTATAACATCCAAAATGCACTGATGAAGCTGTATTTGGTCAATTCCCTTATTAAAAGCCACTAGAAATTAATTTAATAACCAATTGGCTAAACACTAATTCCTTCACAAGCTTGTTCAATTACGAGCATCCAATTGCATGGTGGGTGCCACAAAATCCAAATGAATCCTTTGATATGTATATTTAATCTATCCCTTAATCTGGTCCAAATCACCAACTAAGACAACTGGGACCCTTCGATGAGATCCAGATCTACAGTATGGAAGGCAGGAATCCAGACATGATTTAGACAGGTGAATTTGATCAGGACAGTTGGATTATCCTAATTTGCACCTGATATCTGATCAAGTAGCCGAGCTTTGATCTAACAGCATATGTAACCATCTGGTTGCACCAATGGGCCACGACACAACAATTCCAACAATTCAATGATCTTAATCATGCTCAACCTAGTGACTGCTACCTGTGAATGTGGAACATTGCACATTTTGATATGCCTTCGCACATGTACAACCCAGGAATTAAAATAAAAACTCTCTAATAATGTTGAAATGCTAACACTTCGAAAGAGAAATCAATCCACCATGAGAAATTGAGCACTGCATTTGAAAATTTCACAAAATTCTTCAAGAAAGTAAAATTTTCCTTGGTCCTGAGATAAATCTATAGCACTAGCAACAAACTGAGTCCATCACTGAAACTTGGCAAATTCGAAGATTCTGAAGAAACATGACAAGATAAAACATTCAAAGCTAGTTTTCAGATATATCAACTACAATCATTGCTCTCACTTTACCTCAGCTGTAACTTAAAACCGAATTGACCTTGTACACTGCAACTCTAATGGATATTTCATAATCTAGAATCAAATAGGTAATTGCCATGGCCATAATTCAATTTTAGTGACTAGTAGCACAAAATTCAAGGAGAAATTCAACAAGCACAAACCTGAGATGCCATTGACTAGAATACAACCCATATGATGTGCTTCCACGAAAAACAAAAAAAAAACAAAAAAAAAAAAAAAAAAAAAGGAGCAAACAGTTTCAACAGTTACCAAGGAGCTTCCCAATATCTCATGAGAACAAAAGACTAGGATGGATACGAGTGAGTAATAACACGTAACATTAAAAAATAACAAATAAAGGCATTGGATGAAGACCCAATTTATTGAGAAGCTTCTCAATACCTAACTTAAAAAAAGAAAAGGAAAAAAAAAAAACTACTGTACGCTACAAAATCAAAAAAATCATAGCATTTCCCTTTAAAGAAAAGTAAAGCTTACAACAAGTTTCCCAAATGGCTCGGAGGTTCTCGAGATCAGAAGGCACCACGCCTGGGTCTGTCCTCGGCCACATTCACTCTAATTGCCCTTCCATCCAAATTCTGTACCAAAAAAATACGGTGCAAGTGTTCAGGAAAACGAACAGGTGTTTTTACTGTATCACAGGGCTGCTGTAGTGGTTGTTGTAGCGGTTGATTAATCAATAACTAGCCTTTTCAACCCAACAGGTGGTTGAGGTTTTATTTTTCTGATCCAACAGCTTACCTACTACCAACAGACTAAGTATACCGTCCCATACTACAGCTAACGTGAAGTTGACTGCCGCCCAGGATTTGGTACATGCTGTTCCCATGTTTTGGTACTCTGGGCCATCAGTCCA
Source organism: Magnolia changhungtana (assembly GCA_030180095.1). Lineage (NCBI taxonomy): Eukaryota > Viridiplantae > Streptophyta > Magnoliopsida > Magnoliales > Magnoliaceae > Magnolia > Magnolia changhungtana. The sequence continues at coordinate 468,245 of JASAUF010000067.1, read as the reverse complement.
ATCGCCCACCATAGATGGGACATGCCCCAAAAGTTTCCCAGATTAGAAAATACCAGCACTTTGACCAGAAGCACTTTTTACATTGAAAGTGGCCCATTTCATTATTTTAATTTCTGCCACGTGTTTATCTACCACTGATCAAACATCTAGGGTCATCCAATATGGGAGATTTTTGGGGCTCCCCCCCTGGACTGGCACCAATCAAAGCAACAGCCTGGAGCACTAAAGCATTCACATGGAATCCTGGGCAGCACTAACATATGCTGACAGCTCAGGACCTTATAATTCCTAAAAATAAACTGAAGAAAACTTGTATTCTGAGGGTGGTGAGGGTGGCACCTGTCCATCGAGTGCTGCAATCGCATCGTCCAACTCAGTCTGTGAGGACATTGTTACGAAGCCAAACCCACGAGAGCGTCCCGTCTCCCTGTCATAGACAACTCTCGCTTCCACCACCTTACCATGTTCACTGAAAACCTGTTCTAAGCGAGCATCATCCACTTGCCATGGAAGATTTCCAACATAGATCCTGAAAGTGGGCTCGAATACTCGAGGTGATCGTTCCACACGGGAACCTTTTGGAGCTGCCTTGTTTACAGTTAAAAGCCTACCATTAACATCCTGTTTAGGTGCACAAAGGGAAATAAATCACTTTTGAGACAAAGTAGACACATGGTGAGCCTACATCATTTTACCATATTGGTAGAGCGGTAAATGGACAATGGTTTAGCAAAAGAACATACTCTTTTGTATTGGGAATTCTTCCCCTCTATGAATTTTTAATGAAAATTCTGTTTGACTAATGGAAAGAAAGGAAATAGTAATAGTTGAATGACCAATATTCCATAAACTCAGACGAAATGATTGAAACACTGTTCACCGAAGAGGGAAACTAGAATACCACAACAACAGAAACAATGACCATAAGACACCATAACAACAATACACGGTAACATACTTGGTACATCCTTCAAAAAAAACAATACTTGGTAACATAACAATTATCATGCTTCTGACCTTCAGAAGAAATTTAAAGGACAGAGAATTAATGGTCCCACATTCACCAAGGCAATTATACAATATAACATTGAGTTAACATACAATTTCTCTAAGAAAAAAATTAAACAAAAAACATGAGACCATGATAATTTTTTGCAAAGAAGATGAATCAGACACGGATTTCTTCAGAATGTAAGTCAGCCTTGTGTTGTGAAATTCATTTTCTTCTAAAATACCTTTCAACTTCAGCGTGGTGTTTTATACGAATTGTAGAGTAGGTTTTTTTTTCTTTTTTTTTTTCTTCTTTTATTTTTTATATTCAGACAAGGCTGAAACTATTGTTAACGCTCAATCACTGGGAATAGTAAAGTAGGTTGGCTTAACATAAAAGGCTGCACTTAGATTTCATAAATACAACCATTTGTAAATGTTCAACTGCTAGTTAATGGAATTCTGATCAATGAAAATTAAGGACGTCATACAACCCCAATTTCAAAATATAACTAAAAAAGAAATTTTCAGATCTTTTTTTTCTTATCCATCGAATGAGATGATGTTTGAAGAACAGGTAGGATTTGCCACCTGTCTCAGGCCCAACGATATAAGGAGGATCAGCGTCAAGCAGGCAACCACTCATTGAAATTTTGCCAAGAATCTTGAAAAGTCCTGCTCAAAATCTTCTTTGCCGAAGCAGGACTCTTAAACCCAACCCCAAAGAGTTGGAAGAAAGCTATAATGCTGATGATGATGATGATGACGACGACGATGACAATGAGCATTTAATGATTTGGGAAGACAGGATGACAAAAGAATCCACCTAGGCAAACAAAGAAGGAGCTTGAAATAGCTTGATCCACAATGGGTGTTGTGTTGATGCAATGTCATATAGTTGGCATGGCTGCAAGCCAACAAGATACATTCGTGTCTCAGACAGCATGGAAAAGGAAACCATATCAACCACACCTCCATTTTTGTGCTCTTTCCGCTCCAGCAATTGAGAAACCACAAAGTTCCAAACCTAGATAAAACCAAGTAGATGACCTCCATGGACACCATTTGTAATCAATAATATATCAATCTAAAATTTTAAAGTTGAAATGACAAGGAACCTCTTTTTTTCGAAAGGTATGACAAGGAACTACTTTTTAACTGAATAGAAAAGGAAATTAACAGCATTGACCACTATCAACCAATGTTTTGAATAACAGTATCTTTCATCGTATCAGCTAGGCCCAAAAAAGAAATGATACAGCCTGTATAAGACTTGTATCGGTCAAGAGTTTTATATGCCAAAAAAAAAAAAAAATTTTGAAAAACTATCAGAAAAAATAGGAACAATATGTAAAATACTGAAACCAAACATTTTTTTACATTTTTAACGTGTATGCAATGGTGTATCACACCTTTCTTGATAAGTATGTTTTCTGGCAGTTTGACCTGCTGAAGTTAACAAAATAGGCCCTAACCAAATATATGTCAAGCGTGCTTTGATGGATTATGCCCCATTCTGTTAAATAAATTGAAAAAAAAAAAAAAAAAAACATGAAGAAAAAAATTTAATAAATAAATATAATTTCCCTTTTCAATTTTTTTTCTCAAAATGGTTCATTCCGCTTCAATTCATCGAATCACTCAATATCATGTGTTTTGAACCCCCCAAAATAAGCCTAAAGCTACTATAAAATGAGTTTTTAAGCTTCTTCCATGGCTAAAATGAAGAAACAACTAAAAACAAAAAAATTTTAAATGGGTCCTTAATGGTCACACTGGCCCCCATATCGGTGCCAATACGGCCTTTTTTATTTCCTTTAAAACAGACAAGTTCACCCCCATATCTCATAACAGGAATGGCCGATCAGGCCAATACAGCCATATATCGTAACTGATTTTTCAAAAGCATGCCATCAACTTGGTGGCCAACTTGGAATCACCCAAAGGGTCGTTTGGCAGCATGGACTTGAGTGTAGTTGAGTGCATTCAGAATCCAAAAGTCATTTGGCAGTGCGGATTCGGAGGTATTTATAATCGGAAGTATTTGAAATATACAGTTTTTTTTTTTTTTGAAGGATCACCAAATTTTATATAAAAGAGAAAAAAGGAATACAGGAGGAGCGGGGCCGCTGAGAAGGCGAGCCACCTAAACTCCTAGAAGAGAAGATTACAGCCCTTGAGATGATCTACATTCGTGGCGCATTCTATGATAAACTGTTTAACTCTCCAAACTAAGGACTCCACCAGTTTGGAGTCATTTCTAAAGGATCTTCCATTTCTTTCTTCCCAAACTGCCCACCAAACAACCAAGAGGGCTATTCTCCAGATTGGGGTTTTTCGCTTGCCTAGGCTAACCCCATGCCACGCCTTTAACAAACGACCTGTTGAGTTCGGAAACGACCATTGGAGGCCAAATGGACTGAAGATTAGAGGCCAGATTTGGTTTATGTAGGAGCAATGAATAAACAAGTGATCGACCGTCTCTTCATCCGCCATGCAACAAAGACATACATTTGGGAGAATCATCCCCCTTTTCCTCAAGTTATCTATTGTAAGGACCTTTTTCTTTCCCACCAGCCACCCAAAAAACACTTGGGAGGGACATTGTAGCTCCAAATCTAATCTGTCATAATTTCTTCTTGAGTGGGAGGGTTGCTGTCCAGACATTTGAAAAATGATTTTACCGAGAATTCCCCTAATTTATCAGCCCTCCAAACTAGCCTGTCTTCACCCAATTGATCCGGCTTGCTTTTGGAGATTCAATCTAGGAGGGCCACATACTCTGCAATCTCCCAATCCTGTAAATTCCTTTTGCATTCCAGGTTCCAAACCAAACTCCCACCAATGAAAGAGAGACACTTGACTATGGAAATATCTTGGTTTGGAAAAATACGGTAAATGTTCGGAAAGTCACATCTTAGAGGAGCATCTCCCAACCATGTATCTTCCCAAAATCGGATGTTTTCTCCGTTACCGATAGCGAAACCGATACCTTTGAGGACCTCCTTTTTCATTGATAGGACACCCCTCCAAAGAGCCGAGGCCCTAGAGGCCCTATAAAAAGAGGAATCTTTTGTCCACCATCCTCCCTTAGAACAACCATACTTGCTTTTGACTAGTTTGTTCCAGAGACTCCCACTTTCCCTCCCTAATCTCCACATCCACTTTCCTAAAAGGGCCCGATTCATTGTCTTGAGTGCTTTAATCCCAGCACCTCCTTAAATGTGCTTGCACGCCTCCTTCCATTCTACCAAGTGGAATTTATTTTTCTCCTCTTTCCCGTGCCAAAGAAAATCGTGTCTCAGTTTCTCAAGAATAGCAGAAGATTTGATAACGCCAACTTAATAAGGGTGATGCGCCCCCCAAAAGATAAGTATCTGCATTTCCATCTAGCGAGGTATTTCTCAAATGTATCAATGACCTTGTCCCACATAGATTTTGGGGGCTTAACAATACACAATGGGAGACCAACGAAAGAGATCAGAAAGCTGCCAATGGAACAATTAAAGAAATCAGCATAGAGCTTGCTATCTTCCTGATCCATGTTCACCCCATACATCTTGGTTTTAGCCATATTAACTCTCAAACCGGAAGCTGCCTCAAAACATCGGATCGTCGTGCGCAGATTGCTCACCTTTTCCTTGTCTGCTTCACTAAAAATCTGCGTATCATCCGCGAACTGAACATGAGATATCGGAGTGTCCATGCCCTTTACTCTGATACTGCTAAGAATGCCTTCTTCTTGGCCTTTGCTAAGCATTCTGGATAGGGCCTCCCCAACTATAAGGAAGAGGAAAGGCGATAGTGGATCCCCTTGACGGAGGCCCCTCAAGCTTTTGAAAAAGCTTTTTGGGGAATCGTTTAAAAGCATGGAGAAATGGGCGGACCCAACGCACTCCCCTATCCACCGTTTCCATTTCTCGCCGAAGCCCATTCGAGATAACATATACCAGAGGAAGGTCCAGTCCACGTGGTCATATGCCTTCTCAAGATCAAGCTTGCACAGGATTCCCTTCGATTTGGATTTGTGGCTGGAGTCTAGGCATTCGAAAGCAATTAAGGCACTATCTATGATTTGTCTACCTGGAATGAAAGCACTCTGATTACCAGAAATAATGGACCCTATCACCTTCTTCAGCCGAGATGTCGAGACGCCAAGACTTTAGCCAGGATCTTATACGCCCCCCCCCCCAATTAGGCTTATCGGTCTAAATTCTTTGAAAGAAGATGCACTCGGAAATTTTGGGATTAATGCAATGAAAGATGCCGCAAGCCCTTTAGAAAGACGCCCTCTATCGTAGAATTCACTGAAAAACTCCAAAATATCACACTGTAGATCTTCCTGGAAAATCTGGAAAAATAAGATTGGAAAACCGCCAGGCCCTGGCGCCTTATCTCCTCCCAACGCGTCCACCGCTGCCTTAACTTCATCCGAGGAAAAGGGGGACTCTAAATCTTTAGCATCGACTTCTGGCAGCCTGTCTAACTGCAATAGGTCCAGACGAGGTCTGTTCCAGTCCTCTCCCATGAGTAATTTGCTGAAAAAATTGATTGTCTCTGCCTCGATTTGGTCTTTATCTTCAATCCAAGTATCATTCACCTCTACACTATTGTTCCTGTTGTATCTATGACGCGCGCTGGCAATGTTGTGAAAGTACTTTGTGTTTTTATCCCCTTTTCTGATCCATTTTGACCGCAAATGTTGTCTCCAAGCTATTTCGTCTTCTAATACTCTAGCTGAAATGTTTTGAATAATCTGGATTCTGTTTGACAATTGATCTGAAGACATCAATCCTTCTCCAGCTCTCCAGTCGATGTTTTGCAGGTCAGATAACAGTACTTCCATTTCCTTCGCCCTTTTATCTGATTCCTTTGCTCTCCATTATTTGATCTTATCCTTCAGAAGCTTCAGTTTGAAGCTCAACCTGAACCCTACATAACCTTCCACTACAAAAGAAGCCCACCAATCTTTTATAAGCTGCGAGAAACCTAGTATCTTCAGCCAAGAGATTTCAAATCTAAAGGGTTTCGGCCCCCAACTTTGATCTTTCATTGTGAGAATCATCAGGTAATGGTCTGATGTGGTTCTCGGAAGGGCCGACTGGGATACATAAGGGAATGTCTCCAGTCCAATCAGAGTAAACCAAGAATCTGTCCAATTTGGATAAGGTTGGCTTCACCCTCCCATTTATCCAGGTGAATCTAGAGTCGGAAAGGGGGAGATCCACCAGCTCTTGTTCATTGATCCATGAGGAAAACTTCCGCATCGCAAGAGAGACCTTGCTGCCGTGGGACTTGTCTTCAGCATATCTTATAACATTGAAATCACCGCGTAAGCACCATGGGCCGCTTAATCAACACCTGGTTGCACTTAGTTCCGCCTAAAAATTGTTTCTGTTGTCTTCCGAGTTAGGCCGCAGACTGAGGTGATGAGACAGCAAAATGTTTTTTAGGATGATCAAAAGAGAGAACTCTCCATTCCAACTATTCTGAAGGGACTAAATAGATGATTTCCACGCGACTAGAATTCTTCCAACGCGGCTTGTAGCATTTAACACGACCCATTTAGCATCTTGAGCCTTCCAAAGGGAACCCATCATCTAATCTGAGAAGTTTTGAACCTTTGTCTCCTGGACACATATCACATCTGGATTATTTCTCCCGCAAGTGTCTTTGAGCAGCCTTCTTTTCTGCTTCGACCCAACTCCTCTGACATTCCACGAGAGGATCTTCATAGTGAAACCGAACTACCCCTTTTGCTTGCCTTCCCTATTTCCGATATGAGACCAATGGATGAGGAAAGAGTGGACGTGAGACTGTGGAGTTCCCTATTGCTGCATGATCTCGAGGGGCGCTGTCTGGGAGATCTTGTTCCTAGGAGCGGTCGGCCTCGAGTCTCAACACATTGGAACAGGGCGATGTAGTCTTCCGGGCAGTCCCCGAAAGATAACCCTAAGGATCTTCCCACGTGACCGATGGCATCTCTGATCCATTTTTTCCTTTGGATGACACCAATCAACCTGGCCCTCTGAACTTCTGCATCCGCCTTTAACAATCGTATGTTCTCCATCTCTACTGAAGCTCCTTTCGACCGAATCTGCAAAGGCTCTGCTTCGATAAAACCTGCGGTGATGTCCTCTCGAAAAAGAGTGGACAGATCTAGCTGAGACGAGCCACTTCTAGGGGATAGGGATGCGGACATCGGACTAGATAAAGACTCCTGATAATCTGAGTTCGATGACCGAGAATGAAGATCGGGGAAATCTTCGACGTCCCACGTGAGAGGCATCGAACCTATAGGGAGAGGGGAGTGGTTAGCCCACCAGAGTGGATTAGGGGCCTGAGGATAGCTCGGGCCCGATACACACAGCTGCTGGATGATCTTCCAGGTTGCTTGAGGGGGGGCGTGAAAAGAGTCCTCCGTGATAAGCTCTAAGACTACTTGAAGAGGCGGGAGGGCAGGATCGAGGGGGAAGGGATTGGTTGAGGTGGAACGAGTTTAGGTTCGGATGGACGGGAGCTGGGATTCCCAACTTGGAAAGGACCCCCGACCCACCTGCAGCGGCCCGAACCACCGGCACGTGCGTCGAGCCCGCCACGCGTCCCACTTATATCAAAACAAGTCTGGCGGTTCAAGTCCCTCGCTGGCTCTGCCTCGAATAGATGACGTGGTTGGATCTCGTCCCTCCGCGTGGCGATTAAGGCATTGGAAGATGGAAGACGCGAGGAGTCTTTAAGAATCTCGATACCATGTGTCACACACTCCGAAGCTACTCTAACCACTTAGGAGCTATGACCAGCTAGCTGTATCTGAGGGGGAATGATTCAATGCTCCTATGATGCATGGAAATCGTGCTCCTTTACCAATATCCATGGACCCTGGCATCACGGTCGGTGTTGTAGAGGATTCCTTAGTCCTCTAGAGGTCTCCCCAGCGAGGGATCAGGTCGTTCTTCTTCTGCTTCTGCACCGGCAATGATATGAATCTATCTTCGACTCCCACCTGGATGTGAGATGGTAGCGGCTCACCTTTCTTCCACCTCACCCTGACTCTGATCATACCCATCTCCTCTCCTAACTTCGTTTTAGGGGTCAAGTTCAATGAATTTCCCTAGGACGGCTGAAGCATGGATAAAAAATTCTTCATACCATAGCTCCAAAGGGACTGACCAAATGCGGATCCATACATCTTCCATGCGGAAAAGGGAGAATTCATCCTAGGACTGAATCTTCAGAATCAGGCCGTCTTTGTGCAAAGCTCCTACGCAGATAAGAATGTCCGAGTTAACTCCCGGGCTCAGGTTCAACCATACTTCGTTGTAGCCCATCGGATGGATGTTGTATAGTTCAGGTTGGATCCTGCAACATTCTTCTTTCCAATTTCTAACTTGGGAGATCGAAGCATCTTCTCTGGTTATCGCGACCACTGAGTTTTGCAGGTCTCTTCTTGAACGATCCAGACGAGTTTGGTTGATGCACACCACCATATCTGGACCTGAAGCTTCCTTCTCCGTCTCCTTTTGTTGTCTCTTCTCTAGAGTAACGTTGTTGTTGTTGGAGGAGCTATTGTGTTCCAGAGCCTTATCGTTAGGACAAAGTAGTGCGTCTTTGAAAGATGTAGGATGCTTCTATTGTATACGACGAGATGATGCCTCCTTGTCCGTTCTTGATTTAGAGGTGTCAATCCCTTTCTTGGCATTGAGTTATGGACCGAACTTCGCTCTCTGGACCAGTAGCTTTAAGCCACCAAAGCTCTCGCCATGGAGCATCCAAACTGCCCTAGTCAGCTCTTCCTCTGAACTCATTCGGACTGTCCCTAAATGAGCCATCCCTCCTATCCCTAGGTCTAACTACATCCATCACGGCACCAACACATTCGGAAACTCTGGCGAAGTTTACAGGTGCCCATCCTTCTGGAAACCCCTTAACATATAGGGTTGGGTAGCTTGATGTATCTCTCCCTCTTCCGTCCTCATGCTTTGTTATCCTTTTTCTTCTATGACTGTTTGCCAAGATTGGCCGCTCCTCCTACGAGTGTCAAGCTCAGATTCTTCAGAGGGTCGAGGCTCAAAAATCTTTGGCGCCTCTGCCGACATCAGAACACATGGGCGTAGGTGTCAGAGAAGACAACGGAACTAGATGTCGGAAAGCTCAATTGGCATCTTTTTCCATGCTATAGAAAAATTTAACCACTGAAATCTCACCTTGTTGATGTGATTCAGAGTGAAATGCCTTTTTTTGCTCAAAGGAAGGAGAGTCATATGTGTGTACCAAGGGTGTCACTAGGCTACTAATTCATTGTATACGTGGCAGTTGATGATACCCAAAAACAATCAAATTATCAAATGCATCACTAAAATTACATCAATAGAATGATCTAAACAGTCCAAACATTGGCCATGTAAATCAACAATTAGAAAATGTTTGTGAGTCGATCACTAATTGGTGAGTTGTTCATTTGTATCTTATGCTTATGGCCCACCCGAGGCTTAAAATTTCGTCATTTTTGGCCAAAGTATATATTTCAATGGGCTTGTTACCATGATTCTGTCAAATATCACAGATGTAGACTAATCTGGGATATTACATATCTGATAATAAAGTTGATTTAGTAATCAAATTCAAATCCTATAAATATACTAAAGCATTTCAATGAATTCCTATTTTTGGATTCCAGTGCATTCTAATTACAAGCTGCTAAACACAATTGAGGATTTGGAATAACCTTGGTTTGTGATTTGGAAGCTAATGCATTCCAAATACAAGCTCCCAAACCAGCCCTAAGTCAACTCATTCTAGAGCCTGGGCAGATAACAATTACTTCTTTTTTTTTTTTTACACACGCACCCCACACACTCACACCGCAGACAACAATTACTGAATCTAAAATTGGTCTTCATAAAAGATTGGCTAAGTTTAAATTATCCGCTTAGCCATTGTTGTCCAAATCATACGATTCACGATATTTAAATACCGTACCGTATGGGCATACAATTCAAATCGTACACCCAAATTGCAAATCTTACATAATCATAGCATGATTGTAGAATTGTGTAAATGGGCCCAATATATATATATATATATATATATATATATATATATATATATATATATATATATATATATATATATATATATTCATTTTTTCTTCTTTCTTTTTATCCTTGTATCCAACGATAACAAGCTGAACACCATTAGCAACTTACATGGTTCATGTAAACCTATGTTACACAGATTCTTCTACTTAAGAAGCATATTCATCTCAAAAGCATTCAACACCAAGGAGACGCGTATGGAGTCTCATCTTACAACCCAAGATTCTTCTCCCGGTCATAGCATGTTGAATCCAACCATTTAGACACCTCGACACACAATCCTCCCACCATATACCTCTTTACTGGATTCATTTTTTCCTTTCTTTTTGTTAGCGGTAATGATAATTTATTCAACGGAGACAAAAGCCTCACTATTTACAACATCGCCTAAGAGGAGAACAACAAATCGCAATCTTTAAAACCTTTTACATTTGCAACCCACTCAATTACATCACATTTGGCCCTCCTGAACACATCTAGGCTGCTTGGATGAGCATCGATCCACCCCCAAACGAAAGGTGTCAGCTTTTCCATCGAGATAACTTCCCTTCGACTCTCTCTATCACCTTATCCCAGAAGTGCATTGTTGGAATTCCCACACATAACGGTAGCCCCAAATAGGTCAATGGAAAGCTTCGGCCTTCCAATTGAAGACTTCACTTCTGCAACTTCCCAACCTCCTACTTCGAAGCACCAACACCTTTACTTTTAATGATATTTACTTTCAGCCCAAAAACTACCTCAAAACATCAGATAATTTTCCTTAAATTCTCAACTTTTCCTTCAACCACAACGTAAAAGAGAAGTGTCATTAGCATATTGCAAATGGGAGATTTGGAGACCCCCGCTATCCACAAAGAAGCCATCTATGAGACCCACTACTATGTCGTACCCAACTTTTTGCTTAAAGCCTCTATCATCACAACAAATAGTAACCAAGATAGCGGATCTCTATCTTCATCCTCTTGAGACTTGGGAGAAAGAAAAAAAAAAACTTTTGGCAATCAATTCACTAGCACCAAAAATTTAGCCAATTGTAGACAAGCTTGGACCCAACCTCTCCAATGCTCTCCACATCCCAACTTGCGTAATCCAAAAGGTACCTATGCACATGACCATAAGCTTTTTCAATATCGAACTTGCATATGAAGCCTTTCTTGTCCTTCCTATGGCAAGCATCTAAACGCTCATGAGCAATCAATCCGCTATCCAATAACTTCCTACCAGCAACAAACACACTTTGAGCGCTCGAAATAATATGGGAAAGCACCTATTGGAACCTTGTGGACAACATCTTAGCAAGGATCTTGTAGAGAACTCCCACCAAGCTAATTAGCTAGAATTCTAACAAGTTTTATGCTCCCCTTTTGGAAATAAGAGCAATAACAAAGCCCCCATCTCTGCCCCTAAGTAACCGCTCTGCAAAAATTCCATTATGGAGGCCATCACGTCTTCTTTTAATGTCGCCCAAAACACCTGGAAAAATGTCATCAAGACACCATCCGGCCACGAAGCCTTCTCTTTCCAAATCATCAATTGCCACTTTAACCTCTTCTTCAGAGGCTGGAATTTCCAAACCAGTTGTTACCTCTCCCCTCAATATATTAAAGGGAGAAAACAGTCAAGCTTCAGCCACTTCCAGTCCTCCTTGGATAGTAATTGCTCGTAAAAAGATACAATTACATCACACACCAGGGTCTTTTCCTCTATTCTTTCCCATCTACCACCACACTATGGATTCTATTTTTTTCTTGCCCTTGCACTTGCCAGAGTGTGAAAGAACTTAGTATTCTTATCACCCTCCTTAAGCGATGTTGCCCTCGACCTTTGCATCCAACTAATTTCTTCTTTAAGCCTCTTTTTATAATCCTGCACCAAATTATGCCTTGCTGATTTTTCCTCTTCCGTAAAGCTCCATAGCTTCTTCTTTGATATCCAACTCTTGCATGGATTTTTTGCATCTCCACCTCCCAGTTGCCAAATACCTCCCTTTTCCAATTGATGATTTTTCCTTTTCATCATGAGTTTTTGAAACAATGAATAACCCGCATGACCCTTCACCTTAAAAGACGACCGCCATTCCTTCACGATATCATTGAATCCCTCCACCTCATGCCATGAAAGCTCGATCTGAAAGGGGGTGGACCCCAATCTTCCTCAACTTCAAGCATTATGGGGCAGTGGTCTAAAGTAGGCTTAGAGATACCTCTTTAAGAGACAAGAGGAAGCTTATCAACACACTCTAATGACATTAGAAATCTGTCCAACTTGGAGTTTACCACCCTATCTTGACCATTTGATCATGTAAATTTAACATTCCCCATTGGAAAGATCATCAAGCTCATTCCTATGCATCTAGTCGGAAAAAACCCTCGTACTTCTATTAATTTGGCATCATTCCCCCAACTTCTTGAAGGACAATCTAGCTATATTGAAATCCCCGCCCAAGCACCAACATTCCTTCCACCTTTTGTGAATGAAATCCAACTCCACCCAAACGTGAGCGCACTGTCCTGGAATGTTTGGGCCGTAAATCACTGAGAATATCCAATTATAACCCCTACCTTTTCCTTCAGCAAAACTGAAACCGAGTAAGGTCCAAGCCAACGGTCCTCACAACCCCACAAACTAGAACCCCAAATTACTACAACACCATCTGCTGCCCTAACTGCATCCAGAGCAACACTCTCATTAGACTTTGAAAGTGCCAGTTTGTCAAATTATGTGAGCGTTGAGTCAGTCTTATAAGTGAGCCCCAAGCTAAAAGTTTACAAGATCAATATCTCAACCAAGAAGAAGTTTGAGCGCTCCACAGAGGTAAACAAAGCCTCACTTCCCTAACCAAACCCTTGAGCTATATGACCCCATTTAACTTAGTCTTACCCACAATAATTCTTAAATCATCCTTGGTAAGCTTAGTTTTGATCACTTAGAAGACTAGAGGGAAAATCATGGACTAAACAGGAAAAATCACGATTGCATCGATATGCAATTGAGGACATTTTCGATGCTATCGAACATGGTTCAATTGCATCGAAAAATAGGCCCATACTGTCCAGCAACAAAATGATCATCTACTAGGTATTGTCGATTATATCGAATAGATTTCGATGACATCGAAATTCAAATTTCGATAGCATCAAACCCACTTGATTGAATCGACTTACGGCACTCCCTCCTCAAAGAAAATTCTCTCTAAGTGTTCCTCGATGGAATCAAATCATCTTCGATCACATCGAGAGTAAGTTATCGATGGCATTGAAGACTGTTCGATTACATCGAAATTCAGGACCAGTTTTTCCAGCGAGCTATCAAGGAATATCCATCATTTTCGATTACAGCGAAGACCCTTTGATGTCATCGAATTTCAAAATTCGATGGCATCAAAGTATGATCGATTGTATCGAAAATTGGGACAAAACCTTCCAACAACCAAAGGTAATTTTTCTAAAGAAAATCCGACGGAATCGAACCTCCTTTCGATAACATCGAAGTGCACATCGTTGGAATCGAAGGCTGCTCGATAAGATCGATCAAAATCTATTTTACACATAAATGAATATCTTAGTGTAGGTAGTCGATACAATTAAATAAGGCTCGATGACATCGAAGTTCAAATTTCGATGGAATCGAAGACTATTCAATAGCATCGACAATGTCAGATTTCTGCCTTTTTTTTTTTTACCGTTGGGATTCTTCTTTATATATATCTGTGGGTTGCTTCTTAACAAAATGAGCAAGAATTAAAGGAATCTTGAGAGAGTTATTGTAATTGATTATACCCTCATCCTCAAGCCTTCTTTCCCATAAGAGTTTATCATTCAATCCATAGCACAGGCATTTATTGTCATCTTCTTGACTTGGATTGAATTATGAACTTTGGCATTCATTGAGTTTCCAGTAGCACATTTTAAAGGTAAATCATTGTGCTGGAACTCTTGAATGCTTAGCTCATAGGAATCTTCTCTAGGTATTTAATTCATATCATTTAATAGAGAAGATAGGATCAAACCTTAAACCTCACAACCTCGGAGCATTGCTTGGAGCATCATAAGCGGTTGTGGTTCAAGGGAGCTAAAGACTCTTCATCAACAAAGAAGATCATCTTTAGATTGTGCGAGAAAGGGGGCTCACTCACTTATTTGTAAGTATACCGAGTCCGTTGAGTCCGAGTCTGTTGAGTCTGAAGCCCTTTCCTTGTGTAGGAGTGGGATTCAAAGTTTGGGTGACAAACTCGCCAAGACCTTTTGTACGCCTCCGACAGGAGAATACGTTGTCCTTGTGTAGAACGTGTTGCCTTGTGTAGGCATAGGTTGCCTTGTGTAGGCTCCTAAGTTGTGTCCTTGTGTAGGACTTGTCGCCTTGTGTAGGCATCTAAGGTTGCCTTGTATAAGCTCCTTAGTTAACCTTGTGTATCTTGTTAAGGTTCATGGTTAACTGGATTTAAAACCATTAGATAGTGAAATCTGGTACACTATAGGAGAGAGTGCGTCAGCCAGGAGTGGAGTAGGCAAGTGGCCGAACCATTATATATCATTGTGTTTGGAATGGCTATTTGTGCATTGATCTAATTATGCTTATGTTCCTTGAATGTTTATTTATGATGCATGATTAAATGAATGTCTAAGCATTGATAGGAATCACATTCCACACACTCTCACATTCACTATCTTCATAGGCTAGTCGTTTTATATATAAATCTTGTGTAGCCTATGTATTTTGGACCCTCTATTGGCTTGGAAGCCATAGAGTTATTTTGCCTTACTTATCTTAGTTAAAGTTAGGCATTGTATGTTATTATAAGTAAATATTTTTGAAAAGTCTTATTCACCCCCCTCTAGGACACTTGGACATATATCCATACTTCTATAATAGTAGTCCTACAGCAATTTCAGACTTCCCATTCGAAACTGCATCCACCACCGCCTGATTCATGGACTACATCTTGGTTTCCCATATAGTGATTATTTGAGCTTTGAATTTCTTGCAAACATCCCTTATCTAGAGTCATTTTTTAGGGCATCCCAAACCCTTAAAATTCCAAATTAATATCTTCATTAGGCACTTCTCCCCGTTGTTCTCACCCTTTCTCCTCCCTTAGCTAAATCAAATCTCCTCCCTCATCACTGACTGTTGAAACTAAGCCTTTCAATTCTCAGTTGCCCTTTGAGAGTCTGCTCCCTTACCCTTGATTCATTGCCTAAAGTTTCAAATTCCCCTTTTTCCTCCACAACTCAGAATAGAGTTATGTAATCAACCTTGCTATCTCTAAAAAACACCCCCAAAAGTCTTCCAACATGCCCCAAATCCTCCCTCAACCATATCATCCCCCTTGCCATCGAAACTAAATTGCTCTCTCCCAAATCATGAAAGGAACAATCACGAGTTTTTTCCCTCTTACATTTAACTGCCTTTTTGTTACCGGCATCAAAGACCTTAAAAGGTTGAATATTCATGTCTTTTAACAACAACAATGCCTTCCATTGCTCCTCCTGATCGTCAAAAGCTACTACCATCCTGTAACCTTTCATGTTGTCCATCCTATGGGTCGAACAAGCACCTAGACAACTCCTTCATGCTTACCTCTGTTGTGGTTGCCCAACCTCACACCAATCTGCCTATGTCGGCACGAGAAGCACCACGTGAGCATCCGATATCCCATCAAACGAAGAAGTCGAGAAATCATAAACAGTCTTCTCGCTAGGATCCGGAAAGCTCTCTTTTTCATTGAGAGCCGAGTAGGAGAGAAACAGAGGATTCGACGGGATCAAAATCCCTCTGGAAATTGAAAAAGGATGTCGCAAATGTGGGAAAATAAGCTTACCACACATGCAAATCACCCTCAAGCGACTTTGCACATGCTCCTTCCCACCCGTGTGAGAGGCATGTAACCCCATCGACATCAACCATGCCACACTTCATTGCAGGAATTACCTCTTTGACACCTCCCATCCATACACTACACATGTCAAGCCTCTCCTCTCCTTCTCTCTCTCTATTCATGCCACCTGCAAAGCCACTAATCACTTAGACATTAATGCTCCTTCCAAGAGATGGTACTAGAGGCCGCGTGCCCCCTATTAATGCCTCAACGTCTTCTCTCGAGCCTAGACTGTCACCCCACATTAGTTCTCCATTAAATACTACGCCACACATCTACTCATTATTTATTTTCCCAGCTTTCTCTGTCACACAAACCACCTCACGCAAGTCAACGTCCTGTTTTTGTGTTCCACCCGCACACCAAGGGAAAACACCTTTGCTCTCCGCTCCTACGGCAAACCCTATTCCCTCTGCTAATGTCACTACAACAACCCCACCGGAACCTTCTAGCCTTCTCTTTTCTTACATCACCTGCATCAAAATCCTCCCTTTTCCAACATTGATGACCACATTTTTCGACAATTGTGATAACTTCCCCCTATAAACACATTCTTGCCACCTACAAATCGACAAATTTATCAGTCACAGGATCAATGCCAGTAACCTCCCCAAGAATGGGCCCACCTCCACCAAAAAATTTTGAAATCATAGCTCTCGAGGAAGGTCCCACAATTGGACTCAAGCTTCCTTTCTTCCCAGAATTGACCACTCCCATCGTCGAATCAAGAAAGCGAGTTGTCCTTAAAAAAAAATCCCGCCAAGAATTAGTGAGATTGACATTAATTTCCAACCGTAACAAAACCCACACCTCTGTCATCTCAAGTGATTTCAACACCCGATCAATCTCCCTCCAATCCATAGTATTGGTGAAGCTAACTACCCACAACCTCCAAAGAAGTCTCACGTCTCACTTTTGCCACCTAGCTCCACTGGAAAGTTCTCCATAAGTTTTCGATCACCAACAAATGAACATACACCACTGGGCCTTTAGACGATTCTCCTCTTCAAACCCATTTCCCCTCTTGTCCTACATTTTCTTCCTCTTCTAAATAGATCTTCTCTTATGTCTCTTCTCCTTTAAACTTTGACGCTGCCACCTATTGGTATGATCCGCAATTGCCTCCTTTAGCTTTCCTCACTCCCTCTTGTTCATATCTTCCCCTACAAAACCCACACCTCCATCATCTTAAGTGATTTCAACACCCGATCAATCTCCCTCCAATCCACAATATTGGTGAAGCTAACTACCCACATCCTCCAAAGAAGTCTCATGTCTCACTTTTGTCACCTAGCTCCATTGGAAAGTTCTGCATAAGTTTTCGATCACCAACGAATGAACATACACCACTGGGCCTTCAAACGATTCTCCTCTTCAAGCCCATTTCCCCTCGTCCTACATTTTCTTCCTCTTTTAAATAGATCTTCTCTTATGTCTCTTCTCCTTTAAACTTTGACGCCGCCACCTATTGGTATGATCCGCAAGTCCTCACTTCCTCCACTGGCATGTGACCCTTCATCATTCTTGCCTTGAGAATCACCCTTCGAGGATCTTGTCGCTTCCTTCTTTGTTGGCAGCCCGTTTATGATATCGAGTTGATACCTTCCCATTTTAACAAAGATCTTCTTGTCCCCAAACTTCCTACCATTCAAAACTGCTATCGCCTGATACATCTCTTCTTCACATTCCCCAAACTTCAACCTCCTCAATCTCCACCGCTCCTCTACAATCCCCTATTCTCAGACCCCTAGTGCCCCCATTCCTTCCCCCCCCCCCCCCCCCAAAGACTCATACCATGCTTCTCCATGCCTTCGCTCATTCCCCAAGTAAGATCTCTTCTCTCCACGAGATCCGTTAGAGCCTCTTCCTCACTTTTTCAGCCTTGTAGAATCAATAAAAATCTTCTCACGCACCTCCGATCTTCTCCGCACTAACCTTCCTCTCACTCGACTCTCTGATCTCCCCCTCGACTTTCTGATTTGACTTATCTCTCTCCCGTTCTCCAATCTCCCCCTCGAACTTCTATCCATCGATGACATCGCTTGATGTAAAACTCGAAAAACAATTAGTAAAAACACTAGTGTAGTCAAAGGCAATGTGGGCCCTTGAACCTCAAGTGCCTCAAACACCTTTAGCTAAGTATTTAAAATGTAAATATGAAAATAAAAAATAAATAAATAAACACCTTACCTTTCAAAATATAAAAGTATTAGGTTTATTTTGGCTTCTCTTTCCATCTCAATTTTAACTTTTCCTTTATTGATTTATTTTTTAAGATATTTATTTTTTAGTAAGTTGTTTTTTAGATAAAGTAAAATATATTGGGGACCACGAATCCTATTTCCAAGGTAAGGCATGTCCAACACTCGGTAGCAGTATCAAATTCTAACACTCAAGTCCATGTCCATGAAACATAACTATAAGCCACCTAATTCGATAATCTATTCAAGAAAGGAACGTATCATTGTAGGTCTGCACACATTGATGAATTATGGGAGTAAACAGGAAAAAACAATAAGCAACTAATAGATGGACAATAAATAAAAATGGAAAGAACTAAATCACCCAATACGAAATTCCGAGTAATCAAATAATGGGTGATGTGTAGCCACTACAAAGGCTATGATCCTAAACCATAATATCAAAATGACGCACTAACCAAACTAGAATATGACGTTAGAATGCCATCATGGGCTTATAGCCTATTTAGGTCATATTTTCTTACACCTGAGCAAATTTCGTACATAAGATAACAAAGACTTGGTACAAGAGCATTCCCCTCCACCCCTATGATGCATTTCAGTCATTTTCACATATGTGATTGATTATCTTGACATATGGAACCTTGCAAAGGATACCATGATGATTTATTGGGCCCTCTATAACTTAGACATCATGATGCAGGACAACTAACCACTTGCTCTAAAAGTTCAAACTTATAGAGTATGGCGAATTAATCCATTTATCTCATAGCCCGACCCCACATCCCATGGGTTGGGACCTCGGCCAAACCCCCCTCGTGGGCCCCACTTCACATGGGTTCTGCTTCACACGAGCCACCTACCTCACACGTGTGGGGCCCACCTCACATGAGCCACCCACTTAATACGGGCCGCCCACCCCGAGTGTGCCCTTGCATCCCATAGGCCACCCCACTTGAGCCCGGTATGAAAATGCCCCTGCATTACATCAACACAAGTATTTGTATCTAACACAAACAGGAGGAGCTAGACACAAGCAACCCTGATAAGCCTGACACATCATATGTATAAGTCCATCGTCATCATCGTCATAGCCTTTTCCCAACTCAACACATCAATATAGTTGTATGATGATATTCACAAAACCACCACTGATGCAGGACAATTAACCACTTGCTCTAAAAGCTCGAACTGTTAGAGCATGGCGAATTAATCCCTTTATCTCATAACCCAGGCCCCACATCTCATAGGTTAGGACCTCATCCGAACCTCCCTCGTGGGCCCCAAATCACATGGGTACCGCCTCATACGAGCCGCTCACCCCGAGTGTGTCCCTGCATCCCACAGGCTACCCCACTTAGCCCAGTGTGAAATGCGCATTAATCACCCCCGGTGAGGAGTCTCGAACACGAGACCTCCCCTGTGGGCCCCGCCCACCCCGAGTGTGCCCCTACATCCCGCAGGCGACCCCGCTCGAGCCCGGTGTGAAAATGCCCTTACATTAATCACCCCCGGTGAGAAGTCTCGAACAACGAGACCTCCCTCTCTGATACCAATTTGATGCAGGACAATTAACCACTTGCTCTAAAAGCTCGAACTGTTAGAGCATGGCGAATTAATCTCTTTATCTCATAGCTCAGGTCCCACATCTCATGGGTTAGGACCTCGGCCGAACCCCCCTCGTGGGCCCCAAATCACATGGGTGCCGCCTCACACAGGCCGCCCACCCTGAGTGTGTCCCCGCATCCCACAAGCTACCCCACTCGATCCCGGTGTGAAATGCGCATTAATCACCGCCGGTGAGGAGTCTCGAATACGAGACCTCCCCCGTGGGCCCTGCCCACCCCGAGTGTGCCCCTGCATCCCACAGCCGACCCCACTTGAGCCCAGTGTAAAAATGTCTCTGAATTAATCACCCCCGGTGAGGAGTCTCGAACACGAGACCTTCCTCTCTGATATCAATTTGATGCAGGAAAATTAACCACTTGCTTTAAAAGCTCGAACTGTTAGAGCATAGAGAATTAATCCATTTATCTCATAGCCCAGGCCCCACATCTCATGGGTTAGGACCTCGTCCGAACCCCCTCGTGGGCCCCAAATCACATGGGTACCGCCTCACACGGGCCGCCCATCCCGAGTATGTCCCCACATCCCACAAGCTACCCCACTCGAGCCCGGTATGAAATGCGCATTAATCACCCCCGGTGAGGAGTCTCGAACACGAGACCTCCTCCGTGGACCCCGCCTACCCCAAGTGTGCCCTTACGTCCCACAGGCGACCCCACTCGAGCCCGGTGTGAAAATGCCCCTGCATTAACCACCCTTTTTGGCTCCTCCAAAATCAAGTTCATGCTTCAAAGAGTCTAGGCCAGAAGAGTTTAACAGTAAAGTGAACATTACAACCAAGAAAGATTGTTGAAAAGGAATTGAATTTACAAAACAGGCTAATCAAAAACAAGGAAGCCTAAGCAGTGGGAACATGAGAGAAATCAACAGTAGAAAGAAGCTTCAATCATGGCTATAAACATCATCCGGAACCAAGATGAAGCAGCCAAGTCATCTAGGTTTCTGTGAGCAACAAAACAAGTCAAAATGGAACAAATCAGGGCAAATTGTACTGCTTTTGGTCTCCGGGCAAGTTGCATTGCAAAACCGCTATTTAAAACAATGGATCAAACAAAATAAAGATCGAAGTCTCAACGCTACAGTTTAGAACCAAATAGTGGAAAATGAATAGGTATAGAGAGAGAGAGAGAGAGAGAGTAAACTATATAGATTGGGACACAAAATGCAGTAAACAAGAACCAAAAACTCAAATTCCCAATGCTAACTATGGCTATCCAGTGTCACAAAAGCAGGAAATGAAAATTGTATGAAATGAACTACCAGTTCTTAATCAAGAATTCTCTTCTCAATCAATAAGTGTCATCATCAGTGCTCATAATCAGATTTCTTTTATTTAAAAAAAAAAAAAAAATCATTTACAGATAAAGAGAAGGTGAATTCTTGTAAGGTCACAGCATCTTGACCTTAGAAGTGTTCTCCTCACTGTGTTTTCATGAATCTGCTTCAAAATCACTGAAAAGAAACCTTTCCAAACAAATAAAAGTGAAACAAACTTACGTAACGGTTGAACATCTCCACAGCTTTCTCAGCTTCTTCAATGGTACTCATAACCACAAACCCAAACCCACGGCTTTGATCTGTTTCGCGATTGTAAATAACCTAGAGAAAAAAAGGACTCCAAATGTTTACTTCTTCCAAATAGAAAAGAATAGTAATATCAACTAAACTGAATCACCAGAACTTCCACTTGAGCCAGTATTCAGTACAAGGTAGGCCCATCTATAAGCGAACCAGATTGTCCATCTGGCGTGCCTCACCGAAGATGGATGATGGATGAAAATATCTTCAATTGAACAACCACACCATCCAATAAGTGGACATTCCTCCCATTGCATATGAACCATCAGCAATATTTTATTCTTAACCATCCATTGGCAGAATCACTCGTCTATGTGGTGTTATGGACCCACCAAGCTAAGAGTTCTGATTGCTGAAAGGTGGGTCCTACTTCAATGTAATACTAATAAACACTTTTTTTTTTTTTTGAAAAGCGATGAATGAAGACACTGTATAATTCAGCCCCAACACAAATCCCACCTCTGGAAAGAGGCAATGTAGGATACTTAGAAAAACTAAAAGGGGTGTTCTTTTTTTCTCTAAACCCAGCAACTATAAAGGTGGAACTGCATTTTGGTGATCCAGGCTGTTCATTTAGATGCCCCACAGTCCAAAGGCTGTGCCCCCCATAAATCACCTTCATTGGACAATCTCAATTGTCCAATTGGTAGACTGGAAATGGATAGTTAATGAACAAATGGTCTCACCAATATAATGTCTGGCTCTAAAAATACACTGACAAATGAAATGCTACTCTCATAATGTGTTTGATCGAGGGTTTTCATCATGAAAAAAGCGTCAAGGCACACCAGTGCAAGAACATGGAAATTCATTTGGTGGTCCCATTAGTACAGTTTTTGCTCTACAAAAACAACTGATAAATGAAACGCTACCCTATTGTGTTAGATCAAGCATTGTATTAATGAGACACATAACAATGACGCAGACCTCTGCAAGATTAGGGCAATTCTTGGTGGGGCCGACTGTGAACAAGTGGTCCCACCAGTACTGTTTCTTGCTGTACAAAAAAACACTGAAAAATGAATTGATGCTTGTGTTAGATCAAGAGTTTCCTTCGTGACACATGTCAATGTGGAACACTTGTACAAGATCAAGGCAATTAATTCAATGGGGCTGACCTTGAACATGGGTCCCATTACTATGATTTCTTATTGCACAGAAAACACTGAGAAGTGAGATGCTAATCTCTGTTATTAGATCAATGGTTTCCTTCATTACACATGAGCCAATGTTACACAACTGTGCACGACCAGGCAATTCATTTTAAGGGTCTAACTGTGAACAGGTGGTCCAACTAAACAGTTTCTTACTCTATGAAAAACACTCATAAGTGAAATGTTGTTATCTTGCATTAGATGGAGGGTTTCCTTCATCATGTGCAAATGCGGCAGGACTGTGCAAGATCCATGCAATTCATTCAGTGGGGCCGACTGCGAACATGTGGACCCACCATTATGGTTTCCTTCTGCACCAAAACCACTAAGATATGAAGTGCTACCATCTTGTTTTAGATCCAGGGTTTCCTCCTTAACACACATGCCAAAGCGGCACACCAAGATCTTGGCAATTCATTCAGAAAGGCTAACTGTCAACATGCACCTAACTGAGAATAGGTAGGTAGACCATGTGTGGTCATTTTCTTTATAACCATCCATCATTGACAAAGACATCTTGGCCCACCTGATGAACGGCCCGGAACTGTCACAAACACGAGAGTAAGACTTGAACAGCTGCTCTCACAAACCGAGATATCACTGACAATTGAATCCACCGACCAATTTGTTCTTCCCAAAACAAAAGACTCATCAACTGTAAGAATCAGAAAGAAGACAAAGTGAGGCAAAAATACAAGAGCAGATATTTACCTCAGCAGACTCAACAATCCCCGCCTTCTCGAAAAGCTCGGCCAAGTCCGCACTTTCAACATCGTAAGGAAGGTTCCCGACAAAAAGCTTTGCCTCTTCAGGTGGCGGAAGATACGGCTCTTCTTCACCCTCCTCCTCTGCATACCCGTCTCCTCCTTCCTCACCGCTCTCTGTCTGCTCCTCTGCCTCTCCTTCCCAATCAGAGACGAGGGCTTCTGGGCCCTCCTCACCCTGCTGCTGCTGCTGCTCCAAATCCAAACCGGGCTCTTCGTCTTGGCGTGGGGCCCAGTCGGATGTCTGGGCCACGAGAGCGGTTAAGGTCTGCCTCTGTACAGGAAGCTTGTTTGAAGGAAAAGAAGAAGAGAAAGGGAGGAGCTTTTGCTTTGAAGGAATGGATAGAAAAGGGTAGGAAGGGGATTTGGGTTTGAGGATTGCAGAGAGAGAGGTTAGACAGCAGCTCGCCATAGACAAGGACTTGAAGACTGATGCTATTGCAACAGAGAGAGAGAGAGAGAGAGAGAGAGAGAGAGAGGAGAGAAGGGAAGGAGAATGGCAGACGTTAAAGGAGTTATAAGGTGAAGAAGAGGGCGGACAATCCAAAAGGGATAATTTTCATGTAGATTTTATAGTATGACTCGGCTTTTAAATATCGGCCAAGAGGAATCGTGTACGGTCCTGACCGCTACGATAAGCTAATGCCTATGGCAAATGAAAGAAAGACATGGCCAAAAATTTTTAAAATACATATTTTGTAATTAATTTAATCCTTAAACAAAATACTAATGTCATTTATCAATACATAAATGGATTTTAATTGAAAAAACAAATATATGCGAGAATATGATATAAAATATTATTTTAATATTTTTTATCTTTAAATTTTTCATAGCAACTATTTACACCTATTTTCAGTGCCCTACGTAGGCCAATCAAAGGCCACTACTTATCGTCACCACAAAACCACAACTAGCGCAAAACATACTTTCATTCGAGAGTATCATCAGTAGCATTTTCTACGACGATACGCATTCTGTCATAAATATGAAGGTACAAGTCCTTATGCTTGCCTTTTATAAAGGCAAATCATCACACGCCATGTGGTCATGATTATTGTGCCCAGAATGAGGCAACCTGCCTACCACGTCTATGCAAGACCCACCAAGGGAACAAATCTTATCATGAATCCAGTCATGATCTTCTTGGCAAGGTTGTTTCTCATAATCCTTTTAAAATGAGAGATCTTCCTATGGACGTTCGGAAATACTATAATGTTCAAGAAGATCCTGAAAACCTGTAGATCGGATCAATGTTCAACCAAACCCAATTGTGGCTCAGACCTA
Source organism: Magnolia changhungtana (assembly GCA_030180095.1). NCBI lineage: Eukaryota > Viridiplantae > Streptophyta > Magnoliopsida > Magnoliales > Magnoliaceae > Magnolia > Magnolia changhungtana. The sequence goes on along the minus strand of JASAUF010000067.1, from coordinate 443,669 downwards.
GATCTAGAGAAATGGACGCATCATCTGGGTTGGGTTCGCAGTCATACCCTAATTTGAACAAAAAGAATGGGTAACGGGCTCGAAAAAGGATATGATTTGCTTGATAACGGATTATATCAGATGGATCTGGCCCATCACTTGCAACAGACCCATAGTATGTGTCAAATCCCACTCCTCCGGTTAGGAATTGAGTGTTCTAGACTAGGTTGCTCAAATGAACGACCGTGATTAAGCGAAAGATACTCCCAAAGAGTCCAATAAGAGAGCATCTGTGTAGAAGTGGAAATCTAAGGTCCAACATTTGTAAACTTTTTAGAAATCTTTCTAATTGAGAGTTCCCGAATATTCCTAAGAAGACATTCTTATCCAAAAAGCTAGCGACATGAACATGAAGGAATTAGAAGCAACAAGGAAACCCTAACGAGCTTTCACTGCCTCGACGATCTATAAAAAGAGTAATTGAAGAATAGCTTGAGGCCCTATGCCAAACACATCAGTCTATCTTTTATTTTTATTTTTCTTTTCTTAGCATCCGCTAAATTGTGGTGGGGGCTCGCAATCTCTAGGAAGATTATGTCCAGGATCTAATAATTTAAGAGTTGCTTCTTCTGTTCTAGTCGACTCATATTAGCCTGTGCTTTATTACCGGTAGTCATTTCATGTGTTCCATTAGTCTTTTCAACAATACTTGAATCTTAAGTCCCCTCACCCCCCAAAAAAAAAAAAAAATAATAATTAGTTCCAGGCTAGCTTAGCTTAGTTTAGTTATTGCCTAGCAACTCTCGTTGTTGAGTGTCAAATATTGCATATTTTCTCATGTTTATATCTTGGTTTTATGAACATGATAATGCTTAACGGGTATATTTTATCTATGTTTGTATTGCAAGGTGAATCTGAGACTTTGAATTGAAAAGAATGTTAAAAGCATGGGTTTGATGCTCAAGAATCACCAAGGCAAAGGAAGAATCTTAGGAGATCAAGATTGAAGATTTCAAGACCCTAAGATTCAAGGAAAGCAAGTAGAGAAGGAAGGAAGCCGAAAGTGCAAAGTGCAGAAATTCACAGAATTTGAATTTCACTGTTTATGTCATCGACCGCCGATCGATGACATCGAAGCCAGTGTTTGATGACATCAAAGAATTACATGAAAATCAAGTTTGGTCATTGGATAAATTAGATGCACTTCTCGATGACATCGAAGCCCTGTTCGATTGCTCGAAGATTTACTTGATGACATCGAATGCAGTTCGATGACATCGATATTTTTGCGGATTTCTGGAGCAACTCATTGGAACACTCTGGACACATTCTCGATTACTCGAACACCCTTCGATGACATCGAAGGATTGTTCAATGACATTGAAGGTATGTTCGATAACATGAAGAGTTATGCAGTGCGAAAGGTGTCACGCCCCAGACTCGGTGATCGGACTTGCAAGGAATCCGATAGCTGATTCTGATTACAACAGCCTCCGTAGCACCCCATTCTCGGCTCATAACACGGGTTCCGATCTTGGGATCCTATAAGGAGGATTTCTATATCACAATTCCAAACCAAATCGAGCATACCCAAGATCATAGCAATTAAATCTTAGAGAATAAACAAGGAACACACTGCGAAATCCACTAAGAATTTAAACTTTATAGGTACAAGGCTCAGAAGGAAATACATAATATAGAAAGAGGGAAGGAAAGGTTTGCAATAGGTCCTCAGCTCGCTCCAATCCAATCCACAACTCCTCCGTTACTGCGCTGACCTAAGATCTCCTGCACGCATCAATCATACATAAGCTTATAGAAAGCTTAGAGGGCGGTGTAAGTGTGTGACAATGATGTTCAGAAAAATAAGGAAAATGCAAAAGGAACCATGAATGAAACCGATGCCACTAGCCGTACCAAGGCTAATTTATGAATGTAGTAAACCGTACCAAGGCTATGCAATGCAATATATGAGTACTAGGTGCCATACTAAGGCGATGTAATATAAGGCTTATGCAAACGATGCAAATGCAATGTGAAGTAATGTCAGTCCTCATATCCAACCCACATATCAAGTACAGTTCTATCATAAGGAATCCACCGGGGTCAAGTACACTGCAGGATGACTGCCGCTTTACAGACCCGCATAGTCAAATGAGCGTAGGAGACCTCACTACCCGCCTGTGGACAGCCAATCACCAGCGAGGCTTAACAGTAACGAACCCATTTACGAGCTAGTCAAACTCAGCCTAGCTTTTGCCCTCTCACTCAGGCGGGTAAGGCTAAACCCCATCCCAACCAACCTCGTAACAATGGGAGTCGTAGCCTAACGGTATAAGGCACTCGGACGCTCATGTTTTTCACTCGGTCTCGACGTTGAGGCTTCCCCTCGGTACCGTGGAAGTTTAGGGGCTTTCACCCAGGCATATCCTATGCACCCCAAATGCTTAAGAATCATTTCTGGTGTCCACATACGGCCATCCACGATATCTCTGTGGAGGCTACGGCCCTGATGAAGCAAGGGCGAACATCCACATGCTATGCAATGTTAGATGCATGAATCACACAATCAACCATGCATCAATCCCAAGTATCCACCCTGCTCAAGAGGGTAAACTCCATCCCTCGGGGAGATACTAACATGTCCTACACAATGACACAACCATGGTCAATCATACCTCAACCAAGCATGCATATGATGCGTATGGGAGTGAGCCATGAAGATGAATAAGGGTGCCAATGAGGTGAATGAGAAGATATACTCTCTACCTAACCATGAAGGGTCTAGGTACTTAACCAATTCCTCATGAGGAATACACCCTCTATTGGGGGCCCATTTACCTGGGGTAGCCCACGAAACTAAGCATATAAAGCTAGGGCTTAAATAATATGGAAACGGGCCTAGCGAGGGACTAAGGTGGGCATTCAACCATACTTAGCAACTAATGGGCCTAGAGGGGTCTAAATGGGGACTTTCAACCACCATTACCCCAAGGCATCTAATCCACAAACCACATAAACATAAGGCCCAAGACCCATATCCAAACCATATGCACATAGGTCCCACAAAATGCATAAGGAAGTAGGCCCAATACTACCTCTAACAATCATGGCCCAAGGAGGGGAACCAAGGCCCAAAGCATTTAGATGGACTTAGTGGGCAACCCATGTATACAAATATATGGCCCAAAACAAATATTTTTGTTAGGTGGAATGGGCCCCGTTACATCAGCCCAATAACCAGTCATTTAAGTGGGCATTCAATGTCACAAATCCACTTTTTCCTCAGCCCATAAGTCCAGCAAATGGTGGAAGGTCAATCCAACACATGGTTGGCCCAGGTGGGACATTCCAGCCCAATCTGAATTGACCAGAAAGTCCCAAAATCTGTATGATTTTGGGTCCACAAATGGTCACAAATGGTGGCCCAAAACATATACCAATTAAGCCCAAAATATCCTAAAGAATAGGTGAGCAACAAGTACCCAAACCCCCCCAATGTGGTGGGCCCCCAATTTCAATAAAAATTAAGCCATACGGTGTATATTTAAATGGCCATGGCTAGACTTTCAGTCCACCAAATCTTCTGGGCCTATCAAGGCCCAGAAACATGTCGAAATACTTGGGAGTTACTCCCATAGTGTCCAACAATACATCATAGGGACCCCACCAATTTGGAGATAGGGAATTTGACACTCATAAAGGTGGGCCTGCTACTGGACTGCAGACTCAGCAGCAGCCCCAAAAGGGCAGGGGCGTCCCAGGCCTGGGCGGTCCAAGGTGTGGACGGCCTGGGCCCCATACACATGCAACAAGGTGGGCTCCCATGTCCCAAGTAGGCCCCACATGGGACGTCCACCAAGGGTGGTCCCAACCCATATGAGCCCCACATATATGGAGGGACGGCGTGAATGAAAGACACACATCATGATGGGCCTGGCCAAGGACAACCAGCCCATGGTGGACGTCCACTACCTGGACCTCCATCATGGATGGCTGGTCCAGTTGGTTGGCCCCACAAAAATGGCCTTTATGGCGTCTGGATCATCACAAGGCGGGCCTTACAGATATACACAAAAGCCCAAATGGGCTGGGCCCAATTATCTCCACAAACACAAAAAATACAGCAATGCAGAAAATTTTCAGCAATGTTCATGTTGTTGTACCAATTTGGGCTCCCCAATGGAGTGGGTCGAGGGTCTCCAAAAATTATGAAATTGGGGGCTAAGGTCCCTTATCAAGTTTAGAACAAGGTGGGACCCAGAAAGGTAGCCCACCATAAGAGAAAATATTTTTAAATTATGAGTTACAACAGCCTGTATTGCTGGAAATTACAGCAAAAATCTGGTTGGACACTCATGTTGGCACACTCTTTTGGAGGCTCAAATAGGGTCAGTTAGGGCTGTAATTTGGCAGGCTTATAGGTGGGACATACACCTTAAAGAATCACATATTAGATGGTATCAACATCCCCACCAAATGATCAAAAATCAAGCCCCAAAATGGCCCAAAATCTGTCCAGACAATTTGGACAGCAACATGTCTGATAAAAATAAATTGCAAACATTATTTAAATGGGGATTTAACCCCAGAAAATCATGGTGTGGTCCACCCAAATGGGCCCTACAAACATCCAAATCATCCTTGCATGCACCCCATTTTGGTGATTTTAGGGGCCACACGTCCAAGGGATGGACTGTGAAAAATGTCCTTCCTCTATGGACGGTTTGGGTGTTGTTGGTCCACAAGGTAGGCCACACACTCATGATCAGAAACTTCTAATAAGAAAAGGAGAAGAAAACAGCCGCAAGAGAAGGGTCTCTACCTCAATGAGGCTCTTCTCTTCATCACATATATACATAGACATTTCATTACCATAAGATGTACAATCTACATGATCAAGTCTATCTATTGAGATCTATAGTGGAGATCCAATCTCCACAAAGGATTAAGGGTTTACATTATCCAAAAATCCCTGATCTAAAGAAAAAAGGAGCATGAAAGGATCCATGGAGAATGGTCCCTTGCATGCACATGCATGCAATGTAGGATAGGCTTCAAGCCATATCCATGGAGTCTTCGGGCCACCATCATCACTTAATGGGTCTCACAAGCTTCATCAATGGAAGAAGAATGAAGATCAAGAAAGAAATAAAAGAAATATGAAATTTTAGAATGCAAGCATACCCACCTATCCAAACAACTTCAAAGTTACACCACTAGCATCAAGAAGTTTCAAGGATCATGATTCAATGGTTGAGATTGGTTGATAATGGCTGGATTAGAGGGGATTAGAGGGAGGAGGGGTTGAAATTTTTGGGGGAAGTGGGACGTTTAGAGTTGCTAGGGAGAGAAGAGAAGAGAAGAGAGAGAGAGAGAGAGAGAAGATGAGAGGGAAAGAGAGAGAGAAAGGTTTTAAGGCAAGTCATGATTACTTCTCCCACCTAGGGTAGAGAAAAGAAATCATGAGGGTAGGGAGTTACAAATAAGGCTCATAGGCTAATAGACTTTTTGAAAATCCAGCCTAGGCATGACCTCATTGCATGGGAGAACGTGCAAGGCCATGGTGGCGTCCACTAATCACACATCAATGGCCCAAATCGAACGTTGTCCATAACTTGTGATGTACACGACGGATTCATGCACGGGACGCGGCGTTGGAACCGCGCGCCGATACGGACATGATGGCATAGGTTTCGGGTCAATCCTAGTTAGGTCAATGTGACCGAACTTGGGGATGACCGTAAACGCTAATTGTACGTCGCAGGTCACCGAAATTCGACCTGTAGGACCGCATGACCCTAAGGAACGCCATGTACACTTGGGTTAGGGTCTTACAAATGACGTTACGCAATGCAAAAAGGTGCAACTTTTAGATTCAAGTTACGATCGATGACATCGAAGGCTGTTCGATGACATTGAAGGCGTTACGCAGAGTGCATAAATTTGAAGCGGTTTTCAAAAACGGTCAGACAAAGGCTATAAATATGAGTTCTTTAAGGAGTTCTAAATATGAATTAGGTTTTAAGAAGTAGAGCCAAATAGTGGAGCAGCCTCCCAAGACTTTTTCTTCCTTCCTTATTTATTTTTAAGATTTTCTTTAAGGATTTTAGTTCCAATCATGTCTATGGTTGGCTAAACCTCTTAGCTAGGGCTAAGAGGTGAAGCTTGTAGCGTGTTATGATGATTTTCTTACTTTGATTCTTGCTTTTCTTGAATCTCATTGATTTCTACTTTGAATTTAAGGAATATTTTCAGTTTTTTATGATTTATTGTGACTCAAATTACAATAGATGCTATAATGGCTTTGAATATCTTCTTTTTCTATTTTGAGATTGTGAGATTGGTAAATCCCATTGTTCACCATTGTCTCCTAGGCATGGTAGGATGATGGAATCCCTTCCAATCATCACAATACTCCATGTGTGGCTTGGTCAATGAAAAGTTCATATTTGGTTTAATTGCTTCATCTTCCAATTGGATAAGATAGGACTCCAATTCCAATTGTGTTTCTTGAATTAAAGTAAGGTAGCATCTTGATAGCTACAAGTGGATCCTTGGTGCTCTAATTCCCTTTTGATTATTAAAATCTCACTCACAATTACTCTCTTTTATTCCAGATTTAGATTTAGATCTTATTCTAGTTCTACTTCTAGTTACTTTCATAATACGTACGAGTTTAGTCCCTGTGAATTTGACCTCGGTCTCACCGAGTTATTACTACATTGTGACCCTACACTTGAGGTTGTAAACACCCACTATGGTACCTTATGAGTAGAAATAGTTTTTATAAAACCATAAGTTGTAAATAATGATTTTCTAAGTTTCGATTTGGTTTATCACACCTGCCTCGATTCATCTGTTCCGATAGGCATATCTGGTATTTACCCCTTTTCATTTTTGTTTATTCCTTTGGTTGTCTCGTAAGTTGTCAGTTGTAATAAACACAAATTATAATACTTAATGAAATTAGCAAATTTATCCTTATTTAATTTGAATATGTATCTTCATTCATTTAAGAAGTGTTTTGAACTTAAAGTGTTGGTGAAAGATCAAGTCCTTAAGGCCGTATACTCACGTCTATTGTCACAAAGCAAAAGGAACTCATTTGGAAGGATTACCCTCCTTTCCTTTCACTAGTTGCTTGAACCAAGCATAATGTTAGTGGCCAATGTTGAGTGTCAAATATTGCATATTTTTCCCTAATTATATCTTGGCTTTAGGAACATAATAATGCTTAATGACATATTTTATACATGTTTGTATTGCAAGGTGAATCTAAGAGATTGGATTGAAAAGAATGTTAAAAGCATAGATTTGAGGTTTAAGAATTACCAAGGAAAAGGATGGATCTTAGGAGACCAAGAATAAAGAGTTCACATGCCAAAGATCTAAGGAAACTAAGTACAAAGGATGATGTAACACCCCGAATTTTCGCTATTTTGAAATTTTCAAAAATCCTTAAATTTTCTTTTTTATAACTAGCCATGTCATCACTTACTGACCCTTGACACTCGAGATGGGCTTATACGTGGCTGATACCAATAAAGAACCGTACAAATAGGATTGATCGACCATAGAAGACTAACGAATCCACTCGATCACTTAAACATCGAGCTTAGCCTCGGGATTTGTTCACGTAGGGTCCAATTCTAACTGACCTATCACTGACTAATTGAGATGACCGTAACTAAATAAAGACATGCCAAAAGTTGTGACAACTAAAGGTCGGATCTTAATTAACAAACCAAACTGAGTCAGTATCCTTTTAGCCTAAGAACCGACGGTTTAGAGTGATTATAATCGAATCTTCATTTCCACTAGTTTCGAATAGGTCACACTATGAACTTAGCTAATCCAAACCTTAATAATTGTGCACAAGAAATCTTGATACCTAATTCATTCCAGAAATGCCCCGATATCCCGAACAAGCTCTAGACCGCTCGTTAGTAGGCTACTAGTTGCAAAATTATAGAATAATGTCAGTCTCACTAAGCTTGATGTCCATCGAGGGTGGCGAACCAAGAAAGTGCCTAGAATGGCTCAACTTGGGCCAAAAGCTAAGTGCTTACAACACGCGAATCCTCTAGGCCAAAATCTGAAACTTAAGTGAAATAGACATTCCGCTCTTTCATGAAGTTGTGGCTTTCGGACCGTCAATCCACAACCAAAATTGGAGTACCGATTAATGATATTTCCCTGCTCATATCCATATAGTTGCGGCTTAGATCGACCATCGGTGACCGTTAAACAGACTTTTAATCATATTTGTTGATTGACACATCCAAATGGCGGGCCGATCATATCCATACGTAGATCATCATTAGGGTTAACTATCGTACGGTGTATATCAACATGTACACCCCATAATGGGCCCTAGAGGTTAGAAAAATCCTCCCGTAGGGCTAGTATAATAAAAATCCAACCATTGGGGCCATTTACACCAAATCTGGCTCTATATAAGGGCCTCGTTTTAACACCCCATCTCTCCATACGAATTTACATCCTCCAAGGGAGAGAACAAGAGAAAGAGAATGAGAAAGAAGAAGATAAGAAGAGTGAGAGTAGGAATAAGGAAGCTTTAGTGCTTTCCTTCATTGGTCTCCTCCAATCAAAGCTCTGACATCGATCATTCTCCTCCGCGAAATCCACCCCATTTGCGATTTAACGGTAAGAAACAAACCTACTTCCTAACCTAGGTTCTTTCTAAAATGAATTGCATGAATCTCATATAGTCTTGGTGTTTATATAAGAATTTGTGATTTTTTCCCAGATCCCTAACCCTAGGAGCTCAAAATCGGATGTTCATTCTTAAAGTGCGGACATTATCTCTAAGTTATCATTTATTGACCCTTGAGGGTCTCAGTTAATGGTGTCTTATGTTGAATGTGTTGTAATAGCTAGCATGTTCATATGTCATGTTTGATTGTATTATATACTATTGGCTGGATATGGATTCTCACATATTCGATGAAATGTCTAAGTGGTAGAATGTGTTGTTTTGTTGATGTTCACATGCTTGATTTATTACCTAAGTGATTGTATTACTTTATGTATGCCCACATGTTTGATTTAATACTTTAGTGAGTGTAACACTCTATGGATACGCACGTGTTCGATTAAATGCCTAAGTGGTGGTGTAGTGAAATTTATGCTATAATTGCGTGACATAGATGTTGGGTCAGTCGGTAAATCGCCTAAACCAAGGGGTGGCCTTAGTTAGGCCGGTCGCCCTAGGCTTGTTTGATCGACCCGGGTGAACATAGAAGACTGACAGTAGCTAGACTACACAGGTTGCTTTCACCCAATACCGGTTGTATCGTGGTTCTCCCAGGTCAATCAAATTAGTCTACTAGTCGACTGATCATATATGTGCACAATGTATGACACGACTAAATGGAATCTAGGGTACCTCGTTCCCAATGATTGTGTCCATTCATAACCATTTGTATGATACGATCCCTCTAAGACTCATGAGCCGGGGATGGTGGTATGGGACACCGTGTCCAAGTTGTCGGCCTATGCTAGCATGACGATCCTCCCCATAGTAACCAATGAGCACTGATGGAGGTGATAGACTATTGTTTGAACGGCCCCCGTCAAATTACCCGACCGATGGTTGAGTGCTACAGTACCGTTCTAACAACTCAGGGCGTGAATGGAATTGGGTGACGAGCCCTTTCCCTCTATGTTTTGGTTTTATGTGATAAGCTCGCATCTCAGAATTGAGTGATCATACCCAGTATTGGGTGATGATTCATGTTGCGTTGATCCTCATACATTTGGGTATTATGTCGTACCTTTGGAATTGTTGATTTGTGAGATAAACGTGTGATACCTAAAGTTGGATGAAGGGACACTGGTAAGGAGTCATTACGTGCGGCAACAAGCCACGTGATCCAGATAAGGACTCGTGATATAACGTTGGTATCCTAGCTTCATCAATATGCTGGAAGAATTGACTTAATAATTATTCGGCTAACATGATCATACATAGCATTGCATTAGTTAGAATGCGGTGGAACAGGCGTTGAAGTCGCATGTTTAAGGGAGTGTTGTCATTTGCGTACCAAGTGGTTAGAGTCACGTGTGAGGGAGTGTTGTGTTGGAAAGGGCATGCATCATGTCATATCTTCATATACATATTTAACAAGAGTATTTAGGAAATGTTTGATTTCTTGTTTTATCATTACCTACGCGATTGGGTTGATAACATATGTAACTTAGAACTAATGGAACTACTGAGTTAGCTACTCACTCTCACCTGGGACGATGTTCTAAAACACCAACCAGAACACATTATATGTCACGCCCCAAACTCGAAAACCGGCCTCACAAAATTTCCGATCGTCAAATCCGGTACCAACAGCCTCCGTAATACCCCATTCTCGGCACCCAACATCCATACGCCAGATTCCAATCCAGGGATCCTACAAGGAAGACTTTCCAATGTACATTTAACTCGTAATAAGTATAACCACAAGTATACCCAAATCACAAAGGCAACATTATCATCATATATTCACTAATATAAACATTTGAATACAATGCTGAAAGGGAAATACATATATCAAAGTCAAAGTTTCAGAAGACTGCTGCACGCTTCATGTTCGACGCTGCTGCAACTTAACACCACCTGCACGCATCTATCGTGCATAAGCTTATAGAAAGCTTAGTGGGTGGTGAAAATGTGTGCGCAAGATAAGTGTCGAGTATGCAATACAATGCCATAAATCATACAATATCGAAATAGGTGAAAATATTGACAAGATTATGAATCATACGATATTAGAGTAAGTGGAAATATACTGATAAGTTCATGAGTGCCATTAGCCGTACCAAGGCTATGCGATGCAAGGCATGAATGCTAACAGCCATATCAATGCAGAAACATGGCAACCCAAAATGCTAAATGTTGCGGATATAATATAAGCTGGAGTGAATTCGGGATGATAGTACGTAGTATCACAGGCTATGGGATCCATCACAAGGGACTTCTATCCAAACCAGTCCCATATCTAAATTTGAATAGTGAGACTCAATGTGGTAAACTCCTAATCTCAGGTTAGTCGCACTCCCCACCCGAAATTTTGGCCGTTGCGAAGGTACACGTAATAAATAGTTGCACACCACCAGCCCGAGTGAATAGTGAATGAATGAATGAGTATGCAACTCCTGCTCAATAAGTCTACATATTAGCACTGTACATCTCCGGGATCATCATCGGGTCTAGTACACTCTAAATTGGCTATCGCCCCAGCCGGCCGCGTAGCCCAGCGAGTGAAAAAGACCTCACTACTCGTCTGCTAGTAGTATACCAATGCCTACTCGGCTCGTCGATAGTGGACCCATTTGGGAGCTGGTCAAACTCAGCCTAGCTTATAGCCCCCTCACTCGGGTGAATAAGGTCACACCCCTTCCAACCGACCACGACACAGTGGGAGACGCGGCCTACTGGTATTCGGCACTCGGGCGCTCATGTATCCACTCGGTCTTGACGTTGGGGCATCTCCTGGCCTCGGAGGTTTAGGGACTTTTACTCACGGACATCCAAAGTGCGCAAATGCTCGAACCAAATAATTTCGGTGTCCCATCTGGCCATCCACGACATGCCTGTGGAGGTCACAGCCTTAATGTCGCTAGGGCGTATAATAATCACAATCACACAATACAAGATGCATGAGTCATGTAGTTCAATCATGCATCAATCCTGTGCATACCGTGTGCTCATGTGGGATAACCCTACCTATCAGGGAGTCTCATAAACCATCTGTACTATGGCATATGCAAGAGTTAATCACATCTCACAATAAACATGCAGATGATGCATATGGGAATGTATCACGATGCTATGTTGTCATATACTCATAATCAATATCAATAACCGGCATCAACAATCGGCCTCGATAATACGGACATTTAACCAACATTGTCCCCAAGGAATAGCCCACACAGAGTGTAATGCCCCGTACTTTTCAGTACACGGGTGTCCCTAAGGGAGTCTAAATCTATTTTCACATGTGTAGAAACACACGTGGTCACCCATGCGCACCGACACCCAGAAATCCTCGATCTTTTCATCTCAACCGTTTTGTATAACGTTCATTCGTACATCAGGCCATCCATTCGAGTGATTTTCAAAATAGTCCAGAGACGTCTATTGTAGGATCTTAATCACTTCAAATGAAGAATCAAATCGTCCTGTAATATTTCATAAGTGTATATATATATATTATTTATTATATTTTACATAAACATAGATCAGAAAAATTATAGATGTATCTTGATAAATTACTTATCATATAAAAGTGTATGAAAATATGTCATGATAAGACTGATATATATATATATATTTAATGTATGTAAAATATTATGAAAATAATATTATATTAACTAAACATAATGAATAATAATTTTACAATATATAATTGAATCATAAATATTAATGTAGTATTGAATATTTGTTATAAACATGAATACAAAAAATTATTAGATATTTGAATAAAATTTTATATTATTTAACAATGTGATTTTAAATAGGATATTGTACAATTTCCAATTCATATATATGTATAATATGAGACTGTATATTATGAATTATACATTAATGAATAGAAGATCAAGGGCATGCATATAGTACTATGTTAATATTAAAAATTTGTTTTTATATGTATATGAGATTTTAATCAAAGTAATGTGCAGTAGTAATAAAAGAAAAAAATTATATTAATATTAGTATCGGTTAGTAATATAGGATGAACACCTTACAAATGGCTCCTTAGACCTTTCCAACCGTTGACGTTAAATTTCAGGGTGATCCAACCGTCGGGTCGACGTAATCGACACCAAAGGACATATATTTGTTAGTATGGCCCACCTAAGCTTTGGATCCGCCCCATCCTTAGCCAGATGTCCTAGAAGGACCCATAAGACTTGATGGATGGAATAGATCCATCGAAATCATCGCGATGGACCCTATGCAAGTGGTGTATGTGCACAGTCCGTGCATGGCCGCGGAGCACCGAGCCGAACACTCAGTCAAATTGGGTTTGACCCGATGTGTCCCACCCAAAGAGGAGAAACTCCTCTCTTCTTTTATCCTTCCAGTGCTGCAACAGCGTTAACAGACAACGTCTGTAGTCTTCAATTGATGGCCCACTACACCATCAGTTCGGGCGATCTTGACCGTTCATCATGACTGGGTGACGGTCCTGCACCAACCCCGTGTGGTTTCACCTGTTGGCATGCACGTACATGCACACGAGAACTGACGGAAGCAAGGCCTGAAAGCACAAATGCTTTCCAAAAACGGAAACTTGGTTGCCAGTGAAGCAATCCATGTGCTTTGCATCCTCCCATCTCAACCATCCTTTGGAGGGTTTTCCTAGCCGTCCATTCCTAGGAAGCTGGTTTAGGGCTTCCTCGATACCGGAAAGAGAAAACCTGCGGCTAAAACCGCTCCTCCTTGGCTGTTTTTAGAAATTGGATGCTCGGATTAAATCCTAGCCTTTCATTCGTAATCCAATGGCCCTAAGGGTGTTGGAATCCCTACAAGAAGGGAAAGAAAACACCTGGATCTCCTATTCTTGCGGCAACACAAGGGAAACCGACTGTTTCCCTCTAAACTTAGACCCACCGCCTAAACCTCCTTAGAGCTTCAATCCGACCATGCTCTAAGCTCCCATAAATCCGTCTACACCATTCCCATGCATCGTTTTGGAGACATGGGCTTTTGTGATCTGCTATTAATGGCAGGTCATCTTCCTTGTCAACAAGAACAATCACTAGCCCCTGTTATAGCCTTAATCTCGTATCAGTTTCGCTCACCGGACTCGCGAATCGCTACTCCACTGAGCCCATACCACTTCCAATTCAAATCATGTAACTCCTTACCCTCCTTAGACCTTGCAACGAGCTGAAAAATGCCCCTCCATTAAGTTGGAAGCAGGCCGAAACCAAGCCTTCAACAGGCTATGATGTGGGACTAAAAAATAACTTCAGATGAGCCGAGATTCTGAATCGAGAATAGGCCATGCAGCAGGTCGAGGTCTGGCCGTGCAACGAGCAGTAGATGACCTGTAGAGAGGCCAGGTAGAGAGCTAGAAACAACTTTTAGCTGGGCCTCTATATGGGCCCTGGAATGGACCAAAAACAGACCTTCATCTAGGCTCTGAGATAAACTGAAAATGGCCTATGAATGGGCCTTGATTTGGACGGAAATCAGGCCTAAAACTGGCCCTGATTTGTGTTGAAATGCAGGCCACAGTGGGACGTGTTTCCACTTCAGTGGGCCATGCTGAAATCTGGTGGGCCGCACCTAGTTTATAGATCTCAGTGGGCCCATGCAACAATCCAGGCCCTGCTCATTGCAAGTGGGTCATGTTTCAAGTCTTAGTGAGCCGCACCAAGCGGTGCCATGTTGCCCAGCCCTTGTAGCCAAATGTTTCAAATGGCCGTTGGGCCTAGAACGGTCAGCCCAGCCCAGCCAAATTCTGGGCACATAATGCATATAACAAGTTAGGCCAATTCAGGCCCAGTTTGGGCTATAAATGGGCAGCAAAGTATTGAGCCAGTCAAGCCCAGTTTGGGCCTTAATTATGGGTAGATTACAAGCCCTATCTAGGCCACTTGTTGGACAAAATCTAGTGGGCCTGGTCACCCTGATTCAGGCCCAAAATAACCTCATTCATGGGACCCTTTAAACCCACACTAGACCCATTTTAGTGTATTATTATTAGGATTACAATATTATAAATGTATGGCCCTTAGTAAATTATTTATACTGATATTAGTTATCATGTATAAAAATTATTATTATTATATATCAGTGTTTTATCATTACTAATATTATCTTCGATGTTAGAGCATACCATGTACTTTCATCAATGACTATTAGTGTCACGCTAAGATGATATTGGGTATGTTATTAATATTAATGATTGTCTTGAAATCATTAGCGTTATTAGCAGAACGATCAACCGTAAATCAATTAACATTTAAATCCTAAAGATTTAGCCTAGATCTAAACCTTAGGGTGAAAACCCTAATTTTGTATTAAAAACCTTAAAAATAAATAACTCAAGCGCTAGGCTATGACCCTAAAACTAAGTAGTGCATAGAACTTGGATCTAATTGTATAAGTTCATGATTTGTGGAGGGTTCCAACTTTAAGGGCATGCATTCCCTAGCAACATTAGTTGCGATTCGATCGATAGGTGATGATTCTTCCCGTTGAGCTTTCCATCTTCTTATTAGCTTAAGTTATAGTTCTTATTTTAATTTATAATTGATATCTCCCTTTTATAATCACATGTGTTAGCTGGTGGAAATTGAATTGTGTATTACATGTTTAATGATTGTCCTGTATAATTATTCATGCTTGTGGATTTCTTTTTGGTGGATTGCTTATGGAACTTAAACTGGTACATTGGTTGGAGATTCCCATATATAAATGTATACCTATACTTGGGATGTAACTTGACTGGTCGTGATCGTAATGGACCTTCGACTTGGTGGTTATTGAGTAGTGGTTTAAATTAATTATTGATGTGAGCCTACCATCAAGAGTTGTTGCACCCAATGGTTTTTAAGGATGGTCTTTATTGTATGGTTTTGATATTTGCACTATGTGGCATATTTTGATACTCGCCCTACATGGTTCAGTTTTGATATTTTTTCTATATGGGTTTGATGTTTTATACTGTGCAACCATGCAATGGTAAGCCTCATATACTATAATATAATTGGCCATTAGTCGATGAGTTTCTATTAAACATCCTAAAATGGTAGTCTCACGGGCCGAGGATGGTGGTCATGGGACACTATGCCCGAGCCGTTGACATATGTTGGGCCATGCGCTCCCCGTAGTGACCATGAGCTTATTTAAATTAGCTGATTACAATTGGACTAATAATGGGTTGGCAAATCATGCATACATGGCATATTACGATGACTTGGATCATTATGCCTATGCGATTACGCCAAGTGTTGTGCTCATAACCAGTCATTCGATTGTGATAAGGACTCGGATCATCATACCCATGTGATTACGTTGAATGTTGCACTGATGACCAGTCTTATTCATGGGTGACCCGATTGGATGATGTTTCCCAGGTTTGATGATTACATGGGTGACCCGACTGGATGATGTTTCCTAGGTTCAATGATTTCATGGGTGACCCGATTGGATGCTGTTTCCTAGGTTCGATGATTGCATGGGTGACCTGACTGGATGATGTTTCCCAGGTTCGATGACTGCATAGATGACAAGCCCACTGTCCACACGGATGAACATCCCTGGGGCGATGGTTTCATACTTCACACATCTATGCACATAATAAGACCTGCATCATGTATTGTTTTGTATGCTTTGTTTTATAACTATGCTTACTTAATGTGGCGGTGTGTAATCTTGAGGGGAGTTCACACTGAGTTGGTCACTCATCCATCAAATAAATATAATCGTATAGGTAGCACAGGTGGCTTAAGTGATTTTCAGGTTCGGGCTGATGAGGAGCCGGGTTCAAGTGCCAGAGTTGCATGACTGTATCTACCTTGAGAAGTTGAGGGGCCTTGCGGCTCAAATTTACTTGTATTCTACTATTTCTCATATATTGTATCATGTAATTCATGTATTTGTTAATTTTGGAGACATTGGTCTATATAAGTCATTATGGGCAACCACTTGTATATACTGAATGAAAATTGAAATTTCTCTTTACGCTTACTTGTCCATTCTACGCTCATCTGCTTACTCTAATGAAAGATAAAAGAAAAATATATACTCGACCTTGACTATCCTTTAAGGTTAACACTCGGGTTTTTGGGAAACGAGTCGTGTACTCTGGTCCCGAAAACATGGGGCGTTACATAGAGCCTAACATATAGTGGACCCATGGCCTCACACAAGGACCTAATATACAACACCATGGGCCTGACTTAAGAGCATAATATATATCATGATGGGCCTCTCACATGGGTCTAATATACATCACAATGGGCTCCATCTCCTAACCCTCAAGTGCATCACAATAGGCCTCATCACATAGACCTCATATTCATCACACTAGGCCTTAAACACGGGCTGCATATACATCACATAGGTCTCAACAATCGGCCTTGACAATTGAAATCGGCCTCGACAATCAAAATCGGCCTCGACAATTGAAATTGACACTCGAAATCGACCTCAATACTCGGCTTCGGCAATTGGAATCGACCTATACAATCGGCCTCGACAATCGGAATCGACTTTGATACTCAGCCTCGACAATCGGAATCAGCCTCGATACTCGGCCTCGACAATCGGAATCGGCCTGTACAATCGGCCTCGACAATTGGAATCGGCCTCGATACTCGACCTTGACAATCGGAATCGGCCTATACAACCTGCCTCGACAATCGGAATCAGCCTCGATACTCGGCCTCGACAATTGAAATCGGCCTCGACAAATCGGAATCGGCCTATACAATCGGCCTCGACAAATCAGAATCAGCCTCAATACTCGACCTCGACAATCGGAATCGGCTTATACAATTGGCCTCGACAAATAGGAATCGGCCTCGATACTCGGCCTCAACAATCGGAATTGGCCTCGACAAATCGGAATTGGCCTCGATACTCGGCCTCGACAATCAAAATTGGCCTATATAATCGGCCTCGACAATCGGAATCGGCCTATACAATCGACCTCGATAAATCAAAATCGGAATCGGCCTAACCAAGGGCCTAAGGGAAGGTCATAATGAGGACTTTCAACTATCATTGCCCATCAATGTGGACATTTAACCAACATTGCTCCCAAGGAGTAACCCATACAAGGGAGTCATACACAACGTAACGGGCCATACATACATCGCATTGGGCCTCAACCATGGACCTCGAAGACATCATAATAGGCCTTGCCCATAGGCCACGAATATGTCACAATGGGCCATAAATACATCGTATTGGGTCTTACCATCTAGGCCATAAATACACAATAATGGGCCACAACCCATGAGCCTCAAATATATAACAATGGGCTTCCCTCACGGGCCTAATATACATAACAGGTGGGCCTTGTACATGGGTCTCGTAGGCATCAAATGAGCCACGCATCACATGGGCCTAGTACACGTCACATGGGCCATAAATACATCACATCGGGCCTCACTCATGGGTCGCATGTACACACAATGGGCCATATCCCACAGCCTAATACACATCACTAATGGGTCCCACACAGATGGCCAACACGCATATAACACAAACATCAAGATAGGCCAGCTGCACAACACAAATGGACAGGAAGGATATAAATTATATAGTAGGTGGGCCTACATATACACAACAGGTTTGCCCTTCACATAGCCGATGGGCCCTTGGGTGGTTTTCAAGGGTAGGCATTCAACCATCACTATTACCATGGTGCGGTTCACGTGGGATTTGGGTCTGCCTCACAATGGGGCAACCCAAGCCCAACTGCTCCTTGATGTGCATCCACTTAAATTTTGGGTTTACTTCATTTATGTGGGCCCACACTATAGAGCGGGCCGAGGAAACTAATGGAGAGTGTGAAGGGGGGGGGACACACATCACTAATGGGCCCCACAAATAATGGCCAGCAGGGATTTACAAAACATGCAACAAGGTGGGTCGTCTGCTAGGCTGTCAGGCCACCTGCGTGCTAGGCCTATTGGGTGTCTAACAAGTGGACAGCTTGGATAAAACACATATATATGGTGTGCCCCACCTGGGGACGGTTCATCAGGGGCGTGGGACCTGTCCAGGTGGGCCCTAAAACACATGAGCGGAGTGGATAAAACACAAACATCACAGCAGGCCCAACAGTCTGCTGGACGCTGGTCCAGCAGAGGTTGGGATCTACATGAGTTTTGGGCCAGCCTTGTGGGCTATGAGAATAAAATCCATATATCACAGTGAGTCCCACAGAGACATGGGGCCAGCCAGAAGGTGGGGCGTCCTCAATATATACCCATCAGGTGGGCCAGGCATGGTAAAAAAATACATCAGAACGTCCCTGCAGCTGGGTGCTTCTGTCACTGGATCAATCTAGCTCTTGGACTAATGGCCTACAATGATCTCTCCAAATGGATGGTGTGGATGCACTGCACGTTAATAGAGGTGGGATCCACATGGTGGACCACACGCTGGATGGATGAAATGGGCAAAAACCACAACCACGTGGCAGACCACACAGCTGCTGGCCGTCAGTCCAGTAGTAAGTGAATCTGAAAAGGCCAAGCTATATGTCCTAGAGGGGTGGGGGGGGGGGGGGGGGGGGTGAAAAGGACTATGCCAAATTAAAATTTAACAGCGGAATTCAATCGAAAATAAGATAGCCTTATAAACAGATAAATAAAAGACAATACTTTAAATAAATCAATGAACAGAAATGTAAAGCAACCTTAATTAAAGAGCTTGATACTAATGTTGTTCTAAGGACAACCTTTGCACCATAAAAACCAAGGGTTTATGGCAGGACAACCTTACTAGAACAAATTGAATATCAAAACTCAAACAGAAAGAAAATAATGGAAATAGCTAGAAATAAATTCTAAACTATTACAACTTTCCCCACTTTGTTTGAAATATAAATATTACAACATTCACATCCACATATACATTCCACAAATCTGAATGATTAAAGATATAGAAATTAAATAAACATCCAAATCACAAAACACACCGATATATAGTGGTTCGCGTGTGTGTTCACCAACTGTTAAACAACAGCCACACAGCTTGCTACTCCACTCTTAATATCCACACATAGGGAATATCAGCGTTCACTATGAAAATAGGTTTCACAAGTTCACCTAAAACCTTTACAATTGTGTCTTTCAAATGGGCTTACACAATTCAAAAACCCCACTTCTGAGTTTTTCTGGCTCTCCTCAGATAACCATACAAATTGAGATTTTTCTGGCATAACCTCAAACAAAACCAAAAGATGGAAATTTATGATAAAGTAAAATACTTGGATTTCTCCTTTTATAATGGCCCATTAGAACCAATTGGAGTAGGAATTCGAATGTAGAAGTTCAATGTCCAATACTCACTTTAAAATGGTTCTAGGTTCTAATTGATTTTAAATTAAACTAGTTGGGCTAGCTAGATTTGATTTTGATTCCAAGAAGGAATACAACAATTCCTCTTTTCAATTCAAATTGGAATATAGAAACAAAATCAAATAGACAAAGCTAACAAAAGAGAATATAAAATATGCATAGAGTAGCTTAAAATGAACACTAACCTATCTCAGAGTGATGCCTTGAATTTTCTTGAATTGAGTTTTAAATCTCTGAAATTCGTGCGTTATTTATAGTTGAAGAAATCACATCTACGACTGGTCGTGTGGCCACCACGATTGGTCGTAGGACGAACTGCATTTTGAAAATTTAAGCGCGATCTGGTAAAACTGTTCCACGACTGGTCAAAGGTAGTCCACAACCGGTCATGTGGTCGTGAATCACCCACGACTGGTCGTAAGACATAAAGTTTAGTCGTTGGAGTTTGAGTCGAAGATGTAGGACTGGTCGAAGGACGAGTCGTGACCATTCCTACGACTGGTCGAATGGTCTCCAGGATTGGTCGTAAAATAACCAAAAAATTTTGAAAAATTGAAACAACTTAGGACTGGTCTTGGAATTTCTTGGACTGGTCAAACCAGTGCTAGGACTAGTCGAACAAGGTCCAGGACTAGTCTTAGAATAGACTAAATTTATGTAAAAAAGATTCATCTTAAATTATGTATACAAAATGACCTACCCTAAGGTCAAACTAAGGTCTATCATACCTGAGACATGAAGTATGAATATTAAAACTTCATTCTATTAGATGATGGTTAACCTTTGAACCTTATGAAGCTTGAGATCTCTACTTGATGTAGCTTGATCTTGAGATCTTTACTTGATGTAACTTGATCTTGAGATTTTCTACAGCTGGAAATTAGACTTCATCTTGAGTTACACTTGAGTCTTGAAATGTACTTGAGTCTTGAACAAACACTCTTCTTATCGATGTAGCTCTGGATATTGATGCTTACAGAAGAGGACAAAATACATAACCTTGCATTTCTTGAAGTCGATTACCGTACTTGACTTGAAGCATTGTGATGTCGTGTCTTGAAACAAATATATATCAACATACAAACACAAGACACAGATAGAGGTTTTGGCATAACAAAATTTGATAACCAAAGGAGCATGAGACCATAGCACTTACAATCTCCCCCTTTGTCAAATTTGTGACAAAACACACTCCAATAATCCAATAAAATAAAAGCAGCACAACATGCACAATAATGAATCATCCACCAGTTGTTATTAAGTAGCACAAACTCAATTATTTATATACTCCCCCTGAGTAGCACACATATAAAAAAAATAATGCTACCATTATCTCCATTACCATTCCAAACAAACTTTATGAGAAATCTTCTCCCCCGTTTTGTCACAATATGACAAAGGAAGCAAACAAATGAAACAAAAGAATAATCAGGAAAGTAATATATTGATAAACTAGTTAAGATATAAGCAAAAGTCCACATACCATTAACCAGTTTAACCAAAAGTCAGTCAACCAAACAGAGGTAAAATCAATGTTAACAGACCAACAAAAGTAAAATAGTATTAGAATTAATACAGACCAAAAGAGATCAATCAATAAGATCTAGAAGAGGGAGCAGGATTAGATGGATCAATTTTGTGCAAACCCTTAGTAACGCGCCGCATATACTTGCGCATATAAGCAAACTGAGATTCTTGGGTTACACGTATTTCAGCCACCTGTTCCTCAAGAGAACGCAACTTCTCATCAAAAGCAGAAGGTTGATAGTCCGGATCATTTCCAGAATCTGAACCAATTTTATCAAAAATATCATCCATATCAACATCGTCAGGAGGAAGATTCCCAGCATCTGCCTCATTTCCTGCTTCAGCACCACTACCATCAACATCCACTTAGCCAGAAACCAATTCCAGCTTCATCTTGTAAATATTTGAATTGTTAAAAATAAGATGATGGATAGGAGCCTCTCCAACAGGCATAGCCACGAACATGTGAGTGATTAAAACAATCATAAGGTAGGCAAATGGAATATCACTATGACCGGGATGGAGACGAAACTGAATAATGAAATGACAAATTAAAGAAGGCAGACATATTTTATAACCGAAGATAATAGAATGCAAAACACGAACCATAAAGGCAGTCAGTTCTGCTTTATTTCCAGAACGTGGATACACATTTGAAATGAAAATTCAGTGAAGAACTCTGTATCTAGGTAATAAGTATTTTGAGGGGAGCGCATTCTCTTTATGAGTCCATTACACATTCAAATTACATAAGTCTCTAGTGAGCATGCGTTTTTCTGATTTAGAGGGTTTTTCAGTCAAACTATGAATTAGAATACTCTTATCATTGACAGGAATGTCCATTAGTGCCGAAATCAGATGACAGTCAACATCAAATGGTCCTTCTCTAATAGCAATTTTAAGCATTAAATTTTTAGTTAAAAAATTAAAAATGCAAGCATACATAGATTGAGCAATAGACTGATATGCTGGCCCACCCCAAAGTAAGATGTTATCCCATCCTACAGCATGGAGAATAGGAAGGATACCAAAAGGAGTAATGTGTTCAATACAGACAGACAGTTCGACAATGACTTTGTGCATACCCAAATCCCATACATCAGAGGGATCATCCTCCGGTGAACGAAGATAGCGCCTAGAGATAGGAGCTGATCTAGAAGAAGATGGACCACGGGAAGTTTTCTTTTTCCCTCTAGTATCCATTATCAGTATGAAAATCAAAAGATTAAGTAGATACAAGAGATGTGAAAAAGAGATTTTGCTAGATCAGATTTTTCAGGAAAAAGTCTCAAAATTGCAATGAATCTCAAAATAGATTACTCCAATAGTGAAAATGAAGTAATAGGAACTAGAATCTACAAGAGAAACACAAATGATGTACTAACCTTGAAGATCTAGGAAGGTGGGTACGACTAGTCGTGCCTCGGCTCATTGGAGAGGAAAAAGGAAATGAAGAAGATGAGATTTTTCCCAAATTTAAAAGGTTCCAATGTGATACATGACTAGTCGAGGACCGTTCTTGACCGGTCGTACCACAACTGGTCGAGCATTTTCTCGACCGGTCGTGTACCTATAAAAACAGACATATTTCATAAAAAATGGAATTTTAAATCAACATATTATCAAATATATATACATTATGATACAAATATTCATGAATAATCAATTTAAAATGCACATACCGAGATCAAATTTCAATTTATTAAACTTGCTTTTGTCGAGCGGTTTAGTGAAAATGTCGGCAAGTTAAGTCTCGGTTGGAATATATTCCAAAGATATTATTTTATCTTCCACTAATTCACGAATATAATGATACCTAATGTCAATGTGCTTGGTATGTGAATGCTGGATTAGGTTTTTTGATATATTTATAGCACTAGAATTATCACAATATAATATCATTAATTCCTATACAATTCCATAATCGCTTAACATACATTTCATCCAAACAAGCTGAGTACATGTATTTCCTGCTGCGATGTATTCAGCCTCAGCAGTTGAGAGCGATATAGAACTTTGCTTCTTGGTAAACCAAGAAACCAAACAGTTTCCAATATAGAAACAACCACCATTGGTTGATTTTCTATCATCAATATTATTAGCCCAATCAGCATCTGAGTACCCAGCCAATTGAACACTAGTATCATATGGATACTAGAGACCCATTTTAGCAGAACTTGCAACATATCACATAATCCGCTTGACAACAGATAGATGTGACTCTTTGGGATTAGACTGATATCTAGCGCAAATCCCAACACTTAAAGCAATATCAGGTCTACTAGCAGTTAAGTAAAGTAGACTACCAATCATACTGCGATATAATTTAGGATCAATATTTTTACCTATAGAGTCCTTTGAGAGTCTTAAAGTTTACTAATAGGAGTATCAAAATTCTTACCATTCTCAAATCTGAACTTTTTGATTAAGTTCAGAGCATATTTGGTTTGAGAAATGAAAATGTCATCTGGTTGTTGTTTTACTTGCCCTAGGAAATAATTTAATTCCCCAACCATGCTCATTTCAAACTTAGATTTCATTAAATCTGTAAAGTCAATAGTCATATTAGTACAGGTAAATCCATAAATAATATCATCAACATATATCAGAACCATTAAGATATCATCATTGTTTTTCTTAATAAAGAGTGTCTTATTGACACTACCCATTTGCAAATTATGGCTTAGTAAAAACTTAGTCAATTTTTCATACCATGCCCAAGGAGCTTGTTTTAGACCATATAAAGTTTTTTAAAGACGGTATACATGATCAGTAAACTTAGAGTCTTCAAACCTCGTAGGTTGTTTCACATACACTTCTTCATAGAGATCACCATTTAAGAAAGCAGTCTTTACATCTATTTGATAAATTTTAAATTTTTTAAAGCATGCAATGGATATAAAAAGTGATTGATTTAAGGTGAGCAACCGGGGCAAAGGTTTCATTGTAATTAATGTCTTCTATTTGAGTGTACCCTTGTACAACCAGTCTTGCCTTGTTTCGAATTATATTACCAAGTTCATCAGACTTATTTTTGAAAATTCACTTAGTTCCTATAATGTGTTTATCTTTAGGTCTAGAAGATACCAGACATCATTTCGAACAAACTGATTAAGTTCTTCCTGCATAGCTACTATCCAGTTTTCATCAGAAAGAGCTTCTTTTATGTTTACCGGTTCAATTTGGGATGTAAAGCACACGTAATTACATATGTCTTCTAGTTGTCTACGAGTGCACAGACCAGTGAGAGGGTTTCCAAGAATTTGAGCGGTTGAATGATCTTTAACAGTCTTTAATTCAGAATTGTTTTGACTTGATGAAGTTCGAGTTTTTTAATTAGAAAAACTTCACCATTATTTAAACTTGCGGCAGGTGTATTCAAATGACCATCTATGACCACATTAATTGATTCCTGAATAACACCGGTCCTTTTGTTTAGTACACAATATGCGCGAGTGTTTAAAGAGTATCCTAAAAAGATTCCTTCGTCACTTTTTGTGTCAAACTTTCTTAGATTTTCACGGTCACGTAAAATATAGCACTTGTTACCAAAAACTCGAAAGTATTTAATAGTTGGTTTTTTATCAAACTACATTTCATAAGAGGTTTTATTATTAGATTTACATATATAAACCCGATTAATAACATAGTAGGCAGTATTCACTGCTTCAGCCCAAAGATTTTTAGGGAGCTTCATACTATTCAACATTACTGTTCCCATTTCTTGAAGCACTCTATTTTTCCTCTCCACAATTTCATTTTGTTGAGGAGTTTTGGGTATAGAGAATTCATGCGATATTCCCTGATCGTTACAGAATTTGTCAAAATTGCTATTCTCGAACTCAGATCCATGATCACTATGGATCTTATAAACTTGAGAACCTTTTTCAATTTGGATCCGTTTAAGAATCCTTTTAACTTCATCAAGGGTTTCTGATTTATCCTTTAAGAAGGCTACCCAGGTGAATCTAGAAAAATCATCCACGATTACCAAGATGTATTTTTTGCCACCTCGACTCTCCATCTTGGTAGGTCCTATAAGATCCATATGGAGAAGCTCAAGTGGTCTTGATGTGGCATTAAAGTTCACCTTTCTGTGAGAGCTCTTTGTTTGCTTGCCATATTGGCATTCACCACATATCTTGTCTACATTTTGTAATTTAACCAGACCTCTTATTAGTTCTCCCTTGCTCAATCTGTATAAATTACGGTAGTGTACATGTCTAATGCATTTATGCCATAATTCTGTTTCATCGATATGGACTACGTAGCACGATTGATTAGATTAGCTACCATCGCTTATAATATAGTAGTTTTTAGAAGTCCTGCGACTAGTTAATATTACAAAACCCTTTTTATTTAAGATTTCACAACCTTTATTAGAAAATTTCACGCTATGATTATTATCACATATTTGAGATATGCTTAACAGGTTGTGTTTTAGCCTCTCAATATATAAAACATTCTTAAATAAGGGAAGGTTATAGAGTTGAACCATACCTTGGCAAATAATCTTGTAGTTGCTAGCATCACCAAATGTGACTGACCCATCAGTCATATCTTTAAGATCGGTGAATAAAGCCTTGTCGCCTGTCATATGCCTTGAGCATCCACTGTCTAAGTACCACTTCGAATGGTTTGTAGCTTTGAAAGCAGTGTGGGCAACAAAGCAAGTAACTTTAGGAACACATTTTATTACTGTTTTGGGTTTAGGAGTATAGTTAGTCTTCTTGTATTTGTAATTGATGTACGAATGACCAACTGAGTTAGATTTTAGGAGCTCCTTAAGTAAATCAATTATTTTTTAGCTAAAGGATTTTGGTTTTGAGTTTTATAGTTGACATAATTGCTTTTAGGTTTTTGAAAAGTTTTCACATTTTTAGAAAAACTTTGATAAATACTTTTCCCTTTTGAGTTAGAGGTTTCTCCTCTCACAAACTTAGGAGGAGTATTCTTCTATTTAGAAGGTGTATTCTTATCATAGCCCAACCCAGATTTGTCGCCACATTTCCTAGATCCGGATAAAAGTTTTTCAAACTTTGGATCTCCTTGGGCATACTTCCATGTATCCTTTGAACTCAAAAGTGAAGAGTTTTTAAGCTTAAGTTTGTCATTTTCAGATTTAAGATTTTCAATCAGGGAGGTTTTGAATTCTAAATTACATTTAGTCTTTTCAAAACAATCTGAAATATGGGATTTTTCTAAAACAAGAGACTCAAAATTTTCTTTAAGTTTTAAAAACTTTTCTTTTTGAAGTTTTAGTTTTACGGCAATTTTACAACTTTCCTTGTATAAGGCATTGTAAGCATCTTAAAGATCTTCATTTTCATTTTCATGATCATTATTCAGATTTTCTTCACCAGTTGAATCATCATGATCTGAAAAAGTGAACTTGGCTAGAGTCCTAAGGGCCTTAACTTCATTGCCCGACTCGGTTTCAGGGTCTTATGATTTAGAAGAGGCTTCAGTGCCAGAAGATTCGTCCCAAGTAGCCAACATTCCTTTCTTTTTAGGTTTGTCCTTTTTTAGGACATTTGTTTGCTAAATGCCTATATTCTTGGCAGTTGTAACATTGAATATCTTTCAAATATTTTTAAGTTTTAGATTTAGGTTTAGATATTTTCTTATCATTTGATTTTTAAAAATCAATCCTCTTTTTACTTTTAAAAATCTTGTAAAACTTTTTCGCTAAAAGAGCCATATTGTCTTCAGAGTTTTCTAAATCAGAGTTTTCTTGAGAAATATGTTTAGAAGACTTAAGGGCAATATATTTACCTTTAGGAGCTTTAAAAGTTAACTCGTAGGTTTGTAAAGACCTAACCAACTCTTCTACCCTCATATTGTCCATATCACGAAGTTCCTGGATCGCGGTTACCTTAGAATTGAACCGTTCAGGTAGTGAGCGTAGTATCTTTGTACACACTTTACTTTCTGGGATTTTATCGCCAAGATCCCACATAGAGTTTACAATGTCATTTAATCTAGTGTAGAAGTCCATAAACATTTCATTTTCCTCTATATAAATTTCTTCAAATTTGGTTGTGAGGAGTTGGACTTTAGATTTTTTGACAATTGAAGTACCCTCGTATGTCATTTCTAATATATCCCAAGCTTGCTTTGCAATATCACAGGATATAATTCTTTTGAATTCATCCGGTGATAGTGCGCAAGTGATTGCATTTAGTGCTTTTGCATTGGCATTACTCTCACTTTTCTGAAGAGTGATCCATGAGAAAATGGTGTTACTCTCATTCATTTTGAACCATCGATACCAAACACTTTAGTGGTAGGTGGGTTCCATTCAGTTACTGTGGTAAGCTACATGTTCTCATCCATTGATTTGAGGAAAATCCTCATCTTAGCTTTCCAATAGGCATAGTTGGAGCCATCAAAGGGTGGAGGCTTAGTGACTGAAAGGCTATCAAAATTTGACATCTTATATATAGCTTAGATCGTTAGCTCAGGAAATGAATCCAAGAATAAAGCAATTAAAACAAGTTATTAGGCTCTGATACCACTTGAAAAGGCCAAGCCATATGTCCTAGAGGAAGGGGGGGGGGGGGGGGGGTGAATAGGATTATGCCAAATTAAAATTTAACAGTGGAATTCAATTGAAAATAAGATAGCCTTATAAATAAATAAATAAAAGATAGTACTTTAAATAAATCAATGAACACAAACGTAAAGCAACCTTAATTAAAGAGCTTAATACTAGTGTTGTTCTAAGGACAATAAAAACCAAGGGTTTATGGCAGGACAACCTTATTAGAACAAATTAAATATCAAAACTCAAACAGAAACGAAATAAAGGAAATAGCTAGAAATAAATTCTAAACTATTACAACATTCCCCACTTTGTATGAAATGTAAATATTACAATATTCACATTTACATATGCATTCCACAAATCTGAATGATTAAAGATATAGAAATTAAGTAAACATCCAAATCACAAAACACACCGATATATAATGGTTCGCGTGTGTGTTCATCAATTGTTAAACAACAGCCACACAACTTGCTACTCCACTCCTAATATCCACACGCAGGGAATATCATCGTTCATTATAAAAATAGGTTTCACAGGTTCACCTAAAACCTTTACAATTGTGTCTTTCAAATGGGCTTATACAATTCAAAAACCCCACTTCTGAGTTTTTCTGGCTCTCCTCAGATAACCATACAAATTGAGATTTTTCCGGCTTAACCTCAAACAAAACCAAAAGATGGAAATTTATGATAAAGTAAAATACCTGAATTTCTCCTTTTGTAACGGCCCATAAGAACCAATCAGAGTAGGAGTTCGAATGTAGAAGTTCAATGTCCAATACTCACTTTAAAATGGTTTTAGGTTCTAATTGATTTTAAATTAAACCAGTTGGGCTAGCTAGATTTGATTTTGATTCCAAGAAGAAGGAATATAACAATTCCTCTTTTCAATTCAGATTAGAATATAGAAACAAAATCAAATACACAAAGCTAACAAAAGAGAATATAAAATATGCACAAAGTAGCTTAAAATGAATACTAACTTATCTCAGAATGATGCCTTGAATTTTCTTGAATTGAGTTATAAATCTTTGAAATTCATGCTCTATTTATAGTTGTAGAAATCACGTCTACGACTAGTCGTGTGGCCACCACGACTGTTCATAGGACGAACTGCATTTTGAAAATTTAAACTCGATCTAGTAAAACCGTTCCACGACTGGTCGAAGGTAGTCCACGATCAGTCGTGTGCACTCTACGACTGGTCGTGAACCACCCACAACTGGTCGTGAGACATAAAGTTTAGTCACTGGAGTTTGAGTCGAAGATCTAGGATTGGTCGAAGGACGAGTCGTGACCATTCCTACGACTGGTCGAATAGTCTCTAGGACTGGTCGTAGAATAACCAAAAAATTCTGAAAAATTGAAACAACTGGTCTTGGAATTTCTTGGACTGGTCGAACCAGTGCTAGGACTGGTCGAACAAGGTCCAGGACTAGTCTTAGAACAGACCAAATTCATGTAAAAAGATTCATCTTGAATTATGTATATAAAATAACCTACCCTAAGGTCAAACTAAGGTCTACCATACCTTGGACATGAAGTATGAACATTGAAATTTCATTCTATTAGATGATGGTTAACCTTTAAACCTTATGAAACTTGAGCTTTCTACTTGATGTAGCTTGATCTTGAGATCTTTACTTGATGTAGCTTGATCTTGAGATCTTTACTTGCTGGAAATTAGACTTCATCTTGAGTTGCACTTGAGTCTTGAAATGCACTTGAGTCTTGAACAAACATTCTTCTTATTGATGTAGCTCTGGATATTGATACTTACAGAAGAGGACAAAATACATGACCTTGCATTTCTTGAAGTCGATTACCGTACTTGACTTGAAGCGTTGTGATGTCATGTCCTGAAACAAATATATATCAACATACAAACATAAAACACAGATAGAGGTTTTGGCACAACAAAATTTGACAACCAAAGGAGCATGAGACCATAACACTTACAGAATCTACCCGGATTTGGGCCGTTGGATCATCTTCATAAATGGGCCCATGGCCCTGGAAATATGGATGGAGGGTGTGCATGCATCTCACCTACAGTAAGGTGGTGTCCACATCGGTGCTGGACAGTGGAGGTGAAGCACATACATCAGGTGTGTCCAACGCCTGTCCAAACATCTGGATGGTGTGGATAGTACACATAAATCATGGTGGGGTCCAAGTCCGAGCCCCTAGATAGTAAGGACAGAACACTTGTGTCAGGTGGGGTCTAGGGGCGGACTGTGTGAATATAACACTTACGTCATGGTAGCCCCCACCGTCCCAGCTGGGGTCCACCGTCCCAGTGAATATAACACTTGTGTCAGGTGGGGTCCAGGGGCTCCACCGTGGATGGATAGTTTGGATGATACACACATATCACGGTGGGTCTCACCATCCAAGTTGATGGACGGTGTGGATACAACACATACATCAAAATGGCTCCACCGTGATGGATGGCGTGGGTATATCACACGCATCAGGTGGGCCACACGAAGATCAAAGGGGAGAGAGAGAGAGAGAGAGAGAGAGAGAGAGAGAGAGAGAGAGAGGGATCGGCTGGTGGAGGGACCCCGTCACTATGGGCCCCTCAAGGATCTACGACACATATCAAAACGGGTCCCACTATGATCTACAACACATACATCAAAAAGGTTAAGATCTACACAAAAATCACCCACCTTGGTTGCTTCTTCTTGGGCTCCTCCTCACCTTAGCTCTAATGGGACATGATTCAACAGTTGAGATTGATTATGGAGGGTTGGAATGGGGGTAGGAAGTGGGCCACACTAGCTTCTCTCCATGGGAGGCTCTCTTGCTTGGAGAATGAGAGAGAGAGAATGAGAGAGAGAGAGAGATGATGAGAGAGAAGTGATGGGAGAGAGGGATGGTGAATGAGTGATGGGTGATGGGGAGGGTGTAACGACCCAAAAATTTCCGTACATTGGGTCGAGTACCACCTCGACCAGAAATCACGTAGGATTAAATACTTTAGAAATTTAACAAAGTTAACTAAGTACTAAACTCGATTAGTCATGAAATCCGTTAGGATCACTTTAAATATGATCTGCAAGACCCAAAAGCTGCAGAATCATTGACGCTAGGTTACCCTAAAGTTTAGAACCAAACTCATTTCCGTCTCGCTCTCGGAATGAAACGAAACTTTCGATTAGGTCTAGATCGCACATCGGAGTCCGATTAACTTGAGAAGCTAAGGAACTAGGACCGCCCCACTAGGCTTAACAATCATCTCAAAAATCAGCTCCATCCGATGTTCCACGGCCATTCGTTTCGATTCGGAGCGAGGGAGTGTGAAAAACACTATTCCCATGCCAAAATAAATATCTGGAATAGTGATCTGGCATCATTCGTTGACGCGTAAATATTAAGCAACCTGACCGTCAGAATCAGACCAAATTACACCCTCGGATTAAGAAAAATTTCAGGAACATTTACATGTACTTAGAATTTCTGATCGTGGCCCACTGACCGTCGAACTGAAAGTGGTCCGCCACGTGCGATCTGGGAATCCGATCGAGTCAAAAACGTAATCCCACGTAGATCCATAGATGGTGAGCTTAAGTCTGACGTTTGGTTCAAGGAAGGCCACCAGAACCTCCCTTTTGAGCTGGAAAAGTGGCGAAATGCCTATATAAGCAGTACCCCTTGAACCTGAGTCTAATTTCGAATGTTTTGGCTATAAAAGGGGCTTAGAACAGCCCCTCTCACAGCCATACGAATTTTGGAGAAAAACCCTAGAGGGAGAGAGAGAAAAGAGAGAGAAGAGCTTGGGTTTTGTGGGAGATCTTCCTCTTACTGCTTTGGACTATTACACGGCCTACACCGCTTCATTCCAGGTGTTTTTCCGGCGGTTTCCATCCCATTTGAAGGTAAAAAACCCTAACCCTAGGTCTGATTTGAGGTGGGATCGATGTGGGTTGTGTAACGACTAACCGATTCCGCTCTTTAGGCTAGAAAACTCCCGTATACGGAAGTTCTACTACCCTTGCTGATTCGTTGAGTTTCAAAAGGCAAAGGTGAGGACTTTAAGTGTATAAGTTACGGTTTTCAATGCTTTCAATGTCAGATAATGGTAGATTCATGATCTGCTTGTAAATGCACATGTACAAAGTGCTTTCCGTTTCCTGTTTCGATTAACGTTGTAGAAATTGGAATTTCACATACTCTAAGTATACGTAGAAATACCGTATACGTATTTTTTTTGGAAAAACGTTTGACATGTTTATTTAATGTATTATTATATGATATATGGATAAAATACTAATTTGGTGAAAGGAATTGCTGAAATACATGTTCATGTGTAAATGCTACGTATGTTGAAATTGTATATTCTAGAAATACCGTATATGTATTTTTTGGGAAAATGTATGACATGTTTATTTAATGTATGATTATACAATATATGTATAAAATACTAGTTTAGCGAAAGAAAGAATCGCCAAAATACATGTTCCTTGTAAATGTCAAGTATGTTGAAATTATGCGTATTCTAGAAATACCGCATATGTGTGAAATTTGGAAATGTAATTGTCATGATTATTTGTTGTATGATTATGATATACCCGGTAAATTAACCGCTTGGCAAAAAGAATAGCCCTAATCAGAATTGCTAACATACGTTATGTATGTTGGAATCGCACACTCTAAGTGTTTGGTGTACATGCTTGTGTGCGTAGAAGCTTGGGTGTTAGTGCCTTAGATAGACGCTGATATGGAATTCCCGACTCCCTTAGAGACATGTAGGGTCCCCTCTATGCGGTGGTTCGCTATAACCACTCACTTGTGATGCGTATGTAATTGTATCCCTATGTGTATAGTGCTTTATAACATGCTTTACAACATGCTTTACAACATGCTTTATAACATGCTTTATAACATGCTTTACTTCATGCTTTATAATATGCCTGCTAACATGCTTTACTTCATGCTTTACAATTATTTGCGTTTGGGACTATGCCTATAGTCCAAACATTCTGGCACCAGAACTTGCGGTTGTGGTAGAGATTCATATCGCCATAACGACGTGTCTGCGAACCCGAGTCGTACTTCGGTTGGCGATAGTGGTTGGCCACACGGAGTGCTTTTTGCGCTCCATATCGCTCAACTTGTGGTGCGCTCGAGCTAGTCGTTCGTCAAGCAAACCGATATGTGTATATGTATGTTCACCATGTTTGGTCGCTATCGCTTGAACCTGGGGTACCAAACTTACCAAATGGCGATCCCGTTAACCATGGTACCTCGATCCGCTTAAGACGCATGAGCTGGGCATGGTGGTATGGGACACCGTGGTCGAAATTTGCCTCGGCCTCTGGCCGGGGTCATGTGTCTCCCGTAGTGACCATTGCGCAACCAAACTCGTGAGCCGATTATGGTGGTATGGGACACTATATTCGAGCCGTCGATACTTACGGTGAGAGCCGAGTACGGTGAGACCATTGCTCGTCTTGACGGCGACCAGTCCTCCGTAGTATCTTCGAGTATACTCCAAGTCTCTGTGATTGGCGACGAGTCTTTCACAAGAATAGAGAGTATGAGTTGAGCCGAGTACGGTGAGACCTGTACTTGAGTGACGGCTAGTGATTGAGCCAAGTACGGTGAGATATGTACTTGAGGCGACACAACAAGAATTGAGCCGCATACGGTGAGATCAGATCCGCGCTCGACGGGTGACGAACCCTTTGCGATGCCTTCACTACGCTTCTCAAACCATAATATCGTATGAGATTAGCTAGGATTGACGACCCTAGAATGGATCATGTTTGGGAATGATACAAGGGAGGTACCTTAGTTTCCCAATACTGCTGGTTGAAATGGATTAATAAAAACTTGGTAATCATGAGCATCATCGCACCGCATGTGCTTTGTAGATGGGGCGCACTGAGGGAGTTAGCATTCGCGAACGTAAGATGATGTCACTTGAGGGTGGTTTGGCAAGGGCATACAGCATCACGTCATGTCATTTTTACATTTAACAAAAGTAGTTAGAAATGTTTGAATTGTACTGCGTTATCATTACTGCTTGATTGATTTGATAACATGTTAACCTATGCTTTATTGTTCCACTGAGTTAGCTACTCACTCCCACGTCACGGGACAGTGTTTGCAACACCCACCGGACTGGTCAGCAGTGTAGATGGCGCCTACGTTCGGAGCCGAGCTCGACTTCGAGGAGGATCGGGAGGAGTTCTCCTTTATGCAAGACTGACGCGGCTATGCTTAGGCCGACCGCATCGCGGGGATTCCAGTGGTTTATTTACTGAGTTGTCTTTTGATTTTTGACTTAGAAACGATACATGTATATTGGTACTGCTTAGTACTCATACTCCGAAGTTCACAAAATTTTGATACTCTACATATTTTAATATAAAATTTCGCTTCCGCTTGCCTTTATACAATTGAACTGGAGTATGAATTACTTGTTTTGGTATAATCTCATTCATGTTTATTGCGCTAACTCAGACAACATTTAACCATCATTGTGTATGTTGCATAAGTGATGCGTTGGAACTCGGAGTTGAGTTCATACTCGACCCCCGAATTTCAGGGCGTTACAAGTTGGTATCAGAGCATGATTTTGATTAAACCGGACCTGAGTTATGTCCCCACTACGTACGCTGATGCATTATACTTAGGAGGGTGCGCAACACCTAGCAACAGTCTTAAGGTCTCCCAATTTCGCCGTTCGGCGAAGTTCATTGCAAATGGACAGTTTGATCGAGTTCGTACTCGATCCCGACCGCACTTATGGACCCCAAGTCACTCCTAGACCGTCTATTGACGTGTCCAGGTCACAATTCACCAAAAATTAGTCGTTAAAAATCAGGAAAAATCGATTAGTTCGTGAAAAATTTTTCGAACTAGCCGTTCTGGGAGCTAACGAGTTCGGGACCCCCCACGTTAATCCATTAAGGATTCTGATCGAACCAGGGTGCATTTGGCACCCTGGACACATGGTAAACAGAGCCTCACCACGGCGGCGCCGCTGCATCGGCGGCGGACCGCGGTCCGGTCGCTTTTCCGACGAAATTCCAAGCGTGGGATCGGTCGGCCTGACCCCCTCTAACCCCTGGCACGTGCCAAATTGCA
This sequence comes from Magnolia changhungtana, assembly GCA_030180095.1. Taxonomy (NCBI): domain Eukaryota; kingdom Viridiplantae; phylum Streptophyta; class Magnoliopsida; order Magnoliales; family Magnoliaceae; genus Magnolia; species Magnolia changhungtana. The sequence continues at coordinate 408,440 of JASAUF010000067.1, read as the reverse complement.
AATAGGTTGGGATTTAAGGGGCTGGAGCACCCTTCTCCCTCATTTCTTCCTTTTTCAAGCACCTCCACCCCCATTTCCGATTTTTCTCAAAAACCCATCCCTCCAAACCTTCAAACCTTCAATTTCCTTCCATAACTCACACACCCCTACCTTCCACCACAGCCCTAGCTTCTTCCTTTCCCCATTTTCACAAGTTGGAGCTCTCATACCCCTCCTTGGAGCTCAAAATCGGGTAATCTCCTAACCCATTCCATTTTCTTTTGTTCCTTCTTCATTTCCTACCTCTAGTACCCCTTCCACACCTATTGGATCCTTGTTTGTGGGGATCAAAGAGATCACCCTTGTTTCCCCCGTTTGGCAATTTTCCATGGCCCTCCTTGGTGTGGTGGCTACCATTTTCTCCATTTCCTCCATCCTATCTTTCATGGGAAAGAGGAAAAGCTCACGGACCGATGACGCCGCCCAAGTAGGCCGGCCCATTCTAGAAGAAGATCCGATGTTGGGGCCGGCACAAGCACCGTGCGGGAGTTTAGGTCGAAGCGAGACCTGGATCCTGACCATCCCGCCAGAAATGCTTATCCGATAGGCATTGAATATGGGCGTTTCGCGGGCCGTAAGGTTGTGTTTAAAGCTCATGTGGATGAAAGAATGTTTGGCCTACACCCGATGATGGACCACTTGGTGGATATCGGATGGAATTCTATTTTTGAAGGCGAGTCCCCCGCATGTGAGCACACGGTTCGCGCTTTCTATGCTCACATCGTGGACTCATCGCAGAGCCCTTTTCGGCCATCGTCTCGTGAGGGGCATAAGGCGCACAATCACTGTGGATGAGGTGGTTCGAATCACGAAGATCCCGCTTGGTCAAGTGCATCCTAGTGATGACTTCTCTAGAAGTGCGAGGGAAAGGGATCGTCGCACGCGATTTCTCTGTGGCGCCGGGTTACTTGGAAGCGAGGAAATTGTATTGCGGTGACAAAGATGACCGAAGACTTCCATTTACTTCATCACATTTTCACATACAATGTATACCCACGGTGGGGTAACCTCACGGAATGTACTAGGTTGATGGTGGACTTCCTGTATAAGATGGGACGCGGGGACAACATATGCCTGCCTACATTCATCCTATCCCAGATAGTTCATGTTGTTCGTTCTACCAGGAACGATCTTTCGCTCCCATTTGGCCGCCTGATCTGCAGGATGGCTCGTGATGTAGGCTACATATTGAATATGGAGGATCTTGCACCAGTCCGGGTCATAAGTGAAGCGACACTCAGGAATATGAAGATCGACCCTCAACAGCGGCAAGCACGACTCGACGAGTCTGGAGATGAGTCGGATAGCGCCTGCGAGGAGAGTGTTGACCTCCAGGCTGAGAGTGATGAGGAGCGTGGTGATGACATACAGGAAGAAGAATCTGAGGCTCAGGACACCGAGGGAAGTTCACCCCTGCGGCTCGGGAGCAGGGTGTGGATCGAGATGCTTTTGATGCACGATTGGCTGTCTTGAGGAGGGAGGGAAGCCGCCTCGCAACAAGAAGTTGGACAAGTTCGGCCGAGATTAGTCAAGTTCGAACCAAGCTTGAAGAGAATGAAGCCTACATGAAGAAGAGTTTCAAGAAGATGTCCCGTACGTTGAAGGCCATCCTGTGCTGTGCGCAGGATAAGAATGCTCCTCCTCCACCGCCTACTTCGGATGCTTAGTCATCCATGTTGTTGTGTGTTGTGTTTGCTTTGGTTACCGCGATAGGCGGTTTATGCTTTCATGTAGATGTAGTAGATAGTAACATGTTTTGGGTGTTTGATGTAGTGGATGTAATGGCTATGATGTGAATTCTGTCTGATTCATGTAACTCTATATTCCATGTATTATGATAATTTTGGGTAAATGAAAAGCATATAGCTTCTTTTGTTTTGATGATGTGTGGAATGTTTAAGTACTTTATGGAGTGTATTATGCTGTATCTCACAAATGTTGTACCCTATGTTGTATAAGGCATGCCGCGACAGTATACGCGGAGCACGGCACATCTCCGTCTGACTGGCTCTATGGACCAGACTCCTTCTGGTAGTAGCGGTCATGCGGACCGTGGGTTAGGTTCTGATCAGCCTCCTGCTGGTCCTATCGGTGGACAGCCACCTTATACGCCCCCGGTCCGTGAGCAGTATCGGCCGTCTTCTTCTGCGCAGCATGACTCTCAGGCTGCTCCGTCGACTGATAGGTTTGAGCAGCTGATGATGATGATGCATCAGCAGCAGATGCAGCAGCAGCAGCAGCACCAGCAGCTTATGGCCACTATCGCTGAGGCCTTGTCCCGTGGTGGTAGTGCGACTCCACCTACGACATCTGTACACCCTGATGAGCATTCTGGGCCTCCTGCCCAGGTTGAGGATGTGCCTCTGCCCCACCGTCGCACCCCTCACCGGTGAGGTCGGTACTCGTGGTTTACTCGAGCGATTTCGGCCGCTTGAGGCCTCCCTCATTTATGGGTTCTCACGGCACCCGAGGAGGCGAGTTCGCGCTTGACCGCATCTCTAAGATGCTTCGGATGCTACATTGCTCAGGCGGCGGAGTGGAGCTGGCCGCATTCATGTTTGAGAGGGAGGCCAGTTTATGGTGGGACAGTGTGCTGCGCACCGTCGCAGTAGATTTCGTGTGGACCTGGGAGGCCTTTGAGTCTCGGTTCTACGAGAAGTACTACCCGCAGATGTATCGGCATGAGCGAGAGGAAGAGTTTCTGCGCCTCAGGCAAGGAGGCATGACGATCACGGAGTACGAGCACCGCTTCACGGAATTGGGCCGCTTTGTCCCGACTATACTTGTGGATGAGCAGATGCGGATGCGTCGTTTCTCCTTGGGTTTGCGACCGGAGATACGGTCGAGAATATGCTGCCACAGTATTCCTACATATGCGGCGTTGGTCCACATGTCTATGACGGCCGAGCAGGATGTGGACCGTTTGGCCAGATCACGTGGTACTATGGTTGCGAGACCGCGACAGGATTTACAGAGCAGGCCTATCTTAGGCAAGAGGCCTCGGGCTGATTCTCCCCCCAGGGCCGCAGCGCCAGTTATTCCTATGAGACGCCCGTTGGTGACCTGCACGTTTTGCGGGAAACCTGGATACCCTGCTGAGAGCTGTTTCTCGCGCATGAGGGCTAGCGGATTTACGCCACCGCAGAGATTGGGTCGCCCTTATCCACAGGCCATATCAGCTCCGCCACTACAGACCGTTCCTGCACATCCTTCTTTCCGACCTCCCGTGCTGTCCTTCAGGCCGCCACAGCGACCCTTGGCTCCTCACCCGAACCGCCAGCAGCAGGCTCGCATTCATACGCTTGTGGCTGAGGTACCTGAGACGTCGGTTTTAGCTCCGACGGCTTTCGAGGGTACAACTTTTATTCATGGCACTCCTGTTTCTTTATTGGTAGACACTGGGTCCACCACTTCTATTGTTTCTTGTGGGGCGGTGAAACGCCTATCTTTGCATACGATTCCCACTAAGGAATGAGACTCACTACTCTACGGGACCATTCGAATGTCACACGATTATGCGAGGGTTGCTCGGTAGTTTTGGGTAGCAAAGACACGGTGCTCGTCGACCTCATTGTTGCTCCACTATGGCACTACGACGTTATCCTTGGTATGGATTGGCTCACCAGATGAGGGCGGAGATAGATTACGATACTCGGATCGTGATCGCCATGGACCCGACGGCACGCCTTTCACGTTCCCGGCGGTCGATTGGCCTGCCGTGTTGATTGTTATGCTTTGCTTTACTTGTGCCGATTGATGGTCCGACAAGTGATGGTACGTAGTGGGTGGTTCGAGAATTTGCGGTGCGTGTTTGAGACTATCCACTGGTTTACCTCCTCGGCGTGAGATTGATTTTATGATTGACCTTACGCACGGTGTGACGCCCATCTCGTTGCCGACTTATCGTATGCCTCCATGTGAGATGGAGGAGCTGCGAAAAGCAGATTGACGAACTTGTAGAGAAAGGTTTTATTCGACCTAGTGTGTCTCCTTGGGGAGCACTGTGTTGTTCGTGAAGAAGAAGGACGGGTCGCTATTGCCACGGCCAGTGTATTGATTACCGTAGGTTGAACCAGTCACGGTGAAGAACAAGTATCCTTTGCCCAGATTGATGATCTTCGATCGCTTGAGGGGGCGAAGTATTTCTCGAAGATTGACCTTCAGCCAGGGTACCACCAGCTGCGCGTGAGAGAGGAGGACGTGCAGAAGACAGCCTTCAGGACGTGCTTTGGGCACTATGAGTTGTTGGTGATGTCGTTCGGTTTGACGAATGCACCAGCCGTGTTCATGGATCTGATGAACCGGGTATTTCGGCCCTTCCTTTACCGATTCGTCATCGTCTTTATCGATGACATCTTGATATACTCCACGAGTCGGGAGGAGCACGAGGAGCACTTGCGAGCGGTATTGGATACACTGAAGAAGAACCAGTTGTTCGCGCAATATAAGAAGTGCGACTTCTGGCAGGAGGAAGTCAAGTTCCTAGGACATGTAGTATCCAAGGATGGGATAGCAGTGGACCTTGCTAAGGTAGCTGCGGTTCAGGATTGCGCACTGAATCGGTTCGAGGTGAGGAGTTTCCTTGGTCTGGCTGGGTACTACAGACGTTTAATTCAGGATTTCTCGAAGATCGCCAGGCTATTGTCTCAGTTGACTCGGAAGGACCTGAAGTTCGCCTGGAATGAGAAGGCGGAGGCAGCTTTTAAGGAGTGAAGGACAAGTTGACGTCCGCCCTGTGCTAGTATTGCCGAGCAAGGGGTGAAATACACGGTATATCGACGCATCTCGCGTTGGTTTGGGTTGTGTTCGATGCGTAAGGATAGGGTGATTTCGTATGCCTCGAGACAATTAAGGAAGCACGAGGAGAATTACCCTACACATGACTTGGAGTTGGCACATCATCTTTGCATTGAAGCTCGGAGACATTACCTCTACGGTAGAGGAGTTCGAGCTTTTCTGCGACCACAAGAGCCTTAAATACATATTCACACAAATGGATTTGAATATGAGACAAATGATAGATGGAGACCTTGAAGGACTTCAAGTTTGAGGTTTCCTACCATCCTCGGCAAGGCGAACCTCAGGGCGGCCTACGCGCCGAGCCGCAAGAAGGCGATTGCATTTGCGGCACCGCTGATGATAGCCGAGTGGGACATGATGGAGTTTGTGCGGGACTTCGAGCAGAGACTCACTGTCGAGGAGCCTTTTGAGTGTGTTGCGCACGTTAGGGTGCGACCACTTATTGACGACAGGATTGTTGAGGCCTAAGAGGGCGATATACGGCTGTCTGAGCTTCGAGAGCAGGCTAGCGACGCCGTGGACTCCGAGTGGAGAGTTGGTTCTGATGGGGGTTTACGATTCCGTAGCCGCCTATGTGTTCCTGATGTGGCTGACTTGAGACGCGAGCTTCTCGAGTCCGCCCATAACTCGAAGTTTGCGATGCATCCTGGTAGCACGAAGATGTACCAGGATATGAGACGGACGTATTGGTGGGATAACATGAAGGCCCACATTGCTGAGTATGTGTCTCGATGTCTGACGTGCCAGCAGGTCAAGGCAGAACATCGCCGACCTCCTGGACTACTTCAGCCCATGCCTATAGCGGAGTGGAAGTGGGACTTCATCTCCATGGACTTTATATCAGGGTTGCCGAAGATGAGGAAGGGGCACGATTCCATTTGGGTGATTGTGGACCGGTTGACCAAATCGGCCCATTTCCTCCCTATCGAGTTACGAACTCGCAGACGAGCCGGCTAGATTGTACATCGTGAGATCGTCCGTCTGCACGGGTTCCTTTGGACATCGTGTCGGACAGAGACACGCGGTTCACATCCATCTTCTGGACTCGTATCCAGGAGGCGATGGGTGTGAAGTTGAAGTTCAGTACATCGTTTCATCCTCAGACTGATGGGCAGACAGAGCGGGTGAACCAGATTCTGGAGGATATGTTGTGAGCATGTGTGTTGGACTTCAAGGACAGCTGGGATGACTGTCTTCCGTACGCAGAGTTCGCCTACAACAACATGCCTTCCGGCGACTATTGGCATGGCCCCATATGAGGCTCTATATGGTCGACCTTGTAGGGCACCGCACTGTTGGGCAGAGGTTGGAGAGCGTAGTCTGATTGGCCCTGAGTTGGTACAGACGACTACAGAGAAGGTAGACATTATCAGGCGTCGATTACTCACGCGCACAGAGCAGTGCAAAAGAGTTACGCCGATACGAGGCGGCGACCGCTGGAGTTCGAGGTCGGTGATCATGTGTTCCTTCGGGTTTCCCCTATGAAGAGAGTCCTTCGGTTCAGGAAGAAGGGGAAGCTCACACCGAGGTTTATCGGTCCATTTCGATATCTTGGATCGAGTGGGTGATGTGGCGTATCGTCTCGCCTTGCCTACACCACTTGCTCCGTACACAACGTATTTCATGTATCTATGTCCGAAGAAGTACATTCCCGATCCTTCGCATATCATCGGATGGGAGCAGTACGGAGCTTGAGTGAGGATGCTACGTACTAGCCGCGCCCGACGCGTATCCCCGATAGGAAGGAGCAGTGTATACGTAGCAAGGTCATCCCACTTGTGAAGGTGCTTTGGACACATCATTCAAGAGGAAGCTACCTGGGAGACCGAGGCCGAGGTCGGAAGAACTACCCTCGCCTTCTCGAGGAGTACGAAAAGGTATAAATTTCGAGGACGAAATTTTTTGTTTAAGGGAGGTAGATTGTAACGACCCGAAAATTTCAGACATTGGGTCGAGTACCACCTCGACCATAAATCACGTAGGATTAAATACTTTAGAAATTTAACAAAGTTAACTAAGTACTAAACTCGATTAGTCATGAAATCCGTTAGATCGCTTTAAATATGATCTGCAAGACCCAAAAGTTGCGTAATCATTGACGCTAGGTTACCCTAAAGTTTAGAACCAAACTCATTTCCCATCTGCTTCTGAATGAAACGAAACTTCAGATTAGGTCTAGATCGCACATCGAGTCCGATTAACCCGAAGCTAAGGAACTAGGACCGCCCCACCGGGCTTAACAATCATCTCAAAATCGCCCATCCGATGATCCATGGCCATTCGCTTCGATCCGAGCGAGGGTGTGTGAAAAACACTATTCCCATTCCAAAATAAATATCCGGAATAGTGATCTCGCATCATTCGTTGACGCGTCGATAAACAACCCGACCGTCGAATCGGACCAAATTACACCTCGAATTAAGAAAAATTTCGGAACATTTACATGTACTTAGAATTTCGATCGTGGCCCACCGACCGTCGAATCGAAAGTGGTCCGCCACGTGCGATCCGGGAATCCGATCGAGTCAAAAACGTAATCCCACGTAGATCCATAGATGGTGAGCTTAAGTCCGACGTTTGGTTCAAGGAGGGCCACGTAACCTCCCTTTGAGCCGAAAAGTGGGGAAATGCCTATATAAGCGGTACTTTTGAACCCGAGTCTAATTTCGGAATGTTTTTGGCTATAAAAGGGGCTTAGAACAGCCCCTCTCACAAATTTCCATACGAATTTTGGAGAAAAACCCTAGAGGGAGAGAGAAAAGAGAGAGAAGAGCTTGGGTTTTGTGGAAATCTTCCTCCTACGCTTTGGATCGTTACACGGCCTACACCACTTCATTCCGTGTGTTTTTCCTGCGGTTTCCATCCCATTTGAAGGTAAAAACCCTAACCCTAGGTCCGATTTGAGGTGGGATCGATGTGGGTTGTGTAACGACTAACCGATTCCGCTCTTTAGGCTAGAAAACTCCCATATACAGAAGTTCTACTACCCTTGTTGATTCGTTGAGTTTCAAAAGGCAAAGGTGAGGACTTTAAGTGTATAAGTTACGGTTTTCAATGCTTTCAATGTCGATAATGGTAGATTCATGATCCGCTTGTAAATGCACATGTACAAAGTGCTTTCGTTTCTGCTTTCGATTAACGTTGTAGAAATTGGAATTTCACATACTCTAAGTATACGTAGAAATACCGTATACGTATTTTTTTGGAAAAACGTTTGACATGTTTATTTAATGTATTATTATATGATATATGGATAAAATACTAATTTGGTGAAAGGAATTGCTGAAATACATGTTCATGTGTAAATGCTACGTATGTTGAAATTGTATATTCTAGAAATACCGTATATGTATTTTTTTTTTGGAAAATGTATGACATGTTTATTTAATGTATGATTATACAATATATGTATAAAATACTAGTTTGGCGAAAGGAATCGCCAAAATACATGTTCCTTGTAAATGTCAAGTATGTTGAAATTATGTATTCTAGAAATACCGCATATGTGTAAAATTTAGAAATGTAATTGTCATGATTATTTGTTGTATGATTATGATATACGCGGGTAAATTAACCGCTTGGCAAAAGAATAGCCCTAATCCGCAATTGCTAACATACGTTATGTATGTTGGAATCGCACACTCTAAGTGTTTGGTGTACATGCTTGTGTGCGTAGAAGCTTGGGTGTTAGTGCCTTAGATAGACGCTGATATGGAATTCCCGACTCCCTTAGAGACATGTAGGGTCCCCTCTATGCGGTGGTTCGCTATAACCACTCACTTGTGATGCGTATGTAATTGTATCCCTATGTGTATAGTGCTTTATAACATGCTTTACAACATGCTTTATAACATGCTTTATAACATGCTTTACTTCATGCTTTATAATATGCCTGCTAACATGCTTTATTTCATGCTTTACAACTGTTTGCATTTGGGACTATGCCTATAGTCCAAACATTCTGCACAGACTTGCGGTTGTGGTAGATTCATATCGCCACAACGGACGTGTCTGGCGAACCCGAGTCGTATTTCGGTTGGCGATAGTGGTTGGCCACACGGAGTGCTTTTGCGCTCCATATCGCTCAACTTGTGGTGCGCTGAGCTAGTCAGGCTCGTCAAGCAAACCGATATATGTATATGTATGTTCACCACGTTTGGTCGATACGCTTGTTGAACTCTGGGTACCAAACTTACCGGGGCGATCCCGTTAACCATGGTACCTCGATCCGCTAAGACGCATGAGCCGGGCATGGTGGTATGGGACACCATGGTCGAGTCCGTCGTCTACGCCGGGGGTCATGTGCCTCCCCCGCAGTGACCATTGCGCAACCAAACTCGTGAGCCGATTATGGTGGTATGGGACACTATATTCGAGTCGTCGATACTTACGGTGAGAGTCGAGTACGGTGAGACCCGTGCTCGTGGCCGACGGGCGACGAGGCCTCCGTAGTATCTTCGAGTATACTCCAAGTGTCCGTGATTGGCGACGAGTCTTTCACAAAGAATTCAGAGTATGAGTTGAGCCGAGTACCTGAGACCATACTTGAGCCGACGGCTAGTGATTGAGCCAAGTACGGTGAGATATGTACTTGAGCCGATGGCCGCACAATTGAGCCGCATACGGTGAGATCTGTATCCGCGCTGACGGTGACGAGCCCTTTGCGATGCCTTCACTACGCTTCTCAAAACCATAATATCGTATGAGATTAGCTAGGATTGACGACCCTAGAATGGATCATGTTTGGGAATGATACAAGGGAGGTACCTTAGTTTCCCAATACTGCTTGGTTGAAATGGATTAATAAAAACTTGGTAATCATGAGCATCATTGCACCGCATGTGCTTTGTAGATGTGGCGCACCGAGGGAGTAAGCATTCGCGAACGTAAGATGATGTCGCTGAGGGTGGTTTGGCAAGGGCATACAAAGATCATGTCATATCATTTTGCACTTAACAAGAGTAGTTAGAAATGTTTGATTTGTACTGCTTTATCATTACTGCTTGATTGATTTGATAACATGTTAACCTATGCTTTATTGTTCCACTGAGTTAGCTACTCACTCCCACGTTACGGGACGGTGTTTGCAACACCCACTAGACTCTATCGCAGGTGTAGATGGCGCCTCTGTTCAGGAGCCTGAGTTCGACTTCGAGGAGGATCGAGAGGAGTTCTCCTTTATGCAAGACTCGACGGTTATGCTTAGGCCGACCGCATCATCATGGGGATTCCAGGGCTTATCTACGAGTTGTATTTTAATTTTTGACTTAGAAACAATACATGTATATTGGTACTCGCTTAGTACTCATACTGGAGTTCACAAAATTTTGATACTTTACATATTTTGAATATAAAATTTCAAATTTTCCGCTTGCCTTTATACAATTGAACTGAGTATGAATTCTTGTTTTGGTATAATCTCATTCATGTTTATTAACTTAACTCATAGACAACATTTAACCATCATTGTGTATGTTGCATAAGTGATGCGTTGGAACTCGGGAGTTGAGTTCATACTCGACCCCCGAATTTCAGGGCATTACACAGGTTTAGTCCGACTAAACCCAAGTTCAGTCCGACCGAAATTGCACAAAAAAGTCCAGTAACTAACAATGAAATTCAGAAGGTAATTCAATCCGACTGAAACGCCGAGCTAAGAGTCCTAGAGGGGGGGGGGTGAATAGTACTATGCCAAATTAAAAAAATAAACTGCAAAATTAAATAAAGATAGCACTTAAATAATCCACAATACGGAAATGTAAAATAACCTCAAAAATCTAGTATTGAGAGGTTGATACAAACTTGGTTCTAAGGACAACTTGACACTAAAAACCAATGGTTTATGGCAGGACAACCTTACTAGAACTTGGGTTTGTATTAAAAACTTAAACTGAAGAAGATATAAAAGAAATGAATAGCAAAGGAAATAACTAAGCTATTACAACATTCCCACACTTACATGAAAGAAATTACAACATTTTCCACAAATGCAGAAAGGGAAATTTCAACATCCACAAAAAGTAATATTCAATCAATCACCACAAGACCAGAAATTATAGTGGTTCACTTGTGTGTACACCAATTGTTTAGAAAAACAGTCACACAACTACTCCACTCCTAATATCCTCACACAGTAGATATTAGCATTCACTATGAAAATAGGTTTTTTCAAGGTTCACCTAAAACCCTAACAATTGTGTCTTTCAAGTGGGCTTACACGATTCAAAAACCCCACACTTTAAGTTTTCTGGATCACCTCAGACAAACCAAAAGAAAGAGATTTTTCTGGTACAATCTCAATGAAACGAAAACAATGAATTTTCAAAACTGTAAAATACTTATCTGGATATTTTCCTTTTGATGCAGCGTGGAAGAACCAATTCGGAGTAGAAGTTCAACTTAGATGTTCAATGTTCACACTCACATATGAAAAGGTTCTAAGTTTTAAATTGATTTTAAATTAAATCACCTTGGGCTTGCTTGATTTGATTTTGATTCCAAGAAATGGGAATACAACAATCCCTTTTTCAAATAAAATTAGAATACATAATACAAAATCAAATACAAAAAAGCTAATTAAAGAGAATATAAAATGAGTACTAAATAGCTTAAGAATATCACTAACTTATCTCTCAGAATGGTGTATTGATTTTGCTTGAATTGGATATCAAACTCTGAAATTCGTGCTCTATTTATAATTACAGAAATCGCATCTTCGACTAGTCCTGAGGTCGGCACGACTGGTCGTAGGACCAACTGATTTTTGAAATTTTGAGCGCGATAAGATCAGACCGTTCCATGACTGGTCGAAGGACCCACTTGACCGGTCGAGTCCTATCCACGACTGGTCGTGAGGGACTCAATTTAGTTGCTAGACTTTGAGTTGAGCTTATAGGACTGGTCGAGCAAAGGCCTAGTACTGCTCACACGACTGGTTGAGCAGTCTCCAGGATTGGTCGAGGCTCTAACAAAAATTTTTAAAAATTATAAACAAACTTAGGACTGGTCGAGGAATTTCTTGGACTAGTCGAGCCAGTGCTAGGACTAGTCGAACATAGCCTAAGACTAGTCGAAAAACAGTCAATGCACTTATAAAATGACCCAATTGAATTATGTATTCAAAATGACCTACCCTATGGTCAATCTAGGGTCATTCATACCTTATACATTATGTATGAATATTGAATCCTTCTTTTACTTCAGTTGATAGTCGTTCTTTGAAGTTCACGAAGCTTGAGATCTTGAAATATGATGAAGCTTGAACTTAAGACTTTTGAAGCTTGAATATCACTAACATTGAAGCTTGAGCTTAAGGCTCAAAGTAAAGAACTTTTGTCTCGACTTGGACGAAGCTTTGAAAACTTGAACAATTGAAGCTTGAAAGATTGAATTCACGCTTGGTATTGTACTTGACATGAACATGTAATCTTGCACTTGAAGTTCTTGAGGTAAAGACCTTTGTTCTTGTACATGAGAAGCAAGTCTTGAATATGTAGATGTACTACACAAGACACAGATTCCAAGAAGTTTTGGCACTACAAAATTTGACAATCATAGGAGCTAGGAATATAGCACTTACAATCTCCCCATTTGTCAAATTAGTGACAAAACACACTTCATTAAAAACAAATATAATATCCTTAATAAAGAATCATGCACCAGTTATCAAAATAAACCAGTTAAAACCTGGTCAAAGAATCATGCACCAGTTATAAATAATTCTATCAATTCTCACATCAACTCCCCCAACAATACTCCCCCTTACTCCCCCTTACAAATAAAATGAAAATCCACAATCCACATGCCACATGCCACATATCACAAGCATAAGCATGAAATTCTCCCCCTTTTGTCACAATATGACAAAGGAAGGAACCAATAAAAGGAACATGAAGTAGATAAATAAGGAAGAATAAGAAGAGTAATGAGGAAGAAAATGTATGATCTAGATAATTAAGTTAACCAAAGTCATAAGCAAGCATGTTCAACCAAGTTCAACTAAGTTTAACCCTATAAAGCAAAAGAAATCCAAAGATCATAAAAGTTATTACAAACTACATAATTAAAAACCAATTAGAATCCGACGAAGGAGCAGGTATGGAAGGGTCAATCTGATGAAGTCCCTTGTTAATGCGCTTCAGATACTTGCGCATATATTTAAATTACATATCATGGGACACATTCATGTTTTTTAAGAAATGGGGTGATACAAGAATCTATAAATGTTGTAATAAATGATTAACAGATTGCACTCAGTCCTAAACAAAATGATGATGTCAATTTAATTAATATACCTGACTCTTTATCTAAATTAGACAATACTGAGTTAAGGTTAGTTAATGACCATCCAACTAATTAAATACTTGGTAACCCTCGCACTGGTGTTCAGACAAGAAGACAACTAGAAAATATATGTAACCATGTCTGCTTTACTTTCCAAATTGAACCGGGTAATATAAATGAAGCAATTACTGATGAAAGTTGGATTAATGCCATACAAGAATAACTAAATCAATTCATTAGAAATAATGTGTGGTATTTGGTTTTTAGACCTACTGATAAACATGTGATTGGAACCAAGTGGATTTTTAAAAATAAAACTGATGAAATGCGAAATATTATTAAAAATAAGGTACGACTGGTTGTGCAAGGGTATACTCAAATAGAAGGTATTGATTATGATGAAACCTTTGCACCATTTACGTGCCTTGAATCATTCAGACTATTTATTTCAATTGCATGCCATAAAAAATTCAAATTTTATCAAATGGATGTCAAAAGTGCATTTTTAAATGATGATTTGAATGAGGAAGTATATGTTCAACAACCAAAGGATTTTGAAGATCCCAAACTTCCAAATCATGTTTACCATCTTAAAAATGCTCTTTAGGATTTGAAACAAGCTCCCAGAGCATGGTATGAAAAATTGACTAAATTTTTACTTAGTCATAATTTTGTTATGGGTAGTGCTGATAAAACTCTATTCGTCAAGAAACATAATGATCGTATTTGATAGTTTAGATCTATGTTAACAATATCATTTATGGATCTACGTGCGCTAACTTATCTATTGAGTTTGCAGAACTAATGAAATTCAAGTTTGAAATGAGTATGGTCGGGGAACTAAACTATTTCCTTAGATTACAAGTGAAATAACTTGAAGATGGAATGTTCATCTCATAGACCAAGTATGCATTGAACCTTGTAAAAAGGTTTGGTTTTGAGAATGGTAAAACTTTCGATACTTCAATGAGTATGGCACTTGAACTCTCAAAAGATGAATTAGGTAAAAGTGTAGACTCTCGTCTATATTGAAGTATAATTGGTAGTCTTCTGTATTTAACTACTAGTAAACCTGATATTGCATTTAGTGTTGGAATATGTGCTAGATATCAATCTAATTCTAAAGAATTACATTTAACTACTGTTAAATGGATTATCAGATATGTCGTAAGTTCTGCGAACTTAGGACTATGGTATCCGCATGATACATCTGTACAAATTACCGGATATACAGATGTATACTTGGTAGAAAATGTTAATGATAGAAAATCTACCAGTGGTGGATGTTTCTACGTTGGAAACTGCTTAGTATCTTAGCTCAGCAAAAAATAAAATTCCGTATCTCTCTACAGCTGAAGCTAAATATATTGCAAAAGGAAATGTTTGCACTCAGCTAATTTGGATGAAAAGAATGCTAGTTGATTATGGAATAAGGCAAGATACAATGACTTTGTATTGCGACATTCAAGTGTAATTAATATCTCTAAAAATTCAATCCAACATTCTCATATGAAAAATATTGACATACGATACCATTGTATTTGAGAATTGGTTGAAGGCATGTCTATCATTCTAGAACACAATCAAACTGAGAAGCAGCTTGTAGACATACTGACTAAGCCTCCTGACAAAGTTAAAATTTTCAACTTAAAGTACGATATTTGTTGATGACAAAATCAAGACCACTCTCCACTCTGTGCGCTGCTCCTCCAATGAACCATGGCCCTGCAAAAAGGGTGAGCAATGGAGACCCGGGCTTAGCCAGGGGACCCTCCGATGCCTAAGTTAGGTCAGGGGAATCAGGGTTTAAGTTGAATCGTAGCTGGAGAGTACCAGATGTTCCGTCCCTGTAGCAATGGTGTCCTCATGTATTTATACCTGACTGTAGGATGGTCTGGATCCGTCAATCACGGCACAATTCGCTCAATCAGGAAGATTTTTGGATCATGGGGATACTGCGCGCAGATCAATGATCCACGCTCCACATTCTGCGCATCGTGCATATCTACGGGCAGGGAAATCGGCCACGTCCACTTATAGTAGCTTCCAAGTTTAGCTTGAGGAGCGTCCACCTCTACCTCGGAGTATGGACTCAGCTCGGATCATTTAGTGGGTAAGATTTCCGTCGGTGGTTGTACGCCTTCATCAAACATCGTCCATTCTGATGTTTTGAACCGAACTGTTAGTTATCCATCCGATCTGATAAACAGGCCTCGAAATGATAAGGGACTCAGATTTTCCCATAACAGAAGCCCCCTACTCTTCGAGGTCTGCTAAGGGCTCGGAGAGTAATCATGTGAAAGATCAATCGCCTCGTCTACCGGTTCTTCCGAGCACGTCGTGACCATTGCGCTTCAAATCCTCATGCTTGCAGGGTTTCCCGCCCATGAGTTCCCGCGCAGTGGACGCGTGGCGACGGTTTAGATTTCGAATCACCGTCTGCCTATGACCTGTTGCCACGTACACTTAGAGTAATGCCTCGGATGGAACTTTTCCTTATTTGGGCGTCGTTTCGCTTATCCGAAGCACGCCGATTGATGTCAGAGATGCACTGCTCGACAATGCGTGAGCCAATAGTGTGGGGCCACGTCAACTTTGAGATCGACTTACGGCGATTCGGCTACGACCATCATTGCTGGTCATTAATGTAGGGATTTGCTGCGGTCTATATAAACCCTCCTTCCGAGACTTCGCTTCACTTCTGTGTTGTGTTCGAGTTGACATTGGAAGAGGCGATTTTCGGCGAAGGCGATTCTAGCCATCCAGGGGTTTTTGTTGGGCAATTTCGACCGATCAAGCATTTTCGGCAAAAGCGATTCCCGGTGACCATCTGGTGAGTCTCTTTGCACCTCTTCGCACTTCTTTTTTCTTACTTAAGATGTCCGCCGACCTGGAGATCGTGCGGGGCTACGGTGATGACTCCAAGTCAGAGAGTTCCGACAATGGGAGAGGGGCCTCTGAGGGCCCCTTAGAAGCAGTGCCCTATACCCTCCGCCTCGAAGGTAAGAGGAGACTGGGGCTCGGGCTCACGGAGCTGGTAGGAAGAAAACTGTTTAAGCCCCCCGGACCGCAACCACCATGGCCACTAAGATGCCAGCGAGCGGGAGGGCCTCAGAGGTAGTCCCCGGATATTCCGTGCTATCAGAATCTCAAATCGAGTGGATCCGCAAGAAATTTCAAATTTCAGCCTCCGTCCAAATAAGGGCCCCTGGGCCCCTCGAAGCTGTTGGAGCCCCTGCCGAGGGAGAAGTCATCATTTTTCTTTGCGCACTACAATGTGGGGTCCGACTTCCCCTGCACCCTTTCATCCGAACTATGATGGCCCACTTAGGCTTAGCTCCCGGGCAGTTGACCCCCAATGCTTGGAGGGTGCTCATTTCTGCCTTCATCATCTGGCGGCAAGTAGGGAACCCGGAGCTGACTCCATGGGAGTTGATGAGTTTATACTTGATCAAGTATGACAGCAATGAGCCATGGTATTATTTTGCAACCTGAGGCAATAAGGGGTTGGGACTGGTTCTGAATCTTCCTTCTTCTAATAAAGAATGGCAGAACAAATGGTTTTGGGTAGCGGGTGAATGGGAGGCACCTGTAACCAAAGTTGGGACTCTGACGGCTCACGTTCCTACTCGATTTTCAAAACTAGGTCAGACCAGTTAACTTCTTTTGTCTTCATACATTCTTCTATTGCACCGGTCGAACTGAACTTTTTATTCTACTTTTTAGCAGATTTCCCTAGAGGTCTGCTCGTCGATTTTCAAAACCAGGTCAGACCAGTTAACTTCTTTTGTCTTCATACATTCTTCTATTGCACCAGTCGAACTGAACTTTTTATTCTACTTTTTAGTAGATTTCCCTAGAGGTCTGCCCATCCTTGATTCGGATCAGAAGAACCGAGTTGCCAAGGCGAAGGCGAGGTCAGGGGAGCTTCGTTCCTGGTCGGATCTAATCACTGCCACCAATCTTCATTGGTCTGGACTGTGCAGGTCCCAACCTCTCCCGACATCTTTCAGTAAGTCCTCCTTCTGTTCCTTCGAAGCTAAGCCTATTTACTTAGTCGCTGATTCGTTGTTCTTTGTGCAGGCATAGCCGAGGCTTCCGGTTCTCAGAAGAGGAGGGTGGCTCCGACTACGGAGGAGTTGCTAAGGCCAGTGCCTCGGACAAAGACTACCACTGGGAGGAGACAAGCGACTCCTCGCGGAGAAGGTCCTTCAGGTCTGGGCGTTGCAGCTACGACTCCAATTTCGGCTGTGATTGCGACTATGCCTATGACCGTAGTCACTACAGCCCCATCTCCTGCCCCCCGGCTCTGGCGACGGTGCTTATTGAGGGTCAAGTCTCAGCAACCATTATTCCAAATCCCGCAACCATAGCCCCTTCCAATCCGCCCGCAATCATTCCTTCCGTAGGGGCGGCCCATCCGTCGGCTCCCTGCATAGTCATCCCTTCGTCATCCGAGCGGGAGGAGGCCGTTCGGATGGCAGACGCCATGATTACTCCACCCAAGGTAGGAGGTGACCTTGGAGCAGAGGTTAAGGCCTCAGCCGGTAATAGAACGGGTTTTGCAGAGGCGGCAGATTTCGCTCACGTGGAGAGGAGCGGAGGGAAGTTCGCACCAGGCTACCATCTTTCCTGCCTGACACCCTGGGCTGCGAAGCATGCTCCTGAGAAGAGTATAGCTAACCTCCTCGACAAGTCGGACAACTCCTTTCTAAATGACTTGGCTTCCATTTTTTACACATATTTTTGCCAACTCCTGTCGTTTTTCTTGTACTCGCGATTTCCTAGTGTTCATTCATCTATTTTTGTGCAGTCTGTCCTGAAGCTTTTATCGGCTCGGGAAAGAGCGCGAGAGTCGAAAAAAAGAAAAGCTGAGCTGGAGGCCCTTAAAGCCCAAATGGGAGCCTTGCGGGACGAGAGCACCTCCCTCTGTCTTGAACAGGATGAGCTGCGTCGTCAGCTCGAGGATGCGAAGGTTGGGGAACTACGTTTGCAGGGGGTTGTGGCTGACCCTGAAACTAGAGAGCTGTGGCTGAAAGGGGTCACAGATGACTTCAAGGCTCGGTGTGATGCAGCGAACGCTAAACTAACCCGCGTTAGGGCTCGGGCGGACTCGCTGGCTCAGGAGAACGTCCGACTAGGCAAGGCTTTTGAGTGAGCCAAAGTCGAAGCTACGAAAGAGCGGAACCAAGCCGTCGCTTAGGCGAGGGAAGCTCAGCAGGTTGAGGACAAGGCTTCTTTGGCCGAGGCGGTAACCGCTGCAGTATAAGCTTTTAAAATGTTCAAGGAGAGGAATGCTGAGGCCGCTAAGTTCTACGACCGCGGCTATGACAATTGTATCGAGGCGGTCCTGGGTTTATATCCAGACCTTAACCTCGACTCTTTACTCTCAGAGGAAGTTGAGTTGCCAGTAGATGGAGTCTGCTCGGAACAAGCCCCAGATGCCCAAGCTCCTCCACCACCTGCGTACCTCTGACTACTTTTCCCCCCTTTTATTTTGTGAACTGGTTGAAACTCCTCTCTTTTTTTTGTCCTTCTGATGAAGGTTTGTGAATGATGATTTTTTGACCCTCTGGAGAGGGCTTATGAATGATGATTTTTCTTACATGTTAATCCGTAATTGATTTTTGAATGTCTATTGTAGGTTATTTGATCGCCGAACTGATGGTTGATTAAACTCCTTTACGGGATGGCTGGGCCGATCCTTTGACGGGTCAGTGTTTCCCAATGCCATTTCGTAGAGTTTTTGGAGCTTTTACCGCTCGTTCATTGAGTTCGGACCCTTATAGGGTCGGCTCGTCCCACAATTGGCGAGAATCCTCCGTTCTATCTGTTTAATTCGTTAGCCGACTCCTGTGTTAGGAGAATCGGGTCAGCATTTAGGCTTTTCCCCTAACTTGGGGATACCGTGTAAAGTTTTGTGGGATAATGTATTAACCCCCTCAAGGGATTAATCCATTGAATCTGCCCCTGCATATGAGAGGCAACTTTTCCTTAGTAGATGATTCGTTCATGTGGATGAGAAGAGACAAATTTTATTAGGAGCCTTAAAGGTTTGTCGCTCGGAGGCATATATTTTGCTGAAGGCCTTAATGGCCTGTTGCTCAGAGGCGTACATTTATTGAGAGCCTTAAAGGCTAACCCGTCATGGATAATAAACTTTCAGATGCTCGGCATTCCAGGGATGGGGGAGCTGACGACCCTCGAGGTCTTCTGGGTGGTAGGATCCTGGCTTGGTTGATCGGACGACCCGATAAGGCCCTTCCCAGTTTGGTCCAAGTGTACCAGCCCCCGGCTTGGCGGTATTCTGGAACACTCGACGAAGGACCAAGTCTCCTGGTCAGAATCGCCTAGCCTTGACTTTCGAATTGTAGAACCGTGCTACTTGTTGATGCCGAGCTGCGACTCAGAGCTTCGAGATATCTCTAACTTCTTCGAGCAAATCAGGTTTGCGGCAATCTGCTGGAGTTCTATTTTTCTTGGTAGCTTACGACTCGGGCCGTAGGAAGACCAATTTACACAGGCACCATCGCCTCTGAGCCGTAGGAGAGCGAGAACGGAGTTTCTCCTGTCGAGGACTAAGTTGTGGTCCTGTAGGCCTAGAGAACGAACAGAAGTTCTTCGGCCCAACTGCCTTTTGCTTTTTCCAGTTTTGTCTTGAGATAATGCTTGATGACCTTATTGACAGCCTCTACTTGTCCGTTCGATTGGGGATGTCAGGGAGAAGAGTATGCATTCGTGATACCGAGCCCTCGACACATGCCTCGAAATTTGTCGTTATCGAACTGTCGACCATTGTCTGATATGATGGTTCGTGGAATCCTGAACCGGCAAACGATGTTTTTCCAGATAAAGTCAATCACCTTCTGCTCCGTAATTTTGGCGACGGGCTCGGCCTCGACTCATTTGGTGAAGTAGTCAACAGCGACAATGGCGAATTTGACTTGTCCTTTCCCCGTGGGTAGAGGGCTGATAATGTCGATTCCCTACTGAGCGAATGGCCAAGGGTCGCTCATAGGGGTCATTTCTTCTGCGGTTGCCTCGACACGGCTAAAATTGCTGGCATTTATCACATTTTCGGACGTAATCTTCAGAATCCTCCTTGATAGTTGGCCAGAAGTACCCTTGTCTAAGTATCTTCAGGGCTAAGGCTCGACTGCCGGAATGATTTCTGCAGATTCCTTCATGAATCTCTCACATGACGTATTCCGCCTCGTCGTCCCGGAGACACTTGAGGTAGGGCTGAGAATGACCCTTCTTGTATAAGATATCATCCAGGACGATATATCGGGCTGCTCGAACTCTGAGCCGTCTGGCTTCCAGCCTATCCGTAGGGATCTTACCTGTAGTGAGATAATTAAAGATCGGATCCATCCAGCTCAGACTTGCTCGGATTGGGTTGACTTCCTTCTCCTTCTTGTTGATGCTTGGTTGCTCTATGAATTCGACGGGAATGATTCGCGGGATCTTCCCCTCCGCGGCTGAGGTGAGCCGTGCTAAGGCATCGGCCCATGAATTTTCTGCTCTCGGGATTTGGTGGATCGTGCAATTCTAAAATTTTTCGATTAATTTTCTCGCCTCATCAAGATAAGCAATCATCCTTATTTCCTTAGCCTTGTATTTGGCAGAGATGTGATTTACCACTAGCTGGGAGTCAGATTGTACTTGAAGAGACTGGACACCCAGACTTGCTGCCAATCTGAGTCCGGCTAGCAAAGCTTCATATTCTGCCTCATTATTCGAGACTTTAAACCCTAATCTGATTGCGTACTGAACGGTCGTGGAGTCGGGTGCGATCAAGACAATCTCGGCCCCAGCCCCTTTGACATTGGATGACCCATCCACATAGATGACTTATCCTGGATCTAATACTTCTTTTTGGTCGCTCGGAAGGGTGGCTGGGCTTGTCTCAACCTCAATTCTGATCTCTCTGGTGCTCGGAGTAGTGAATTCGGCGATGAAGTCGGCTACGGCTTGACCTTTGATTACCGTTTTCAGACGGAACTGAATGTCGAACTCGCCGAGTTCGATGGCCCACTTGGTCATCCAACCTAACACCTCGGGCCTCTGAAGAACTTGTCTGAGGGGGGAGTCTATTAACACGATCACAGAATGAGCTTGGAAATATGAGCGCAATCTCTGAGCTGAAACAACGAGGCTGAGCGTTAGCTATTCCATGGGTGAGTATCTTATTTCTACCGGTACTATAGTCTTGCTCACATAATAAACAGGGTGCTGTTTACGTCCGACTTCTCTGATCAGAGCCGAGTTGACTGCCGAGGTTGAGACCGTGAGGTAGAGGAATAAAGGTTCACCTTCTTCAGGTTTGGACAATGGTGGGGGTGAACTCAGGTAATGCTTTAGTTGCTGGAAGGTTTGTTCATACTCCGACGTCCACTCTGCCTTCTTGTGACCTTTCAACTGTTGGAAGAAGGGGAGACACTTATCCGTTGCTTTAAATATAAAACGTCCGAGTGCCGCGACTCGTCCTGTGAGGCATTGTATTTCCTTGATAGTTCGAGGTGAACTCATGTCGAGGAGTGCTTTGATCTTATCGAGGTTTGCCTCGATACCTCTCTGGCTGACCTGAAAACCGAGGAATTTTCCCGAGCCGACTCCGAAAATACACTTTGTTGGATTCAGCTTCATCTGGTATTCTCGGAGAATGACGAATGTTTCTCCAAGATCTGTCAGATGATCGGCGGCTTTGATACTTTTCACTAACATGTCATCGACATATACTTCCATTATGCGTCTGATTTATTTGGAGAACATCTGATTTACTAGCCTTTGATACGTTGCCCCAGCATTTTTCAGGCCAAATGGCATGACCCGGTAACAGTAGAGTCCCTTGTTTGTGACAAAGGTAGTCTTCTACCTGTCTGGGGGGTGCATCGCGATCTGATTATATCTGGAGTAGGCATCCAGGAAAGAAAGTAATTCATGACCTGTCGTGCTGTCTACTAGCTGGTCAATCCGAGGCAATGAGAAACTGTCTTTCGGACAAGCTTTGTTTAAATCCGAGTAATCCACGCAAACTCGCCACTTCCCGTTGGCTTTCTTCACTAGCACCATATTTGCGATCCAATCCGGATAATGCACTTCTTCTATAAATCTTATGTCGAGCAGAACAGAGACCTCGTCGGTTATTGCTTCATACTGTTCGGCATCGAACAACCTTCTTTTCTGCTTGATAGGTTTATGATCTGGATCCACATTCAGCCTGTGGACCATGACTTCCGGGGAAATCCTGAGCATATCTTGGTGAGACCATGCGAAGACGTCCCTATGCTGTCACAGGAATGTTAGGACTTCGAGCCGTTGTTCAGGATTTAGTGACGTCCCGAGCTGAACAGTTCTGCTCGGATCAGCTTCATCAAGTGGCACTTTCTCCAGGTCTTCCAAGGATGAGACTTCCACAGGCCCTCTGAGGTCTAGTATGTTGATGGATAGCGCCTGCTTAACTGACCCCTTCTTTACCGCCACTGCGTAACATCTCCGAGCTTCCCGCTGGTCGCCTCAGAGATAGCCTATCCCGCCTTCTGCGGGGAATTTCATTATCAGGTGATAGGTAGAGACGACTGCTCCCATTGCATTGAGAGAGGGTTTGCCCAGGATAACATTATCTACCAATGGCACACTACAACTAAGAAGTCTACCATAAGTGTGACTTGATGTTGTCCTTCTCCCGTAGTCATGGGAAGAGAAATGGCTCCTTTAGAAATTACTTTCCTCGGCAAAGCCGTGCAGGGGGTCTTCACGGGTCTGAGATGAGACCGTGGAATCCCCATTTTTTTAAAAGCTTATGAGTAGATCACATCGGCGGAACTTCCGGTGTCGACCAAAATACGGTACACTTTACGATTCGCGATAGTCATGGTGACTACCAGAGCATCGCCATGCCGGTATTGAATCTCACACGCATCTTCTTCCGTGAAGGTCAAAGTGCATGAGCTGACCAGAAGTTCCTTACTAGGACATAGTGTTCCATTTCAGACTTCTGGAGTGAGCCTTTCACGCCCTATTTGAGTCTCCTCCACCAGACGAGCCCCCGAAGATGGTACGTATTTCGGCGGGCTCCTCCGTGGCGTTGTTTGGCTGCTCCCGCTCTCTTTCTCTTCTCCGATCCGCTTTTCTTTCCTTCGTGTACCGACGCAGATGACCTTTTCGAATAAGGGCTTCGATCTCATCTTTAAGGTCTACACAGTCATCCGTATTGTGGCCGGGATCTCGGTGGAAGCGGCAGTACTTGCGTTTGTCTCGATGGTCCGAATCGACCCTCATACAAACAGGCCAGTTCAACATTTTTTCTCCTCGGATGTTCAATAAGATTTGTTCGGCGGAAGTGTTAAGGGGGGCGTAGGAACGGAATCTTCCCTCCGGCCTTCTACTTGGGCGACGATCGTAAGGAGTGCGGTCGTCGGTTCCCTTGTTAGGGGGCTGAGAATCCTTGTTCCTCGGCCTCTTCCCCTTACCATTTGGCTCAGTCACTTGAACATTTTTACGGGCATTAGTGAACTCCTCCGCGTTGGTATATTTCTGAGCTTTGGCGATAAGTTCGGCCAACATTTTTGGCGGGTTCTTCCCGATGGAGAAAGTAAACTTCCCCTCTTTTAGACCACTGAACATGGCGGCGAGTGCCATTTTTTCATCATAGTCTTTTACTAACAGTGCTTACTCGTTGAAACGAGCGATGTAATCTTTTAGCGATTCCTTCGGCCCTTGCTTGATGGCCAGCAAGTGAGTGTTAGGTTTTCGACTTCTCTTACCGCTAACGAACTGGGTAAGGAATAGTCGGCTCAACTTTGTGAAGGAATTGATGGAGTTCGGTTTGAGTTGTCGGTACCAACTCCGAGCGGACCCCGTAAGTGTGATCGAGAACCCCCGGCACATCATTGCATCCGATACCGTCTAGATCTGCATCCAGGAGCGGTAAGCTTCCACGTGCTCAGAATTGTCCCTAGACCCGGAATATTGGATGACAGGATGTATCCAGAACCTCTGAGGCATTACCTCGTTCATTATTTTCGAGCTGAAGGGAGGTTCGGTCTCTTCCATCATTGCCTGCACGGCAGCGAGAACTGACGTTGATTGTTGCTTCTTTTCCAGAGCTAAGAACTTGTTGTTGAGCTCCTAAAACCGCTTCTCCCATGGGTATCTGTTTTTCGCCACAATTTCCTTGATGTTTTCCATCTCCGGAGTTCTCCTTCCCCTCCGCCACTCCAGCCGGTGACGGAGATCCGTTGGTGCCAGGGCTGAGGTAACCGAGGCATTGGTTGGAGCTCGCGTCACGATATTCAGAGCCGAGGGTCAGATTTGGGTCAGAAGAGGATGGTGACCCGATATGGGCACTTGAGGATGCTGGGGTGTCTTAGGTCTCACACTCCTCGGCACGGAGTGAGTTCCACAACCGGACTGACTGGTTCAGGGACAGGATCTTCTTGAGCTGGATGCAACTGCGGCTCCTATTGCTGCTTCATCCTGTTTACTTCATCACGTAAGACTTGTATCTCACCCTACATGGCTCGATACTTGCTCGCCCGATTGCGAGAACGCTGGAAAGGTCCTGGGGCCGATTCCGCGTGAAGTAGCGAGGAGGAACGAGTTTGCTCGTTCTGTTTTGGTTCCGCAGCTACTGTTTTCTTCTTTCCTCTCGCCATTATACTCGAGAATAAGAACCTGACTTTTTGTATCACTTCCCACAGACGGTGCCAAAAAATGTTGATGACAAAATCAGGACCACTCTCCACTCCGTGTGCTGCTCCTCCAATGAACCCTGGCCCTGCAAAAAGGGTGAGCAATGGAGACCCTGGCTTAGTCGGGGGACCCTCCGATTCCTAAGTTAGGTCAGGGGAACGGGGTTTAAGTTGAATCGTAGCGAGAGAGTACCAGATGTTCTGTCCTTGTAGCAATGGTGTTCTCATATATTTATACCTGACTATAGGATGGTCTGGATCCATCAATCACGACACAATTCACTCAATCAGGAAGATTTTCGAATCATGGGGATACTGTGCGCAGATCAATGATCCACGCTCCACATTCTGCGCATCGTGCATATCTACGGGCGGGGAAATCGACCACGTCCACTTATAGTAGCTTCCAAGTTTAGCTTGAGGAGCGTCCGCCTCTGCCTCGGAGTATGGACTCGGCTCGGACCATTTAGTGGGTAAGATTTCCGTCGGTGGTTGTAGGCCTTCATCAAACATCGTCCATTCTGATGTTCTGAACCGAACTGTTAGTTATCCATCCGATCTGATAAACAGGCCTCGGAATGATAAGGGACTCGGATCTTCCCATAACAATATTGGTTTGTGTATTGTTAAATAATTATTTTATTTCTTTTTACACATTTTTATTTATGTTTATATTCAATAATGAAATGCATGAAATGATAATAAAAATTAAAAAATCAAGATAATTGCAAAATTTTGAGGTTTTTTGACTAGTCGAGCACATGCTTGGGCTAGCCGAATTATTCAGCCAGTCGAGCACATGCTCAGGCTAGCCGAAGATCGTGCAGATTCCACCTAAAAAGGTGAAAAATCTCAAATCTTATTCATTTCATATCTTCTTCCTCAGCTAGCTGGTACCCCACTCGACCAACCCATCTTTCAAACTTGCTAGTAAGTGATTTTCTTTCAAATTTCTTCTAGTATTTAGTGGTTTTTTGCTAGTAAATCACATTTGAGTAGTTTTTCCTTCATTTGAAACCATATTTGTGGTGGGTTTTATTCAAAATATGATCTACTTATTTTCCTACCATTTTCTTTGATCTTTTTCTTATACAAACTAGTATAGAGTATAGATCTAAGAAAACAGCATGCAAAAATCATGTTAGTTCCTCTTCTAAATTAACTCCTATTGGTGTGATAACCCTACAGTCGTTGGAAGATGATCCGAACTATGTTCGAGATTTCCACACAAGAGATATCATCATTGAAAAAATGGTTAATCTAGACCACATTACTTGTTTCAGTCTTGTTCCCATGCTGTCTGAAGTTGATTGGGAACACATTTTGGGATGGGGTGGATCGACTTACCGCTCCATTGTGTAAGGGATGTATGCGTCGATTTGTGATGTCTCTCTTGAGAATTTGACATTCTCAATTAAATTTGTTGAAGAGACATTCCAAATTACGCCACAAACTATTTTAACGTTAATGGATATAATTTATGTGGATGACGGCATACCTATTGCCGCATTATTAGAGAAAATATCCAACTTTGAAAAACAAGCAATCACCCATAAATTATGTCGCTTTAATGCAGAATGGCAGTCGGGTAATCCCCTCCTCGTAAACCAAATGCCCCCCAAATATCGAGTATTGCATCGAATTTTCACATCCAATGTTTATCCTTGAGCTGGGAATAAGACTGATCTTACTCCCTTCATGGTTAGAGTCTCTCATTCTATTATGTCTGGTATGCGTGTCTTTTTTCCATCTTTGATTTGCTATATCATTATTCGGTTTCGCTTGCACCCCAAGCATAGTTCGATTCCTTTTGCCTATCTTATGACGTGTCTTGCATTTCATTATAATGTTCAAATTTCGTCATTTGAGGCACCAGAATCTGAACTCCCATTTAATAATTACAATCTGAATATGATGAATCTTAAACCTCTTCATAGATAAGAAGAAGAACAGGAGGGAGCACAGCCAACTGCAGATACCACTATGGAAGACATCTTCAATGAGTTAGATGAGTCAGATGATTTAGCTGATTCCAACTACCAGCCCTCTCAGGTTGATGAACGACTTAAATTACTAAAGGAGAAAGTTGAAGCCTTGCATGTGTCGTAGGATTCATTGGCCTAAACTCAGAAGTCTACAATGAAGTACATAAAAAAGTAATTCCATCGCATCACCCGAAGTTTGAGTCAGAATGATCCATCGATGCATGCTCCTTCTTCCTCTAGATTGGATTGAGCCAGATTTTCTTTCTGTTTTAAGACTTATTATGGGATTATAACTTAACTTCACTTTATGTCGTGGTATTTGGATGGTTTCACTAACACTTGTTACCCATATAACCTTAAACAAATTCTTATGCTTTCCTATATAATTTCATATGCTTAATACTATTCTCCTTTTACATGCTCTTTGGTATTGATTATTTCATATGCTTATATTTTTCTCATTCTTCTTTTGTCAACTTGTGACAAAAAGGGGGAGAGTAGTTATCATCAAATTACCAATGCTATGTCATATTGCTTCTATTGCTATATTATATGGAGAAAATGTAGTATGTATGAATGGAATGAATGGCAGGAATGAATGACATGATGTTATCTAATGCTATGTATTCTATATGTGTTATGGAATGCTATGTATGATATATGTCTATTCCACAAGGGGAGTGCTAGTTGAACTTCATCAGTTAGTAAGCTGAAGATTTCAAGAAGATATTTTACAAGACTTCAGTGATTACATCTTTGTTATGTTAATTGTTTTGTCACGAAATTGACAAAGAGAGAGATCGTAAGTACTAAATTGTTTGAGCACACTTTAGTTGTCAAATTTCGTATAGCCAAAACAATGTGATGATAGATCTTCAAGATGAAGAGAAAATCAAGCTCAAGATCAAGAGAAGATCAAGCTCACGTTTAAGAAAAGATCAAGCTCAAAAGTCAAGATGAATTTTGAGACTTAGTTCAAGTCAAAGAAGAACAGATATTTGATATATCTCAGGTAGTATAAAACCCTAGAAAGACCTTAAGACTAGGCGCTTTTAAAAATGTTTAAAATTAAGTTTTTATACTTATTTTGCTTGGAATTAGGCCAACCCAACTTTTCTCAGCCAGCCCAAGTTTAAGCCTGAAGCAAAACTGATTTTTTGTTACAAATTCGGCTAGCTCGAGTTTTGGTTCGACTAGCCCGAGCTTGAAATTCGACTAGCTCGAGAAATTTTGGGTCAAATTCCAGCAATTATATTTTTGGAATTCAGCCAACCGAACTGGGGTGTTCGGCCAGCCGAAGTTGACCTCAAGCCAACCAAATTTTGAATGAATATTATCCTGCGCAATCCGAAGTCTGTTGAACTGAATCTGATCTGCTCGGGCTAGTCGAAGATTATCTCGGGCTAGCCGAAGATTCAACTTCTTTGCATATAAATTGAGTTCCTCTCTCATTCAAAATTATACAATTTAATTATCAAAATCCTTCTGCACAAGAGAGAGAAGCTCAAGTTATTTGCAAGCTATTGAACGGTATTTATAATTTAATTTATAGCTTTTTCTTTCAATTTCCTTAATCTCAGATCTTTCAAGTTTGATTCTAAAGAGAGTAAACTATGCTTTTCTTTTTATATTTAAGAGAATTGATTCAAGTAACTTATTGGGTTTAACTTAATTAAAATCAATAGAACCCTAGACCCTTTCTATCTGACTGAATAGGGAACAATCTA
This sequence comes from Magnolia changhungtana, assembly GCA_030180095.1. Classification (NCBI taxonomy): domain Eukaryota; kingdom Viridiplantae; phylum Streptophyta; class Magnoliopsida; order Magnoliales; family Magnoliaceae; genus Magnolia; species Magnolia changhungtana. The sequence continues at coordinate 379,910 of JASAUF010000067.1, read as the reverse complement.
CATTCAAGAAAGATGTTTTACTACTACAAGCTTCTGATACGTTTTCTACGGTGAAGATAAGTATACCTTCTAAACTCTTTTTAGTTTTTCTGAGATAGCTTGTTGAAATCTCATTTTATGTTTTGTTTGAGATAGCCTGAAAATCTCAATGTGGGTTTAATTGTGATAGCACGTGAAAAACACAAGTATTGTATAAGGTTGTTAAGGTGAACTTGGAAAAACTTTTTCATACTGAAAGCCAAAATTACAAGGGAAGTAATTTTGGGAGTGGAATAGGTGTGGATGTTTTTAAAGCACCGAACCATTATAATCCTTTGTATTATGTAGTGAATGCCTTTATTTTATTTGTGGTGAATGATTGTATTTAATTTCAGTTGAGTGGTAAATGTTGTAATATTTTTATCACTATTGCAAGTTCGAGATTTTGATTTTAAAGAAATTCGTGAAATAGGGTTGTCCTACCTAAATCTTTAGGTGAAGATTGTCCTACGAATTATTTGGAATCAACATTTCAATACTTGAGCAATTGAGATCTTTACTTTATTTACATATTCAATACTTACTTCGATTATTTGGCATTGTCCTATTCACCCCCCTCCCCCTAGGAGATAATCTTCGGCTGGCTCGAGTTTTGGTTTGACTAGCCCGAGTTTGAAATTCGACTAGCTCGAGAAATTTTGGGTCAAATTCCAGCAACTATATCTTTTGGAATTCAGATGAATTCGGCTAACCGAACTGGGGTGTTCAGTCAGCCGAAGTTGACCTCGAGCCAACCAAATTTTGAATAAATATTATCCCTCGCGATCCGAAGTCCGTTAAACTGAATCTAGTCTGCTCGGGCTAGTCGAAGATTATCTCGGGCTAGCCGAAGATTCAACTTCTTTGCGTATAAATTGATTTATTTGGAATCAACGTTTCAATACTTGAGCAATTGAGATCTTTACTTTATTTACATATTCAACACTTAGTTCGATTATTTGGCATTGTCCTAATCCCCCCTCCCCCCGTCATCTTAAGCTCTTATTTTCAATGATGGATAATGCTATGTCTATTTAATTTCATTTTAAGACTAATGCATTAGTTTTTAAACAGAGTTCAAATTTTCAGACAGATGCTTACCAAATTGGGTTAAAATTTTGTACAAATTACAGCATTATTTTAACTCTTATCTTTTTCAAATCTTAACAAAAGAAATTGGTTGGATCCAAATAGCCACTATAAATATGAGGTTCCTCTTTTAAGGAGTTTTGAGTGAGTCCAAATGAGAAGAGCTCAACAATATAGACGCTTACAAACATTCTAGATATGATACATCAATGGCTTGGATGATACCACTCAGCATTTATTGAAAGGTCAAAATTCTCGGGAGCTTCGTCTATGGTTTTCCATATAACAGAACTACCAAAACTTATTACAGAACTTCAGAATTTTTCATAAATTCTCCGTAAAGTCCGCAAGGGTTAGCCTACCAGAGGTCCATTTTATGAACAAGCGTCTCTATGGACGTACAGTGTACTATCCATGAAAAGTCTAGGATACAACATTTTAAAAGAACTGATGCTCTAGCTAAATATTTAAGGATTGCAGCTCCTCTCATGGTATCGAAAAGCATGCGGAACATTGAATGGGGTGTGAAATGGCCAATTATAATTAGAATCTCCAAATACACAGATTTAAAAAGGATAACAGGTTTCTATGCTCATAAACATGATTTATGCCCCACATAGAGCATCGTGAAATTGGGATTTGAATCTAGGGCCATAATGGCTGGGCCCAACCCATGCAAAACCAAAATTTTGAATAGGCGCATTCCAACCATACCGAATGGTTCAAAATCTGGGCCAATGTTGAACTTAGGCGCAGGCCGTTGCATCCTTGGATTTTATTCCACAGCCTCTGCAGAAGAGTAATGAAAACATAAATCATTTCAACTCTCCATTTCCAATTTCCACCATCTCATATCAATGGCCATTTGGGGATCAAAACAGGCATGTGTGGGCCAAATCATTTGCTGCTACTGTAAAGGCCTTAGTGACGCCCAATTTTTAAAAATTTTTTATTTAAAAAAAAAAAAAAAAAAAAGAGGATCCGTGATGGGCCTGGAAAAGCTGTAACGGCCATTACGTATCATAATGGCCATCAGGTATGGCCATTATGGCCACCATTACCAATATGAATTACTCAGGAAATTTCAACACTTTTACAGCCACTATTAACTTCATAGAAAATATAAACTTGCTCAGAGCAGGAGAACTCACGAAATTTCAACACTTTTACAGCCACTAATCATTTCATAGAAAAAAAATAAATAAATAAACATTTAAGGCATAAATTCAGTATTTGAACTGCACTAGTGGAGGATAACTGGGAAATCCTATATTCAACCTCAAAACTCAATTCTCTACGGGCCTCCATTGCTGCTGAAAAACTAGACCACAAGCCCATGGATAACATGTTCTAAATGCTTCATATTTGAAATATTCTGAATTGTTTCTCAACCTGCATGGGTAGCGAGGTCCATGTCATATACATCAATCATACATGTAAAGCTGTGGGTATATAGATCGAGACCATCCGTGAAATTGGACCATATAATAGAAGGGCAACGACACAAATCGAACAAGTCGTTTCAGTGGACCATTGAGCATTTCGATATAGCCCGACATTTTGACAGGGCACCGAGAGGATGTATTAGATTTTCTTCAACAAAAAGGACAGTTATGATCATCCAAAAGTGACTACCACGTCCTCCCAGATTAAAACGGAAATTCTAATTAAGGTTGAAATTCCAACACTTCAAAAGAGAAATCAATGATTCAACATGAGAATCTTGTGACTGAACCTAAAAATGGAAAAAATCATTACATTTTCACTCCAATCATCTCTTAACCTGTGAAACTCAGGCTGAAAATTGCGGACCAAGACCCCCACACGGGCCTTGAAGGAAGCAAAAATCTTCTGGCATGTGATCGGTAGACCAACCTGATTTGTGGTCCATTAATCCATAACCGTTTATTAAGCCCCCATTAAAAGCAGACAATATGCGACTGACTGGCACCTGTAAGAGGATTCAGCCCGACCTTTATGCACATGAATCCAGACCGTCCAATTTGATAGAGGTTATTGTGGAGTGAACCAAGACACCGATCAAACCATTTTAACCATCCGATTTTTGGCTGTCAATGGGTACAAAACTGTATGATTGATGATGACAGCAGAAATAACTATTGGTTTAGATTCACGATTATCTGACAAACGCCTTAATCTTTTCATAATAGAGAATAGGCCAAGTTAACATATGCACTGACTTAGAAATAGCCGAATAGCCAAAGAATTTCTAACTTGTTAATCAGATTAACAACAACATCATCATCATAATAATTTAAACTTTATCCCAATTAACTGGAATCGACTACATGAATCCAGTTCCACCATTCCACTTTATCAAGAACCATAACTTCAGTTAGACCATAGTTCATCACACCTTTCTTACTCCCTCCCATATCCCTTCGGGCCTTCTCATTGCCCTTGTAGAGCCTTCAACTTGTACCAACTCGCTCCTAGCCGGTGCATTCTTGGTCTCCATCGCATATGACCAAACCATCTAAGTCTACTTCCCCTCATCTTATTACCTATTAGTGCTACTTGTGAGTTCCCTCAAATACTTTCATTTCTAATTCTATCCTTGTTTTGCCACTCATCCATCTCAACATCCTCGTTTTAATAAGATAACTCATTTTCATAATACAATAAGATAACCAAGAAAATTTAAATCTACCAACTCAAATAATAACAAATGAAAAGATAGAACAGTATGCACACCTCCCATCTCTTTAAAATAAAGAAGCCCGTATGCTTCCCAAAGCCAGAACAGCTGGTTTCGGTAGTTACCATAGTTTTTCTAGTGAAATCAGATTTCTAAGATAGTACCCTAAATCTCTTAGGGATGAAGATTCATGTAGTTTGTGGAAAGAAAGAAGTCATGGCCATTTTCATTAAAGAGAGGAAAAAAATCACTGAGGGTTCATGAGAAGAAATTGATGTGTAGAGCAGCCAGTAATAACATGTCACATTACAAGCTATCAAATCAAAGGCACCGAGTGACAATCCTACTTACTGAGAAGCTTCCAACTCCTAATAAATTGAAAAAAACAAAAACAAAAACCTACCACAAGCTACAAAATCAAGTTAATAATAACAACCTACCCCAAAAGGAAACATAACGCTTGCAACATGCAACCAAAAAGCTTTGAGGTTCATCAAAATCAAAAGGCACGCCTCGATCTTTCCTCAGCCATGTTCACTCTAATTGCCCTTCCATCCAAACTCTGTAACAACAACAGAACACTCAGTTGACAAGTATCCCACAACAAAATGAGGGTTTTTACCACATCACATGGACCTTAGTAGCTGATTACTGAACCTTTTCAACCCAATGACTAGTCAAGGTTTTAAAGCACCACAAGGCTGCTGCTGTCTGTGGTTGATTAATGTACCTTCTCAACCCAACAGGCATTCAAAGTCAGTTTTCTTAATCAGCAGCTTACCCACAGAGTGTCGGCTCCTTTGACTGGCCCTCTTAAATAAACATAACAAAAAACAAAACAAAAAAACAAAAAAGAACAGAGTAAACTGCAGCTAACTTAAGTTGGCTGTGCCCAAGACAAGGTACATTTTGCTACCATGTTTCAGTGTTCCAGCATACTGACTTCTTTGGATGGATGGGGCATTGCCCCAAAGATACTAGCCCTTTGATCTGTGGCCTATATAAACTCAATATAGAACAATTCATTATTTTTCTCTCCAAAATCTATCTATGGGCCACTGCTCAAACAGCTAGGATCTTCTAATGTAGAAGATTTTCAGGGAATTTCTCATCCACAGCGGGGTCAACCAGTAAAACGATCTTGGAATGACGGAAACATGGATTTCACAAGTATAGAATCTTGGGCAGCAGCAACCTGTACACTCACTGCAGCTCAGAACCCATAGTTCCTCCTATTGACAAAAGAGGAAAAAACCAGGTATATTGTGAGGCAGGTAAAGGAGGCACCTGTCCATCAAGTGCAGCAACTGCATCATCTAATTCGTCCCGTGTGGACATTGTCACAAAGCCAAACCCACGTGAGCGTCCTGTCTCCCTGTCGTAGACTACTCTCGCTTCCACTACCTTACCATGTTCACTGAACAACTGTTCTAAGCGGACATTGTCCACTTGCCAGGGAAGATTTCCAACATAGATTCTGAAAGCGGGCTCAAATTCTCGAGGTGCTCGTTCCACCCGAGACCCTCTTGGTGCTGCCTTGTTTACAGTTAAAAGTCTACCATTAATGTCCTGTTTCAAAATTCAAAGAGGGTACTTGAGTCACTTAAGAGACAGGAGAAACATTTGTATGAATCTCAAAATATTCCACATCCTCACTTTCAAGGAAATGATCACAGAAAACTATTGGATAGGACAATGCTAACCATAACCACATTAACGCAGTACGAAAACTAGAAGCAAGTAGATAACAAGGCACAGGACAAAATGTCAACTGTTGCAAACATAAATAAATAAATATATATATATATATATATATTTTTAAAAAAGAAGGGACTGAAAATATAGCAAAGCAATGGTTTCTAGAATTAGAAGGCTGAATTCCTTTAGGGCTTGTTTGTTTCGCCAACTACCCTGGTCATATAATGTGACAATTCGATCATTACAATTTTACCATTGACAAACCAAACACAGGAATCATTGGTCAAATATAGAGATGTATTCAAGAGGCAAGTAAAGGAATTTGTAATCATTGCACTTTTTTATGGCATTAGGGTGAAAATCTCAAATCCAAACGGTGACATCAGTGTATTTTGGTGATGATTTGACATGAAAGTAATGTTAAAATGCCATCATTACAATTTTACAACCGATAAACTAAACATGGGAATCGGCAGTCAAATGCAGATGTTGTAAGGAGACACATGAAGTAATCAATTTTTACAACCGATAAACTAAACATGGGAATTAGCGGTCAAATGCAGATGTTGTTAGAAGACGCATGAAGTAATTTGTAATCATTGAACATTTCCTTTATATTACCATGGTAATTGGTGAAACAAAGAGGCCCTTGATGTCCTCGGATCCACAACACAACTATGTCTTCCATTTGTTCTCCTAAATCATGTCACTTAATTGCATACATAAATCTATTGGATCTTCTGCTGAAGGTACTCTTTATATATTGTCTAACAATCAGCTAAATTTTGGTAGAGCAGGCTTGACTCTTTCTCCAAAACTCCAATTTTACATTTAATCTATCTCTAGTCTCATTAACCAACAACACAACTGCCACAAAAAATAAATACCAAGGGACCTCATCATGAGCACTAGCAGTTAATTCATCTATAACATGTGCAAAAATATGATAGTGAAAACCCTAATGAAGACTTGCTACTGGGAATTCATCAGACATGATGTTCTCGCTCTTACAATGACTTCCTTGTAAATGTCTTTTATGATGTGACATATCATCTCAGTATCCCATTCTTTCTCACCCACTACATAACATACATAGGTATTCTAGTGTATGCTTTGTCCAGGTCTATAACATCCCTATGTAGACTTTTCAATCAATTTTCCAAGGGCCTGTTTGATTTTCTAAATCCTCGGTAAATACCTTTTAAATAACCAATTATTATAATTTCACCCTGTTTGAAAATAGGCAGGTATTTCTTCTTCGAAAACCAGTCCAAAAGGACTGGCTTAAATTTGTGGGCCCCACCATGATGTATATGAAATATTCGCGCCGTTCATCCGTTTTACCAGAACATTTTGAGGCATGAGCCGAAAAATGAGGCAGATCCAACACTCAGGCGGCCCACACCAAAGGAAACAGTGGCCCCAAGAAGTTTTTAACAGTAGGTGTTTGATACCCTTTTTCCTATGGTGTGGTTCACTTGAGCTTTGGATCTACCTCATTTTTTGGCTCACGCCCTAAATTCAGCTGGCATAATGGATGGATAGTGTGTTTAAGCCACATATATCACGGTGGTCCTCACATATATTTGGCAGTATCCTCGATTTTAGCATTCAAAAAAGAAGCCAAATCAACCCTTGGGAACGATGCCATAATTACCGAAGGAAATAATTATTACCCATTTGCAATGAATTTACAGAAGATTTGGAAAATCAAACAGGCCCTAAGTAGAAAATTAGCTTTAATTATTGATCTCCCCAACATGAAGCCAAATTGATTTCCTCATAGAAAACTGATTACCTATAACCAATCATATGGTACACCCCTTTATTAGTGCCTTTTGAACTTTTGTTTTGACTTTTCTCCTGAAAAATATTCGATATTTCCAAGCACAATATACTTGTAAAGATGGATCATAGTATAACTGACGACCATCTCTAGGTGATCAGTTCACTTTCTGATGTCGTTGTCTCTTAATCTGCATTCCACCATCCTCTCCTACTCTATAGTGTTGACATGGACGTTGGTTCCCAGGTAGTTTGTGCAACTTCATGCATATCCCTTGCTCTTGTAAATAGGTATTACAATGCTTCACCCCCACACGTCCAGCATTTTCCTTTCCTGCAAAATTTGATTAAAAGGAATAGTTAACCAAACTAGTCCTATTTCGCCTAGTATCGTACACACTTTAATAGGTATATCGCCTATCTTCATAGTCAATCCTTTAGCATCCGTGTTAAAGACATGTTTACTTCTCCGGACATCTGACAGTCCAAGATCTTTACGAAATCTATCCCGTGCACATCTTCATTCACAACTATTGAAAGAAGCCTCACCTTCTTTCAGACTTTCACCGAGAATCATTGATCCTCACCCTAGATGTATCCAATGAGGTTTATTTCTACTTTCCTCTCCCTCAATTTGGCTACTTTATAGATAAATTTCTCTCACTCTATAGTGCTCAATCTGTCTTACAACTCACCATATGCATTATATCCAACTTACTTCTTTCTTTGCTTCTTTTCAATATTTTTTATATGTTCAAGGTTTTCAAATTACTACTTCTTTGCCACTCTTTATAACTTGAATTCTTTTTGCTAATTGTGTCTTGTACGACATCGCGCTCTCCCACCACCAAATTTCTTTGCATGTGACTTTCCTATCTTTAGATTCGACAAGAACTTTCATCACTCTTTTTATCTAGCCAACCATCCCTGGCCAGTTCTTTTACCGTTATGGAACAAACAAGTGGGCTGGTCCCCAGCCAGCATGGAAACTTCCAGATTGTGTATGAGGCCCACCATGGTGTATTAGGGGTGCCAATGGGCCGGGCTCGGGCCTGAAAATCAGAATTTTAAATAGGCCCGCCCCATTGACAGCCCTAGGTGTATACATGCTGTCCAACCGTTCATCACATGCATGCCACCAAGATGAAGGGACACCCTAAAAATCACGTTGAATGAAAATTTAGGTGGGATACGCCACTCAAATCTGAGAGGCTTTTGGTATGATGCTACATTGTTTTCTTTGGCAGTGAGTCTGCACCCGTATGGAACCATCAGATCTTGAGATGCATTTGGATGGCTGCGAGAATCTTCTTATGCATTCCTTGAGGGTGTCAATGGACATCTCATTCTAGATCTAAAAGATACCCCCAGCATGACCCACCGTCGAAATAAAACTCCTGCAGCTGGTACTTCTACCCCAGAAATCAGCAATTCAGCAATCTGGAATTTTCTTCACTTAGTTTCCTGAATACAATGTTGATTTCCTTGTGCTAAAAACATTCTCGATCCATGGCCCGCATCCCCCATTATTCCACAAGAAAATCCTCATTGGGCCACCACTTCTGTCTATCTAATCATTAAAATGTCAGTGTAATACTTGAAAGTTCAAACAATATGGAACTAAAAGTTTCAACTGAATAAACTAACCACTATCAACTTGATGGCCAACTTGGAAATCACCTGAGTCAACTCAGTCAAGAGTCTGGGCATGCTATAGTTATGGAGTCTAAACTTGGATTTCATAAACAAATGCCCAAGTCAGATAATCTTATATGCTCAGCCCGTGGTATTAATGACGGTTTTTCATCCATGTGGCCGTTGAACTCAGAAGTGCACAGAATGATATTCAAGTCAAATGTTGGTTCTTAATCATTAGAAACCGTGACCGGCAACTGCTCTAAAGATAGCAAATAGGACATCATTAGCTATCCACATGGTTCATGTAAACCCAGCTTATCATGTGTTCACAGAATCTAACACTAACAGGTGAATGGAATCTTTGGGCCAACACTGCAAGATTCTAACCATTTTGGACACCTGTAACACTAAGAAACCTCTCACCATATACCACTTAATAGAATTCCTTACATAAAAGAAAGATTAAAAGAATCTTTCAAAAATGAAAAAGAAAAAGAAAAAAGAAATAGTAAAACCTCTTCAAAACAAATGCACTATTTAAATTGCTGTTTACAAAATTATATTGAAAAAAGTAAATCATTTATGCAAAAGGAAAAATTATTACAAATTTTATTTTTTTTTTCCGTTAATGATGGTCACCAACTAGTTGATCCCTCAACCTTAGAGGGTATGAAGCCATTACATGGACCAACTAAGCAAAGAAGCAGAATGGTTAACATTTAAAATGTTTGCTAGATGTTTGTTTCTAGCAAACACCAGTACTTTCCCATTTGTTTCTCTCTTTTAACTTTAATAAATGTTTAAATGTTTGTTGGTATTGCCTTCATCATTTATTTATTTACTTCTTTATTTATTTTAAGCACTAATATTTTTCTTTGTTTAATTCTCCCTCTGAATTTTAATCAACGTTAAAACTTTAAATGTTTGCTGGATGTTGTTGCCTCCTTCCTTTATTTCTTTACTTTTTATTTATGAAATATTTATTTTTTAGACTAGTTCAAATACATGGCTGATTGTGACTCCTATTTTTCGAGGTTTGGCAAATCCAACACTCGGTTCCAATACAAAATACCAACATTCATATCCATGTCCATATAACATTGGTGTAAACCATATAGTCAGAGAATCCATTCAAGATTGGAAACATATCTAACAGGTCACCCATTGATGGATTACCTTTTAAAAAAAAAATTGAAACGAACACCCATTGATGGATTACCTTCTTTTTTTTTCAAAGGTGATGCATTTTATTAGGGAAAAATGCCAGTAAGTTGGACAAAACAAAGTGAACAGAAAACAGGAGAGATACCAAAAGCAAGCAAAAGACTATACAAGAGCCAACAGGCCCCAACCCACTCCCAGGATTGAGGAACCCACACCTTTTAATACATGTATTTGGGCCTCCCATTATGTATGGGAAAGCCTTCTATCCAACCTGAGGCCACTTCAAACCAGCGAACAATCATAGCTAGGCAATCAACTATAGCCTTTGAACTTTGAAGCTTCGCAAAATAGGAGGGTATCATCTGCAAATTGCAAATGACATAATCTATGAGGGAATTCTTCACAGAAAAGCCCTGGAAGAGACCCACTTCCTAGCCCCTCGAAAGCATTCTACTTAGGGCTTCAGAGACCATGACAAACAGAAAAGGAGAGAGAGGGTCCCCTTGACTCAGTCCCCCGGAGGCCTTGAAGAAACCAAAGGGGGATCCATTTAGCATCACAGAAAACCTTGTGAAGGAGACAGTTGCAAATCCAAAGCCTCCATTTGGTCCCAAGACCCATATGGTTGAGCATCTTGTTGAGAAAATTCCAATTAATATTGGCATAGGTTTTTCTAAATCTAGTTTACAGATAATTCCTTGCTTATTTGTTCTGTGGTAAGAATCAATACATTCATGCACAAGGAAAGCACAATCTGAGATCTATCTCCCAAAAACGAGCATTCTAGAAAGTAGATATCACTTTAAGGAGGACAGCCCTAATCATTGTGCTGAGCAATTTAGCAATAATCTTACACGGACTGGAAATGAGGTTGATAAGGCGGAAGTCCTCAGGGTCTCGGCTCCTTCCAATTTCAGGACCACGACTATGAAGGAGCCACCCATCTCCACCGGAATATACCCTTATTTGAAAATTTCTTGAACAAAGTCAACTAGGTCTTGATAGATAAGCTCCCAGAAGCATTAAAAGAATGATAATGGGAAGCCATCAGAACCAAGGGCTTTGTCCCTATCAAGGTCAAGAACCAGAGTTTTGATTTCATCCTGCGAGAACAGGCATTCGAGGGAGTCCCTCTCCTCTAAAGAAATACTGTCAAAAGCCAACCCATCCAAATTAGGCCTATCAAACCCATCCTCCGACAGAAGTTTCAAGTAGATATCAACAACAGAGATTTTATCCTTGCTTGTAATGCGGTTTCCATTAATAACAAGGGAGGAAATCAAGTTGCACATGGCTCCCGCACTGGCAATACCATGGAAGAACTTAGGGGTCGCTTGGCAATTGGCACCATGGATTTTGGAGGATTTGAGGGGATTTCAAGTCTCCTGCTTGTTTGGCACCATAAAGTAACTGCCGATTTCAAATCCCCTCAAAGAGAGGGTTTGAAATCCAAGGTGGAAGCTAGGCTTTCATCTAAAATCCTCCCATGAGTCGCATGTGTAACATGTGTGTCACTAGGCTACTAATCTATTGGGCACGTGGCCCATTGATGATATCCCAAAAAAATCAAATTATCAATCGCATCACTAAAATTTTACTTCAATAGGATGATCTGCGCAATCCAAACATTGTCCATGTAAATCAACGGTTAAAAATCTTTGGTTAGTCGCTCGGTTGTGATCTTATGCTTGTGGCCCATCCGAGACTTGGAATTTCATCATTTTCGGCCAATGTATATATTTCAACGGGCTTATTACAATCATTGTGTGAAACATTACATGCGTACACTAATTAGGGATATTAAAGTTGATTTGGAAATTAAATTCAAACCGCTGTAAATATACTATGCATAGCTACTCTTGGATTACGGGAGATTATGAATCCAGGGTGCCAAACACAACCAGAGGATTCCAAATTCAAGGCATTTCTAATCTAGGTTGCCAAAGGAGGCCTTAGTATTTTTTGTCCCCCTCTTTGAGCCAAACAACATTGGAGTGTTAACGCCACTTGTCCTCCTCTTCTTTAATTCTATAAGCATATTGAGAAATTAACTTAGCTATAAGGGAAGAATCTTCCCAAAAAAGGTCACCTCCTTCCTCCTGAATGTCCAACGCTTGAATCTAGGAAAGGATAGTTGACATATCCTTTTCTCTTTTTCCAAAAACATCGTGATGCCACGTCTTTAGCTCTAGTTTGAGCATTTGCATTTTCTTAAAAAGACGAAACCCAAACTACCCACCACCGAGAAAGAGGACCACCAATCAGAGACCAACAAATGAAATCCCTCAATTTCAAGCCAAGCTAATTCAAATCTAAATGACTTGGGGCCTCAATTGATATCATCGACTTCAATAGAAACAGGACAGTGATATGAGATTGGTCTAGGTAAGCCCCCTTTGATGGGCAAGGGGAAACTTCCAATTCACCCGGGAGAAACCAAAAATCGGTCCAACAGAGACATGGCTGGGGAGGCACGGCCATTCGACCAAGTATATTTGACTCCTCCCTTGGGGAGATGATGAGTTCATGCTTCCCTATCCAATTTGAGAAAGCTCTCATGCTGGCCGAGATTCTAACCCCGTTAAGCTTTTCATGAACAAACCTCACCACATTGAAATCCCTTCCTATACACCAGGTCCCACATTGCAAACAATTCTTCCCAAAAGGATGGGCAAAGGAAAGAACAAGAGGGGCCATATACTCCTAAAAAGAGCCAATGAAAACCAAAGGATATCTTGCAAAACACAAGGTTAACCGAGAACTTACCTGAACTTGCATCTTCACTACACCAGATAGAAGGATCCACATAACTAGAATACCTCCCGCCGATCCCACTGCATCCAGGGCAACCCAAGCAATGCCTTTACGGTTCCAGATGGATTGGACCAACTTCTGATCCACTAATTGCAGCTTTGTTTCTTAGAGAACAATCAGACTGGCTTTGGATCTAGAACACACCTCCTTAACTATGGAACGCTTATGGGGGCACCCCAACCCACAAACATTCCATCAAAGGATCTTCATGAGGCACCCTAACTAACACATCTACCCCTTCTGTCACCACAGGAGGTGGCAGTATTTGCCCCCTACTCAACAACACCCAAGTTCACCAGTTCTATGTTGCCTTTGAGTGGAATTTCCTTTAGGGAATCCGAACGATGGGATATAGTTCCCCCTCTCCTCCATGAGGTAGAACGAGGCAATGATGTCCTCATCGCGTTCACCAAAAACCACCCCTAGGAGCCTGCTGACATGTCGAATAGTGTCTTTGGCCCTACGTTTCTCTTTGATTAAAGCCAGGAGAGTTTCAATCTATCCCCAAGAAAGGGCTGGAGGAAGGGATTTGTCCTTGGAGAGGATATTAGTTGGGATATTGAAAGAAGCCCTTATCAGTGAAACCACCAAGGCGTCACCAAGGTTGTCCTGATTCACATCCCTAATACCCCATAGGAGTGCACATGGTTCCCTGGTTGAACCATTCCTTACGCTTCTAGGATTTTCGGAACCAGATCTGGATTGTTAGCACCCTAGAACTGGACCGTGAAAACCGGTTCAGTTCCGGATCAGTTCCACGGTTCTGGGCTTTTTATAATTCAGCCCAATTGCATGTTCTATTTTATAATTTAGCCCATGTCCATTCGCGTTTTGATCCATTTGATGAATGGTTTAGATATTGTATATGGTGTGAATAAATACATTTATAAAAACAATCAAAAGGTGCATTGTAAACCATAAATCATGAGTCAAATATACAACTAAAATATATTGTAAACTCACAGTTCTAGGTTCGGTTCCACGGTTTGGATCACAGTCCGGTTCGGTTCTACATACCCTCAAACCGAAACCGAACCGAACTAAACGGTTCTTTAATTTTTGGAACCGGAACCAGAACCGATGCACTCTAGAACCGGACCAAACCGGACCGTTTGGTCGGTTCCGGTCAGGTTCCACGGTTCGATGTGCACCCTTAATACCCCATTCCGAGTGGTTTTCAACTAGCGGGGAGGGGGGAATGATCTTTCAGGATAGTCGAGGGGTATGCCACCATGGCCAACGGACCTATTTCCATGAGGCAGGACCAACTGTGGAGCGAGGAGAAAGAAAGGTCGTCAGGGGGCTGGAATGAGGATTGCGGGTGAAGAATAATCCACTGGGGGACATCAAGAGTGCTAGTACAACAACCAACTTGTAAGAATCAGACTGACGACGCAGAACCGCAATCGACTCAACTAGAAGAGAGAAGAATTTGGGGGGGTAGTATTGTTGCAGTTCATCAGAATCGGGGAGAGATGGGAAGACCTCTGTCAACGTGTCCTCAAAGGAGCCGTTGTCCACGAATTCACCAGACCCTTTGGAACATGTGTCGGAGCAAGAGTGACTACTCTCAAGATAAACGGACGGGTCTTCAAAAGCCCATTTTGAGTTGCCATGTTGTAGGAATTCTAGGGAGGGGGATAAGGGACTAGTTGGCACTTCATTTACAACGTCGGTCAAAGCAGGTGGAAAACTGTCGAAATCTCTCACCACCTTCTCGCTCTTCCATAGCTCAAGATCTTGAGAAAGGGATATGCATGGGGCCTCATTTACATCTTCACCAGCTTTTCCGAACTCTAGGACTTGGTTTCGTTGGCACATGCCTTTGTCATTAATCTCAATCGGCAGGGGAAGCATAAGGCTGCCCCCTAGAATAAATGCACTCGAGGACAACACCAATGTTGACATTGTCTCTTGCTGGGTCGAGGATTTCTATGTAGAGGTCATGGGAATGTTTTTTCTTAGGGCACAAAATGTCTCTTTCTCGTGAGAGGATAAATTAGGCAACAAGGGAGATGAGCGTTCCACCGTGTCGGCTCAACCTATGGAATCTCGATCGTCCATTGGTCGCAGGCCCCTCCCAAGTAAGAGATATTATTGGAGGGAGGATTTCACGCACGAGACTGTATAGCTTCATCCCGACCATGTCTCCTCTAGAAATACCACACATGGGTCCTGCTCGCACGTGAGGCCTCCTGCATGTGTCCCCACAAGGCATGCCGCACATGTGCCCCCTTCGCATGCATACCCTTCTACATAGACCGACCGAGGGGGTCTCGTCTCCATCTCTCTAGCTAACGTAGTCAAAAACGATGATGGGAAGCCTCCATTTCCACGGCTCAGGGAGGATATGTATATCTGTATGTATATATATGTACATGTGTGTGTGTGTATTTCTCCAGCTATCACCTTAATGCTTACCAGAAACTTAATAGTGTTACTGACTCGGATAAGGATCCTCGCCACATGAATTTCTTCCCTATCTCTCGCAGGATTAATCAATCACCATACCCTCACCTAAGGACGACCCTAAGGACCTGAAAAAATCGAAGAACCAGAGTTCCAATGGGATACCTGGGAAGATGAACTAGATGATGGACGACCCGAAAGGAGACCAGTCCGACATTTGGAAATAGATGCTACTGGGCTTACCAGATGAACTTGAACATTAGTGATTACATAATCAAGGTCCTAAGTAGGGTGTAAGGAGACCCAGATAGATTTGGAATCCAAATAACGTAGAATGAGGTTGTTTGGCTGAGGTCATGGAGTGTGAACCCAAGATTCACGGCAACAACGAGACTCCATTGCAGCCCTAGTGCGGATTTCAAAATGAACAAAGGAGAGATGGAGATCTCAGGCTCTAAGGTATTCACCCTAGAGATCAAGAAAGGGGGGTGTGGAGTTCGAGGCGGTGGCGGGATGAGTTGCAAGGTCGGAGGTTCAAGGTAGGGATCAGAGCTAATTCCTACTTATGCAATGGGGATCTTCCCATAAGAGCTTCCTTGAAGGACCCAAGATGGCCCCCAAGCTCTCCTCCAGCCATGGCCAAGGTAGAGAGCTCCCTTGGAGTTGTTGAAGCACCGAGGACTGAATTGCTAGGGGTACGAGGGAAACCCATGCTGACTTTCTCCTTATTCACCTCCGAGTGACCAAATCAGGCCACTTGGATTTTGATGACCTTGTCGTTAAACTTCTTCCCATTAAGGTCTTCAATGGCGCGGTAAGCAAATCGGAGGCATCCTCCATTCTGACAAAACCGAATCCATGAATTTTCTGGGTCCCTTTTAATATGGGAATGGAAACATCTAAAATTTCCCAAATCTTCCGAAAACACGGGAGAAGTCAAACTCCTTCTGGGGGGAACGATTCACGAATAACATAGGGAGCTCTCGGAGAGGAGTGAAATTTGTGACCCCTCCTCTGGTCATTGCCCTTTTACTCCGTTTGCCGATGGCAATCCAACCCCCATCCGACTAGTTAGGTTTTCCAAGTTGAGGTAGCACCTCCCTAGCAGATTCCAGAGCATTACCTCGGAGGGGAATAGGCGGGAGTTCCATCTTCAAAAGTCCAATGTCTCCTTTATACTTGGTCACAACCTGGCCCTTGCCATACAGTCCTTGGAGGATTACTCTTTCTTCTACCACTTTTTGTTGTGAGGGTTTTTTCTTGTCCGAGGTCATGTGCCAATGTTCACCATCATATCTTCTTCAGTGGGTCCATCGAGGACCACAATGTTACACTCCCTTCGTTTCCCTTCCGCTTCAAGCCACCTGTTCCTTGCACTGAGATCGTCAGATTTTGCGAGGAACATCGTCGGACATACAAGGGTAGAAGCTTAAAATATCTTCATAGGCTTAGCCATATCAGGTCAAATAATCTATCTTCGAGTAACATGCATAGGTAAGATAACAAACAACTATATTTGGAGATGCAAGCACTCCTTGCCCCTATTGTGCATTTCCCCCACATTTACAGTGGTGTTCAGTTTATGTCAATTGTTAGCACATAGTTCCTTTCAAAAGATGCCATGATGATTTGTGGGCCCTCAACAACTTGGACATGTACGGAACATGCATTGGTGTCTAACACGAATAGGATATCTCATACTCAAGCAAAAACCAATAAACCCAACACATCACACGTCCATGTAGGAAGCATCACTTTTCTCATCAACATAATTGTCCTAGTCAAACATTTCCATCCATACAGATATATAATGATAATCCCCAAAACCAGCTACTTGTGGAATCATCTCAACATCAAGTTCACAATATACAAGTCAACAATAAAGAATCAAGACAGGGTTATCGAAATGGACTTAAACTTTCGAAATGGATTAACTAGAAATAAGGAAGCCAAAGCAGCCATGGGAGAAGTCCACGACAAAAAGAAGCTATACAAACAAAAGAAATTATTAAACCTTACTTTATAAACCAAATATTGGAAATTTAAAATAAATAGGTAAGACATCATGAAACTAAAAATAGGTCACAGTAGTAATAGAGATAGGGACCTTTCTCACAATTTTAAAAAGAAGGACAGGAACACAAAATGCTGCAAACAAGACCAAAATGTCAAATTCCCAATGGTAACAATGGTTACCTAGAGCCAGTGTTATCACCGATATTATCAAGGGGGGGGGGAAGGAAAACTTTGAATCCATGTAAGAGAGGATTTTTTGTACCCATAGAAGAAGATTGCCTAATCGGAATTAGAATTTGGTGGGCCACTCCATCGATCGACAGCGGCGCGTCGTAAGTGCAAAAAAAAAAATGATTTCCCTGTTTCTTTTTCTTCGAACGGATATAGATTTAAATGGCAACGGAGATTTTGGCAAGAAATCTGTAAAAATCGTGGAGATTTGGGTTTGGCTGAGGAGAAATTTTAGGGATTTTAAGGTTCTGAAAGGACCAGAACCCTCTCTGTTTATAAAATGACTTCGGCAGAAGCCTTTTACAGAGGGCGTGCATTAGGTGTTACGTGCATAACAACTTAGTAGGTGTTACCCTTTTTGTAGGGCCCACCTTGATGATATGTTGTATATCCACTCCATCCATGCATTTTTATAGCCCATTTTATGATGTCGTCCCAAACATTAAGCACATTCAAATCTTAGGAAGACCACACCACATGAAACAATGATGATTGAACACACCACATGAAACAGTGCTGATTGAACACACCATTAAAAATATATCAAGGTCAAGTATAAGTGAATCTGTAATGTTTATTTGTCATCTAACCTGTTGATAAGGTCAACCGGAACTGGATGAAGGGAATACACAGATTAGCTTAAACCAAAAGTTTCACGGCATATAAAATGCTTTTAATGGTCATTCACCACTTTCTCTAGTGTGGTCCACCCCAGATTTGGATCTACTTAATTTTTGGAATAATGTCCTCGATTGATATGAAAAGACAGATGGACGGCCTGGATAAAACATATACATCAAGGTGGACCCCACAGGGCCGTCCATCTCTACATCTGTTGGGACACATTCCATAAAAGGGGAACCGAATGGGTGAGACCCCGGATCCACCAAGGTGGGTGGGACCCTGATTGTGGGGCTCACATTGATGTATGTCTTAAATCCACACCGTCCAATAGTTTTGAAAGATCATTTTAGGATATGATCCCAAAAATGAAGTAGATCCAAATCTTATGTGGGCCATACTACAGGAAACAGTACCGATTGAATCACCACCATTAAAAACTTTATGAGGGCCACCGGAATGTTTATTTGCCATCCAACATGTTGATAAGGTCACAAAGATTTGGATGAAGAGACCATATAAATATCATATTGATCTAAAGCTTTTATGGCCCACGAGAAGTTTTTAATGGTCAATAACCATTGTTTCCTCTATTATGGTCCACTTGAGATTTGGATCTACTTCGGTTTTTGAATCATTCCCTAAAATGAGCTTTCAGTACCGATGGATGGTGTGGATGTAGCCACAAACATCACAGTAGGCCCCCACAATTAGCGATCCCACCCACCTCGGTAGATCCTATGCCTCACCTAATCCGCTCCCCTTAAGTTAAAGGAGAGTGGATTCGGTGCGACTTGGCTGCACCTAAGGCGGTGCAGCCCTTACGGTGGGGCCCACATTGATATATGTGTTGTATATCCATTCTGTCCATCCATTTTGAGCGATTATTTTAGGTCACGAAACAAAGAATGAGTCAAATCCAAAGCTAAAGTGGGACTTTAACAACGGTTTCAAGTTTCAATGGTGGGCATCACTGTCCCCACTGTTTTTTGCCATAGGGTCCACTTGAACTTTAGATCAGCCTCATTATTTGGCTCATGCCCGAAAATGATCTCTCCAAATGGATGAACGGTGTGGATACAACACACACATAATGGTGGGGGCCACAGTCAAGGTCCCACCCACATAAAGGTGTCCCGTATCGGTATCGGTTGGCATAACGGTGCCCTCTGAAACCGATACGGATACGGGGGCATAACGTCCAGTAACGGCGTAAAATTTATTTATTTTTTGCTAAAAAAATATGGATTAAATCCAGAATATTCTAAGCATTACAAATATGCATTCATTTATAAATTGGAACATGTTTATGGTGGTGTAACGGTCCACTCTTTAATGAGAAGTTGTATCGGACTGTCTGATGAATTTATGAACCAGATAACTTGAATTTGACTACAAAATTCATATATTTAATTTTATAAATATCTAATTTATATACTTAACAATTTGATATAATTTCTCCCAATAGTTCTTTAAAAAAATGAAATTAAATTCAGGTAGATGGCGTTGCTAATTTGGGGCTAACTTGGAGGACCAATTCATGCCCCGAATCAGTCTCAAATTCATGCAATTTATTGGCATTATCTTACTTATGAATTGGCAGACATTTATTGGATAGTGAATCATGAAAAAAATCAAAAGGCCCTATTTAAAAAAATAAGCGTCTATAAATTAACAATTAAAACTATTCAAACAATTTGATTTTGGCATGGTGAATTAACAATTACAGTCCATAATTTAATTGGTAAATTTTAATTTAATACATGTCTCGTGTACAATTTTTTAAGGGCCCGAATTAGGCAGGACCCGAATTGTGAAGCGTAGCACACGAGTGTCAAAGTTTTTTGGGCCCCACCCGTGATGAATGTGTTATATCCACACCGTCCATCCATTTTGCCAAATAATTTTAGGGCATCAGCCCAAAAATGAGGCAAATCCAAAGCTCAGGTGGACTGCATCATAAGAAACAACAATAATTAAAAGTCCACCATTAAAAATTTATTGGGGCTACAAAAGTTTTAAATCAAGCTGACATGTGTGTTTTCCCTTCATCAACGTTAATGTGACCCCATTAACAGGTTAGATGAAAAGTAAACATTACAGTGGACCCTACGAAATTTTTAATGGTGAGCATTCTATAACCATTGTTTCTTATGGTTTGGTCCACCTGAGATTTGGATCTTACTAATTTTTTTGGATCATGACTTAAAATGATGTGGCAAAATGGATGGATGGCATGGATAAAATATATACATCATGGTGGGGCCACACAACACGTGTACAAAAGCCTACCACGCACATTTATTTGAAAGCGGATTACGCTGTGTACCTCATGACGTACCTGTATTAACATCAATAAGTCCTGTGGGTCTGATCATGACGTATGTATTATATCTAAACCGTCCATTCATTTGACGAGCTCGTCTTAAGGCTTGACACTAAAAATAATACAGATCTAATTATCAAGTGGACACACTGCAAAAAGCAGTGGGGGATTGAACGTCTACCATTGAAACCCATTTTGGGATCACAGAAGTTTTGGATCAATATGAAATTTGTTATTCTCCTTCATTCAGGTCTTTTTGACCTTATGAACAAATTGGATGGAAAATAAACGTTATGGTGGCCCTATGAATTGTTTAACAGTGAAAATCATGATCTCCGCTGCTATTTTTGGTGTGGTCCAGAAGATCTTTGGATATGATTCATTTTTTGGTTAATGCTCTAAAATAATATCTAAAAATAGATGAACGGTGTAGATATAACAAATACATCACTGTGGAGCCCAAAAAACTTTGATCTCCTTTGAACCGTTCGTACAACTCAGAGCTCGAGGAGTGTCAGTGCTCGTTTTAGCATGACACATACCTATAGTAGCTATATAGCTATAGCTGGTGTGTGGTACACCAGTCAATCGGCTTCCGATATCAGACGAAAAAGACGGGAGAGAGAGGGCTTCCGATTTCAGACGAAAAAGACGGGAGAGAGGGAAACCGAAAATCTAAAGAGGGAAAGAAGAGAGAGAGAGAGAGAGAGAGAGAGAGAGAGAGAGAGAGAGAAGAAGAAGAAGAAGAAGAAGAAGAAGAGGAGGCCCGCAGCCGTAGCAGGGCGAGGAGAAGAAGAAGAGGAGATGAATGAGGAGAAGAAAAAAAATTAAAAAAAGGTATGCTTTTTTTTCCCTTTTTTTTAAAAAAAAAAAAAAAAAAAAAAAAAGCTTGTAACATTACGGGGCCGTAACGGGCGTAATGGCTCCGTAATGGCCGTTACGGTCACAGAATTCCGTAACGGCCGTTTCGACCTCATCGCGTAACGGTGTCTACTGTTACTATTACGTATCGGCCGATATGGCCGTATCGTAATGGATACAGGACACCCTGACCCACATCGTTGGTCCGCGTACAGTGCAGACTGACGCTCGGTGCGCGAATTGGGTACTACCCCCGGACGGGCGCAGATTGCCCACTAATGCTATTGCACAGTGTTTTGTAGGCCCCACCATGATGTACGGGCTATATCCATGCCATTTATCCATTTTTCCATATTATTTTAGGGCATGATCCCGAAAATAAGGTGAATCCAAATCTCAAGTGGACCGCGCAACAAGAAAACAGTTGTGATTGAACAACCATTGTTTCTTGTGACGTGGTCCACATGAGATTCGAATTTGCCTCATTTTTTAATTTTGCTCTAAAATTATCTAGGACAATGGATGGGCGAAGTGGATAAAAACATACATTATTGTGGGGCTCACAGAGCACCATCCAGTAGCTACTTGCCAATCGCATCCTACCAGGCTAAAGCTCAAGGCATATTAGGGCATGAGCCCAAATATCACAGAGCACCTTGAAAAAATGGATAGTCAGCTCATGGTGGGGCCCACTATCCATTTTTTCAAGGCATATTAGGGCATGAGCCCAAAAATCAAGCAGGCCCAAAGCTCAAGTGGGCCGCACAACGTGAAACAGGGAGGATTAAACGTCCATCATGCCCAAGGTGTGCCAAAACGGTTACGTATCGGCCGATACATAACGGTAACGGTAAGGGCCGATACGCGTTTCGGGGTCGTATCGGCTGTTACCTTTTTTGTGCCCATATCGGCTGATACGGGCCCGTTACGGGCATAACAGCCGTTACTGACCCATAACGGCTAGCCCGTAACGGTAACATTTTTTATTTTTATTTTTTCATTTTAAGCTTTGTTTTTGCTGTTTTTTTGAAACTTCTTGCTTCCAAACTGGTTTTCACTCATTCTACTACTAATTTCGACCAACCTTGACTGGGTATTTGAGATAAAAATACATTATATTATGAATTTTGTTGAATCAAAGCTTGGTGAGCCATTTTTCAGAAATTCGTCAAAAATAGTTATACTTTTTTAAATATGTTTTGTTGTTTTAATCATGCCATATGATGTGTTAATCATAGTAGAACATGTTAATGTGCATTTTACAGATTTGGGGTGCCATTTAATATTTTTTTAAATATTTTTTCCTATTTACGCATGAATTTTGACCCTTTTTTTTTCAAATTCGAAAAATCGATTTTAATGGTTGTTTTGTTGTTTTAATCATGTCATATGATATGTTAATCATAGTAGAACATGTTAATGTGCATTTTACAGATTTGGGGTGCGATTTAATATTTTTTTCTATTTACGCATGAATTTTGACCCCTTTTTTTAAAAATTCGAAAAATCAATTTTTAATGGTTGTTTTGTTGTTTTAATGATATCATATGATGTGTTAATCATAGTAGAACATATTAATGTGCATTTTACAGATTTGGGGTGATATTTTTTTCTATTTACGCATGAATTTTGACCTTTTTTTTAAATTCGAAAAATCAATTTTTAATGGTTGTTTTAATCATGTCATATGATGTGTTAATCATAGTAGAACATATTAATGTGCATTTTACAGATTTGGGGTGCCATTTAATGTTTTTTTATATATTTTTTTCTATTTACGCATGAATTTTGACCCTTTTTTTTTTTTCAAATTCGAAAAATCAATTTTTAATGGTTGTTTTGCTGTTATAATCATGTCATATGATGTGTTAATCATAGTAGAACATATTAATGTGCATTTTACAGATTTGGGGTGCCATTTAATATTTTTAAAATATTTTTTTCTATTTACGCATGAATTTTAGCCCTTTAAAAAAAAAATTCAAAAAGTCAATTTTTAATGGTTGTTTTGATGTTTTAATCATGCCATATGATGTGTTAATCATAGTAGAACATGTTAATGTGCATTTTACAGATTTGTGGTGTCATTTTATAATTTTTTTTGTATTTTCGAATTAGTAACTTTATATTTTTATTTGCTTATATTGGACAGGTTTTGGAACTTCTTAGGGTTTAGTATTTTAGTTAGAACATAAAATCATCTTTATTAATATAGGTCATACACTCTACCTAAACCTAAAGAAATGTTTGGGTCTGTCCAACAACAAGTGAGGATATTGGATGGCAACATTGTGAGAGGGTTGGTGGTACTAGGCACCAAATGAAGTGCAAGTATTGTAATAGACTAGTGACTGGTAGAATTACCCGTCTCAAACAACATTTAGCACATCGAAAGGGTTAACTTGCGCCATGTGCTAGAGTACCGAAAGAGATAATGCTTTTAATGCAAGCTAGTCTGGTTGAGTCGAAGGGTAAACGTGCTGCTGTACAAAAGAAGAAAGATGATATTTTAGATCTAGCTCGACAGGAAGTGTTTGGTCCTGAATATATGGAGGCGTTCGTGATGAAGATAGTATTGAGTCTGACGAAGATTCAGATCGGGAAGTAACTATAGCTAAGAGAGAGAGCTTGCGTCTAGCTCATGAAGAGGAAGAACGTCGCCGCATGTTTGGCACGCATGGGGCAGTGCGTAATACAGGGGGGGCAGTGGGAGTGGGAGTGAAAGTGGGAGTGCAACTGGAAGTGCAATTACTTCTGCAGGTGGGATTGGGGGTCGGGGGGTAGGTTTGGTGGGTTACAACGTGTGTTTGGGAGCCGACGACAGACATCTTCACGTGATGCCCCTATACATTTGGATGAAGAAGTAAATGAGCTTAGGAGACCCTCTATTGATCCAATCCTGTTTAGGAAAGAATCAACTAAACAAAATAAGATAAAACAAATGTGGAGTAGAACTTCCGTTGAGAAATTAGTTAGAGCAGCAACAAAGTTATTTATACATGCCAACATACCTCCTAACACGGCCAATTCTCCATATTGGTAGGTGATAATCGATGCAGCAGCAGAAGCAGGTGAAGGAATAAAAGCTCTCACGACTAAGGAGATTAGGGGGAAATGGACAGATGCAGAGTATGCGGATGTGAAAGCATACGTGGCTACCTTCAAACCTGTATGGCAAGCCAGAGGATGCACGATCATGTGTGATAGTTGGACTAGCCTAACCAGACGCAGCGTGATCAATTTCATGGTATACTGCCACTTAGGAACTATATACCACAAATCAATTGATGCCTCAGAACCAACAAAAGATTCTCAATATATTATGGGCCTAATGGATAAAGTTGTGGATGACGTTGGAGAGGAGAATGTAAAGCATGACGACAGATAATGAAGCATCATATAAGCTTGCAAGACATGTTGATGGATAAGAGAAAACATCTTTTTTGGTCACCATGTGCTGCCCATTGTATTGATCTTATAGTGGAAGATATTGGGAAGAAGAAGATTGTTAAGGAAATGGTTGAAAGGGTAAAAGAAGTGACGACGTTTATTTACAACCATAATCAAGTAGTCGTAATAATGAGAAAGTTCATGAAAGGACGAGAGTTGTTGAGGCCTGCGGCGACTAGATTCGCAACAAACTTTATAACATTAGAGAGTTTATTCCAACATAGGGGAGAGTTGAGTGAAATGTTCGCTTCCCGAGAATGGCTCAACACAAAACATGAGAAGAAGACATCAGGGACACCGGTCGAAGTTGCAAATACCATATGGGACAATAAATATTGGAAGAAGGTCAAGGCGATCCTTAAGGTGATAAAGCCACTAATGAGGATATTCCGTCTTGTTGAAACCGATGAAGCACCTACCATGGGCTTTCTATATGATGTCATGGATAAGGAAAAGTTGGCAATTCAACGTGATTGTAGAAGCTGGAAAACTTATTGGAAGATGATCGACAGGAGATGGACAAAACAACTCCATCACGATCTTCATGCAGTAGGTTACTACCTAAATCCTAGGTATAGATATGCCCAATCATTTATAGCGGATGATGAAGTTCGTGTCGGGCCAAAAAATGTGATAAAGAGATTAGAGCCTGATTTAGATCTGCAAATAAAGGCGTTGAATGAATTAGATACATTTGGAAATCGCCTTAGTAGCTTTGGAGATGCTCTTGCACAGCATGCAGTGTCTAGGTTGCAATCGGCCGAATGGTGGATTAATTTCGGAGAGAGTACGAAGGCTCTCTAAAAAATTGTAGTAAAAGTTTTGAGCCAGACAACATCTTCCTCTAGCTGCGAAAGGAATTGGAGTTGTTTTGCGCTCATTCATTCAAAGAATAGGAATAGATTACAGACTAGAACATTAGATAGACTCGTCTTCATGAACTACAATATAAAACTAAGAATGCGACGACATCATAGGAGCATTACAGCTACCGATGACGGAGACTACTATCTAATAAACTTGGACAATATTTATGATGAGGATGACCCACTTCTACCTTGGTTGAAAACAAGGGAAAAGCAAATTGAAGAGGATAGTGAAGAATTAGAAATTGATGGCCTAGAAATACGCAGAGCACAACAAGAGAGTCATGCAGATGTGTTCGATCCAGTAAGAGGGGCAGCGTTTATGCCACGTACGGATACGGCTCAAGATCAACAAAAGAGTATGAGCAGTGGTAGCATGACCATGTCGGATGAAGACGATGATCCCCTTGCCCCTGCTGCTTGCACTTCTGGTGTTGCTCAGCGCCCTATACAGCCGTCTACAGATCGCGATGCCGATGAACATCGACGAGGTGGTACACGAGGTCGGACTTATGAGTGTACCGAGTCACGATACAGCCAACAGGAGGGTACATCTAGTGGTGCACCGGGTTCGGGAGGTCTAAAACATCGGCAGGCTCATGGTCTTGGTTATTATGATGGATATTCTTATGGTCAATTGGATTATAATTATGGTTGTTATACTAAGCCTGTTCCATCACATTCATGTTGGAGTAGCCCGCCCGATCAATATCCATATGATTATAGATATCCAGATTCAAATCCAAGTTACTCATCACAGCAGACGCACTCTCAATCTCAAGATTCTCAACAATTACTGAAGTATGGGCACCAAGATGGCTATTCGACGGTTTACACGGTGGATATCCTTACTTGGGGTCAGAGTCGTTGCCTAGTCAGGATCAGTCATCCTCTGGTTTCGTTGATCTAGTATTTCCTTCTGGCACTGGATATTATGGATATGCAGCACTTACACGTATTGGACAGCCTCAGCCTGACGATGACGATGATGTGGAGGTCAAGCAACCACAAAAAAACAGATTTTCATTTTGGTGGTGACTTGTGATTGTGAGTATATATTTGTATTAAGGTAAGTATTTGCAGTAGACAGCTCATAGCAGTATTATTGAAAGAAGTCATGCACACACTTGACACTGCTGAACTTGTATTTAAAATAGCTCCCGTGACAACCAATCAAGTAATCCTTAATCAAGTTGCAGGGGAGTATATTAGACACTAATAATTTATTTATTTTTATTTTTTATTTTTTTAATATTCTTGACTTGATGACAGGTCATAGACAGGAATCACAATCACGTGCACAGGTATGTCCGAGAAATTCGTCAAAAATAATTGCAAACACCTAATGTAAGATATTTTCATATTGCATTCATTTTAATATATCTATCATTGATAGTAGATAGTTAGAAAATTAAATATATGAATTTTGTAGTCAAATTCAGGTTATCTAGTTCATAAATTCATCAGACAGTCCGATACAACTTCTCACCAAAGAGTGGACCGTTACACCACCATAAACATGTTCCAATTTATAAATGAATGCATATTTGGAATGCTTAGAATATTCCAGATTTAATCCATATTTTTTTGGCAAAAAAAAATAAAAATTTGTGCCGTTATAGGCCGTTACGCCCCCGTATCGCTGTTACGCCCCCGTATCCGTATCGGTTTTGGAGGTCACCGTTACGCCAACCGATACCGATACAGGACACCTTGATCATGCCCCATTGTTTCTTGTGGTGTTGTCCACGTGAGAATTGGATCTGCTTGATTTTTGGGCCCATGCCCTAAAATGAGTTAGCAAGAAGGGTGACGACATAAATTTACAACGCATACATCAAATTGGGGTTCACATATAATAGTAATTGTGTCAATGCTCTTATTTTAACAACTAAGTGTCTACTAATCAGTGGTTAGAATTTTTTTCAACCAATCTAAGTTTTTAATTGTAATTAATTGTAGTGGTTGACACAATTTCATTAGTTTAATTTGAGTTCGTATATGCCATGTGTACCATTCTAAGTATGCGCGTATCAAGGATTATACAGTTTAGATTATCAAATAACTCTCAGGAAAATGGCTACTTGGATAAATGGGCCAAACCACATGTACAATTTGTAGCCACCCACGAATTCAATATGGGTGGGGCACATTGATGACGATCCAGACCGTTGATCTAATGGGAACCGTAGAAAATGGAGGATGACTTGGAAATTTTCCATAGTGGGAAGTTTCCTACAACTTAGAATAATACCTACATCATAAAGATTCTTGATTTCCTAATTCTTTCTACATACTAATGCATGAGACTATCCAATTTTGGTGTATTACTATAACTATATATTGCATGTGTTTTTGTATTGAATTGATTATTGCCTATTGGACAGTGCACTATGGCCCCACCATGATGAGTGTGTTTCATCCACGCCATCCATTTATTTCCCCAGGTAATTTTACGACATCCAAAACTGTTGTGGGCCCTAAGAAGTTTCTAATGATGGAAATCCCTACTGTGTGGTCCACCTGAGATTTGGATAATTCTCATTTTTAGGACCATTCCTTAAAATGATCTAGCAAAATGGATGAGTGACATGGATATGTGGCACATGCATCAAGGTGGGCCCTAAGAAGTTTTAATATAATGTTCTTTTGCAGATAAAATATGTCAGGAGTAAGAGGATGGAGGCAACCTGATATAGAATGGCGATACAATCGGCCCACTCCCGATAATTGATTCAGGAGTAAATGTAATTTACGTGGCCATGTGTCAAGGAGTGGAGGGGTAACCCACTTGAAGGAGCATTTAGCGGGAGAGTATCGCAATGTCGTGGACTGCCTTAAGTGCCCATAGGATGTGCGAGCAGAAATTATGGTTGTATTGATGGAAAAAAAAATGTGAAGAAAAAAGATGAATAACATGCACAAGAAATGGAGATAGGGAGAAGATGGGGCGGCCAACATATGTAGGTGACGAGGATGTAGTGGATCTTGATGATAATAATGATCCTAAATATAGACGCGTAGTTCAAGAGTCCATATGGGATGAGTGGGAGAGGGATCGGGAGAGGAGGTGGGACACTGTAAATGCTATCTTATCTAGCTCCTAGGTTTGTCAAATTTTGTAGTGTCAAAACCTCTTGGAATCTGTATCTTGTTAAGCTGTTATTATAAGATCAACTTCATGTCAACCTAGCAAATCTTGTCTTCATTCAAGTACAAGATCAAGAAGTTCAAGTATAAGATTAAGAGGTTCAAGAATAGGATCAAGAAGTTCAAGTACAAGATCAAGAGGTTTAAGAACAACATCAAGAAGTTCAAGTACAAGATCAAGAGGTTTAAGAACAATATCAAGAAGTTCAAGTACTAGATCAAGTCTTCAAGCTTCAACTACTTCAAGAGAATGATATGTGATGTTTCAATCTCACAAATAAGGTTTGTTTGACCCTAGATTGACCTTAGGATAGGTTATACAATTTGCATTTATATTATAGATCATTTGATAATTTTATAGGTTATTTTTCGACTAGTCCTAGTCATGGTTTGACTAGTCCAGACACTGGCTCGACCAGTGCAAGAATTTTCTCGACCAGTCTAAGGTTGTTGTGGATTTTTCGGAATTTTCTATTGGACTCTCGACCAGTCGAGTGAACAGTGCTCGACTAGTCGTGCAGGCTCAACTCTAAAGTCCAGCAAGCATTTCTGGTCCCACTCGACCAGTCGAGCAGGCCACTCGACCAATCGAGCAAGCCACTCGACTAGTCGAGTAACAATCTTATCTTGTCGCGTCATAAATTTTGAAATGTTGTTGGTCCTTCGACTAGTCGAACCGACCACTGGGCCAGTCAAGTGAACAGTATTTTTACCTATAAATTAATGACGATTTTCAGAGTTTAATCATTCATTCCAAAAAGATATTAAAGTCACAACTCTAAGAACTCAGCCCCCATCATTGTGAAGCTATTGTGAGGTATTTATAAATTATTTTAATAACTTTTTGGTTATTCAATTCTTTGATCTCTTGATTCCATTCTATTTGATATTAAAGGGGATTTTTGATTTTAACCCTTTGTGAGATCCAAGAAGTTGAATCCAAAGTAGCTTAAGGTTGGATTTAAATTAAAATTCATTTAGACCTAGAACCCTATCATTTGAGAGATTGAACATTAAACATTGAACATTCTACGTCTCCAAAGAAGCGGTTCTACCGGGCTACAACGAAGTACTTTCTTCAGATAAGTATAATTTCAATTTTCAGTATTTGGTTTGTAAGATTGCCAGAAAATCTTTCGTTTTTGGTTTTGACTAAGATAGCCAGAAAATCTCAATGGGTGGGGTTTTTAATTGTGGTAGCCCTTTGAAAACACAATTGTGAAGGTTTTGGGTGAACCTTGGAAAACCTATTTCTTATTAAAAGCCAATATCCCGTTGGTGAGGATATTGGGAGTGGAGCAGTTGTGTGGTTGTTTTCTAACAGTTGGTGTACACACAAGCGAACCACTATAATTGCTGGAGTTATGGTGAATGTTTACTATTGTGCATTTGTGGTGAATGATTGTAATTTATTTTCTGCACATGTGGTGAATGTTGTAATAGTAGTAGATATTTATTTCTATTTTATTATTTATTCCTCTATATTGGTTTGGGAATTTGATACACAGACCATTCTAGAAATCAGGTTGTCCTACCATATAAGCCTTTGGTTTTTGGTGTAAGGTTGTCCTTAGAACAACATCTGTATCAACCTCTCAATACTTGTGCATTTGAGGTTGCTATTTATTTCTGCTATTTGGAATTGTTAAGTGCTATCTTATTCTATTTCGTTCTTAATTCCGCATTTAAATTTTTATTTGGCATAGTCCTATCCCCCCCCCCCTAGGACTATTAGCTCGGCCTTTTCAAGTGGTATCAAAGCCTAATAGCTCATTTATTTGGATTTATTTCCTGAGCTAACCGATCTGAGCTTATATCATGTCAAATTTTGATAGCCTTTCAATTACTAGGCCACCACCATTTGATGGCTCCAATTATGCCTATTGGAAAGCCAGGATGAGATTTTTTTGAGGTCTATCGATGAAAATGTGTGGCAATCCACAGTGACTAGGTGGAACCCACCTACCTTTGAAGTTCTAGGCATTGATGGTATTAAAACTCTTAAGGTTGCACCTTATAATACTTGAGACCACTCTTCAAAAAAATGAAGGCAGTGCCAATGCCAAGGCTTTAAATGCAATTACTTGCGCACTATCACCAGATGAATTCAAAAGGATTATATCTTGTGATACTGCAAAACAAGCCTGAGATATCTTATAAATGACGCACGACGGTACGACTACTGGCAAGAAATCTAAACTTCAAATCCTCACCACTAGGTTTGAGGAAATAGGTATGGAAGAAAGTGAAACATTCATGGACTTCTTATACTAAGTTAAATGACATAGTCAACTCAATGTGGGGTCTTGGAGATATCATCCCAAAAAGTAAAGTCTGTGCAAAAGATACTGCGCTCATTGCCTGAAAGGTTCAATTCAAGTCACTACCATTCAGGAACTTCGAGATATGGATAACATGCAGGTTGAAGAACTTGTTAGTTCTTTATAAACCTACGAGTTAAATTTTAAGGCTCCTAAAGGTAAATTCATAGCCCTAAAATCTTCTAAAGGTATTTCTCATTATTCTAATAATTCTGATTGCGAAAATTCAGAGGATGATATGACACTTTTAGCCAAGAAGTTTTATAAAATTTTCAAAAGCAAAAAGAGAGTTGATTTTCAAAAACCCTCTGAGAAGAAAAATGGTAGATCTAAAACTTGGAAATCACTTAAAGACGGCCAATGTTTCAACTACCTTGAATACGGGCATTTGGCAAATAAATGTTCAAAGAAGGACAAACCTAAAAGGAAAGGTATGTTGGCTACATGGGATGAATCATCCTGCTCTGAAGCTTCTTTTGAGTCAAATGATTCTGAATCTGAGTCTACTGATGAGGTTAAGGTCTTACTGACTCTAGCCAGAGTCACTTCCTCAGAAAGTTGTGATTCAACTTATGATGAAAATCTGAGAAGTGATCCTGAAAATGATGAAGATTTACAAGATGCTTACAATGCCCTATACAGGGAAAGTTGCAAGATAGCTATAAAATTAAAACTTCAAAAAGAAAAGTTTTTAAAGCTAAAAGAAAATTTTGATACTCTACTTTTAGAAAAATCGCATCTATCTGATTGTTTTAAAAAAACTAAGTGCGATTTAAATTTCAAAACATCTCAAATTGAAAATCTAAAATCAGAAAATGATAATCTAAAATTAGAAGTCTCTTCTCTCTTGAGTATGAAGGATACTTGGAGGTATGCCCAGGGTGATCCTAAACTAGAAAGACTCCTTAACCGGATCAAGGAAATGTGGGGATCGATCTGGTCTAGGCTACGATAAATATACCCCTCCTAAAAGTAAGTCCACTCCTCCTAAGTTTATTAAAGTAGAATCCTCTAACTCAAAAGGGAAAAGTCTAAATCAAAATAGTTTTAAAAATCCAAAAACTTTTCAGGTTATGAAACCTAAAAGCAATTATATCAACAACAAAAATCAGAATCATAACCCCTTAGCTGAGAAAATTGTCGATTTACTAAAGGAGCTTCTAAAATCCAACTCGAATGGTAGAACATATATCAAGTACAATAATCGAAAAACCAACAATGTTCCAAAACCCAAAACTGTAATGAAATGGGTCCCTAAGGTTACTTGTTTGGTTGCTCACACTGCTTTCAAGGCTTCAAGTCAATCAAAGTGGTACCTAGACAGTGGATGCTCTAGACATATGACAGGTGACAAAGATTTGTTCACCAATCTCAAAGATATGGCTGATGGTTCAGTCACTTTCGGTGATGGTAGCAATTGTAGAATTGTTGGCCAAGGTACGGTTCAACTCTTTAATCTTCCACCATTTGATAATGTCTTGTTTGTAAAAGGTCTTAAGCATAATCTCTTAAGTATATAACAAATCTGTGATAATAAACATAACATCAAATTCAACAATCAAGGGTGTGAAATTTCTAATGAGAATGGTTCTGTGATATTGACTGGTTGTAGAACTTCTGAGAACTGTTATATAGTCAGTAACTCAAGCTCATTTAAGTTATCGTGCTACATGGTCCAAACCAATGAATCCGACCTATGGCATAAACGCCTAGGACATGTACACTATTGTAATCTCTATAGACTGAGTAAAGGTGAAGTAATATGTGATCTACCCAAGTTAAAGAAAATGGATAAAATCTGTGGTGATCGTCAGATTGGAAAACAAACTAGAAGTACTCACGAGAAAGTGAACTCTAGTGCCACATCCAAACCTCTTGAGCTCCTCCACATGGATCTAGTTGGACCTACTAGAACAGAGAGTCGAGGTGGTAAAAAATATATTCTGGTAATAGTAGATGATTTTACCAGTTTTACATGGATAGTTTTCATGAGAGAGAAATCTGAAACTCTTGATGAAGTGAAAAGGGAACTCAAGCGAATCCAAACTGAGAAGGAATCACCAGTTATTAAAATATGAAGTGATCATGGTTCCGAATTTCATAATAGCAGCTTTGAGAAGTTTTGTAGCGATCACGGGATATCGCATGAATTTTCTGCTCCTAAGACACTTCAACAAAATGGGGTTGTTGAAAGGAAAAGTCGTGTACTTCAAGAGATGGCTAATGTTATGTTAAATAGCATGAAACTTCCTAAAAAACTTTGGGCTGAAGCTGTGAACACTGCTTGTTATATTATTAATCGTGTATATACTAGAAAATCAAATAATAAGACTGCATATGAACTGTGGTTCAATAAGAAGTCAACAGTCAAATATTTTCGAGTTTTTGGTAGCAAATTCTATATTCTACGTAACTGGGAAAATTTGAAAAAATTCAACACTAAAAGTGACAAAGTATTTTCCTAGGATATGCTCTAAATAGTCAAGCGTATTGTGTTCTCAATAAGAGGACCGGTGTAATTCAGGAATCCATCAATGTTGTCATAGATGATCATCTGAATACATCTACCTCTAGTTCAGAAGATGATGAAGTCTCATTATTTGATAAATCAGACTCTTCATCTAGTCAAAATTATGACACTGAACTGCGATCAGTTAAAGACCATCCAACTGATCAAATACTTGGGAATCCTCTCACTGGTGTGCGCACTCATAAACAACTTGAAAACATATGTAACTATTTGTGCTTCACTTCCCAGATTGAGCCGACCAATGTAAAAGAAGCACTTGCTGATGAAAACTGGATCATAGCTATGCAAGATGAACTTAATCAATTTTTATGAAATGATGTATGGCATTTGGTTCCTAGACTTGATGATAAACATATAATTGGAACCAAGTGGATCTTTAAAAATAAGTTTGATGAATTAGGTAACATTATAAGAAATAAGGCGAGACTGGTTGTACAAGGGTACACTCAAATAGAAGGCATCGATTATGATGAAACCTTTGCCCCAGTAGCTCGTCTTGAATCTATCAGATTGTTCATATCCATTGCTTGTTACAAAAATTTTAAAATCTATCAAATGGATGTCAAGAGTGCATTCTTGAACGGTGATCTACATGAGGAAGTATATGTAGAACAACCTAAGGGTTTTGAAGACCCTAAATATACTAACCATGTTTATCACTTGAAAAAGGCACTCTATGGTTTAAAACAAGCTCTCAGGGCATGGTATGAAAAGTTGACTAAGTTTCTACTAAGTCATAACTTTGTAATGGGGAGTGTTGATAAGACACTGTTTGTAAAGAAATACAATGATCACATTCTAATAGTGTAGGTATATGTTGGTGACATTATCTATGGATCTACTTGTGCTAACATGTCTGTTGAGTTTGCGGATTTAATGAAGTCCAAGTTTGAAATGAGCGTAGTAGGAGAATTGAACTATTTTTTAGGTCTACAAGTGAAACAACTTGCTAATAGGATATTTATCTCTCAAACCAAGTATGCTCTAAACTTGGTGAAAAAAATTTGGATTTGAGAGCGGTAAGAACTTCGATACTCGTATGAGTACGACACTTAAACTCTCTAAGGATTCAACAGGTAAAAGTGTAGATCCTAAGTTGTATCGTAGCATGATAGATAGTTTATTATATTTAACTGCAAGCCAACCTGATATTGCATTCAGCGTAGGAATCTGTGCTAGATATCAATCGGACCCTAAAGAGTCCCACTTGATTGTTGTAAAGCGCATTTTAAGATATGTCGCAAGTTGGGCCACACTTAGCCTTTGGTATCTTCATGATACTAATGTTCAATTAGCCGGTTATTCAAATGCTAATTGGGCTGGTAATATTGATGACCGCAAGTCTACCAGCGGTGGATGTTTTTATGTCGAGCATTGCCTAGTTTCTTAGCATAGTAAGAAACAGAGTTTTGTATCTCTTTCCACAACTGAGGCTGAGTATATTGTAGCCGGTAATGCTTGTACCCAACTTGTGTGGATGAAGAGAATGTTAAGTGATTATGGATTTGTGCAAGATACTACGGTTTTGTATTGTGACAATTCTAGGTAATTAACATATCTAAAAATCCAATTCAGCATTCATGAACTAAGCATATTGACATTAGATATCATTATATTCGGGAATTGGTAGAAGATTAGATTATTTCAGTGGATTACATTCCGACTGAAAATCAACTTGCTGACATATTTACAAAGCTGCTTGATAGAAACAGGTTTGCCAAGTTGAGATTAGATACGAGTATGTGCAATATGAACTGAAATGTTTGTGTTTATTTGTAATATATTGCATGTTTTTATTTTATTTATTTTTGCAAATTTTTAAATTTGAAAAATATATAAAATTGCTGAATTTTTGTAGTACGCGACCAGTCGACCCGCTCGGGTTTGGGGGTTTTTATTGCCTAAAAAGCATTCTTTTTTCATTTGCTTCATCTTCCCCAACCAACCCTACCACGACCGGTCGAACCCACCTTCGATTCCTCCATGGTTAGTAAATCATTTTTTATTTCCTTGTAGATTTGAGCTCTTTGTACTTCCATTTCCTTGTTTTTGTTGTTTATTTCAAGGTTTATGGTGATTTGTTGGGTTTTCTAGCTAAAAATCTGATTTTCTTAAAATCCTTCTTTCCTTTCTTACATTGCTTGTATTCCTTATCTTTCTTGTTGCAATGGAAAGTAGAAATAAGAAGAAAAGATCTCATGGCCCTTCTTCTCGTTCCGCTCCAATCACGGTGCGCCATCTTCGGTTACCCGAAGAAGATCCCGAGTATGTGCGGGATATTCAATTACGCAACGTGATTGTTGAACGAACGGTCAACTCTGATCATTTAGCACCTTTTGACATTGTTCCTCTCCTTCAATCTGTAGGATGGGATAACATTTTAAATTGGGGCGGTCCGGCATACCGTTCCATTGCGTAGGCCATGTATGTATCTGGATTGATGGATCTTCCAGTTAATGATAACGGTATTCCTATTTCTTCTCTTGTAGCAAAACCGTCTGAATCTGAGAAAAGATTGCTCACTAGAGTGTTATGTAACATGAATGCAGAATGGAGTTCCGGGAATGCGCTCGGTTCCAAATTTATGTTACCCAAATACAGGGTTCTCCATCATATATTCATTTCTAATGTCTATCCTCGGTCTGGTAACAAGACTGAGCTCATTACTTTCATGGTCCGCATTCTACACTCCATTGTTACCGGTGTCTCTGTATGTCTTCCATCCCTTATCTGTTACATCATGATTCAGTTCCGTCTCTATTCAGGTCATAGTGATATACCATTTGCCTATCTTATGACTGTCTTAGCCACCCATAGTCTAGTGGCTATGCCTATTGGAGAAGCTCCAATTAATCATCTTCCCTTCAACAACTTGAACATAAATAAGATGAATTTGAGGTTGGCTCCAGGCCAAGTTGATATGGGTGCTAGAGGTGCAGCTGAAGCAACTGAAGAGAAGGATGTTTTGCCTCCAGATGATGTCAATATGGATGACATATTTGATGAGATTGAATCAGACTCTGCAGCTGATTCTGACTTTCAGCCGTCTGATTTTGATGAACGTTTGCGTTCCCTTGAGAAAAAGGTGGAGGGTATGCATGTGTCCCAAGAAACTCAATTTAAATACATGTGCAATATTTTAGGCGCATTAACAAGGGACTACATCAAATAGATCCTTCTATACATGCTCCTTCCTCTAGTTCAGATTAGTGTTGAATCTCTGATTTGTAATAACTTTTATACTTGGATTTCTCTTAACTCTTTATGCTTGGACATGTTTTCTTCTTATTGTGGACATGTTTTAATGGTTATCTTGACAATGTTTATGTTATCTTGAACTTACTTCTTACTCTCATTCCTCATTGCTCTTATTCTACTCTTATATTTCCATCATTTATAGGTTCTTTCTTTTGTCATATTGTGACAAAAAGGGGGAGAATTTGTGTTAATATGTCTATTTAATGATTTTGGATTTTATGGAGTGGAAGATGTGGAGAAGTGGTTTTTTTTTTTTTTTTTTGGATCTGTATTTGTTCATATACAGGTACTGCAACAAATTTCTTCACCTCTTAGATTCTATGGAGTAATGTATTAAGGGGGAGTATTGGTTTGTTGACTAGTGATCTAACTGGTGCATGATTCTTTATTGATCTAACTGGTGCATGATTCTTTATTGATCCAACTGGTACATGATTCCTTGGTCTTGGTTTGTTTTGTCACGAATTTGACAAAGGGGGAGATTGTAAATGCTATCTTTATCTAGATCCTAGGTTTATCAAATTTTGTAGTGCCAAAACCCCTTGGAATCTGTATCTTATTTAGTTGTTATTGTAAGATCAACTTCATGTCAACCTAGCAAATCTTGTCTTCATTCAAGTACAAGATCAAGAAATTCAAATACAAGATCAAAAAGTTCAAGTACAAGTTCAAGAGGTTCAAGTACAAGATCAAGAGGTTCAAGAATAACATCAAGAAGTTCAAGTACAAAATCAAGAGGTTCAAGAACAACATCAAGAAGTTCAAGTACTAGATCAAGTCTTCAAGCTTCAACTACTTCAAGAGAATGATATGTGATGTTTCAATCTCACAAATAAGGTTTGTTTGACCCTAGATTGTCCTTAGGATAGGTCATACAATTTGCATTTATATCATAGGTCACTTGATAATTTATAGGTCATTTTTCAATTAATCCTAGTCATGGTTCGACTAGTCTAGACACTGGCTCGACCAGTCTAAGAATTTTTTCGACCAATCTAAGGTTGTTGTGGATTTTTCAGAATTTTCTGTTGGACTCTCGACCAGTCCTGGAGACTGCTCGACCAATCGAGTGAACAATGCTCGACCGATCATGCGGGCTTGACTCAAAGTCCAACAAGCATTTCTAGTCCCACTCGACCAGTCGAGCAGGCCACTCGACCAGTCGAGTAACGATCTTATCTTATCGCGCCATAAATTTTGAAATGTCATTGCTCCTTCGACCAGTCGAACCGACCACTGGGCCAGTTGAGCAAACAGTATTTTTGCCTATAAATTAAGGACGACTTTCAGAGTATAATCATTCATTCCAAAAAGATATTAAAGTCACAACTCTGAGAACTCAGCCCCCATTATTGTGAAGCTATTGTGAGGTATTTATAAATTATTTTAATAGCTTTTTGGTTATTCAATTCTTTGATCTCTTGATTCCATTCTATTTGATGTTAAAGGGGATTTTTTATTTTAACTCTTTGTGAGATCCAAGAAGTTGAATCCAAAGTAGCCTAAGGTTGGATTTAAATTAAAATTCATTTAGACCTAGAACCCTATCATTTGAGAGATTGAAAATTGAACATTGCACATTCTACGTCTCCAAAGAAGAGGTTTTACCGAGCTACAACGAAGTACTTTCTTCAGATAAGTATAATTTCAAATTTTTGTATTTTGTTTGTAAGATTGCCAGAAAATCTTTCATTTTTGGTTTTGACTGAGATAACCAGAAAATCTCAGTGAGTGGGGTTTTTAATTGTGGTAGCCCTTTAAAAACACAATTGTGAAGGTTTTGGGTGAACCTTGGAAAACCTATTTCGTAGTGAAAGCTAATATCCTGTAGGTGAGGATATTGGGAGTGGAGTAGTTGTGTGGATGTTTTCTATCAGTTGGCGTACACACAAGCGAACCACTATAATTGTTGGAGTTGTGGGGAATGTTTACTATTGTGCATTTGTGGTGAATGATTGTAATTTATTTTTTGCACATGTGGTGAATGTTGTAATAGCAGTAGATATTTATTTCTGTTTTATTATTTATTCCTCTGTATTGGTTTGGGACTTTGATACACAGACTGTTCTAGAAATTAGGTTGTCCTACCATAAGCTTTTGGTTTTTGGTGTAAGGTACCACCACACACTCACACCATAGTGGGATTTCACCACCTATGGGTACTCATACCCTCAACCAAGTGTTGAAACTCCTGAGAGTCTACCACCAGAGTAAGAGCAAGGACCCGGTTTTTGGTGTAAGGTTGTCCTTAGAACAACATCTGTATCAACCTCTCAATACTTGTGCATTTGAGGTTGTTATTTATTTATGCTATTTGGAATTGTTAAGTGCTATCTTATTTTATTTCGTTCTTAATTCCGCATTAAAAATTTTATTTGGCATAGTCCTATTTACCCCCCCCCCCCCGAATTAGGACTCTTAGCTCGGCCTTTTCAGACACGAGTAGGCCTAGATTTGAGGGGTCTACCCATGAACGTGGTGGAGGAAGTGTGGCAGGGAGTAGTGGAGCAGGGGGGAGTTCTAGGGGTGGTGGAAGAAAGGGTAGTAGCGAGGAGGATTATGGGGTATGGGTAAGAGCAATAGCATGTAGTTTGAGGGGTCTACCCATGCACGTGGTGGGGGAGTGTGGCAAGGGTAGCGGAGCGGGGGGAGAGTTCTAAGGGTAGTGGAGGGAAGGGTAGTAGTAGGCGGGAAGGATTATGGGGTATGAGCAAGAGCAGTAGCATGCAGTTTGAGGGTCTACCCATAAACGTGGTGAGGAAGTGTGGCAAGTGAGAGTTCTAGGGGTGGTGAGGGGAAGGGTAGTAGGTGGGAAGGATTATGAAATATGGGCAGGAGCAGTAGCATGTGTGTACCAGATCTACCTTCATATTTGATGATGTGCAAAGAGGTAGGAGGGACAAAAGAAATTAAAGTACATGTTTAATGGAGGGGATGTGAGGAAGAAATGAAGTTTATAACGAAGTATTTTATCTACGATCAAATCCCCACGAATGCCGCAGCGAGCCCGCACTTCAAGAATATGACAAGTGAAGTGCAGCGTGGGGGTGAGGGTGTGCTTCCACCCACACCTTTTGAGATCATTGGGAAGTACTTGGATGATGAATATTCAAAGATAAAGACATGCGTGGATTCATATAAGCAATCATGGGAGATGTACGGTTGCACCATCACATGTGACAGTTGGACTAGACCGACGAAGATGTCGGTCATAAATTTTATGGTACATTGTAGAGGACGGTCGGTGTCCTAAAGTTTGAAAATGCGAGTACTAAGATTAAAGATGTGAACTGCATTTACAAACTAATGCAATGTTATGCACGATGTTAGGAGGAGAAAAATTGTGCAGTTTGTTACGGACAATGGGAGTGCATTTGTCAAGGCGGGGAAGGATATTCGGGACAAATATCATATGTATTAGACCCCTCGCGCAACCCATTGCATCGATCTCATGCTAGAGGCGATCGGGGATAGGCCGTCGGTGAAGACTAGTAATATTGATGCACGGCTCATCATAAACTTTATATACAACCACACATGGTTATTAGCCGCGATGCGCGAGAGGTGTGGTGGGGATATAGTGCACCCCGAGGCGACGCGGTTTCCCACAAATTATATCGCCTTAAGTAGCCTCCTCAAACACAAACAAGGGTTATGAGAGCTTTTCGACTCTCATGACTACGAAGAATGGAAAAAGAGGGTGAAGAGAGGAACCTGGATAATCAAGCTTGTGTTGACAAATATGTTCTAGGATCGCGTGCGCAATGTAGTGGGTAT
Source organism: Magnolia changhungtana (assembly GCA_030180095.1). NCBI lineage: Eukaryota > Viridiplantae > Streptophyta > Magnoliopsida > Magnoliales > Magnoliaceae > Magnolia > Magnolia changhungtana. Next base: position 339,229 of record JASAUF010000067.1, on the reverse strand, counting down.
TCTAGAGCCCATTTATGTGGTGTTAAGGATGGTGGACAATAAAACAAATCCGTCGATGGGTTTGTTGTATCCGTCCATACAGCTGATGAAATAGGCCATTAAGGCTAAAACCCTCAACGCATATAAGTTGATGCATACAATAATAGACGATCGTTGGGAAATGATGCTTTCCTACCCACTACATCGGGCTGGTAGTACTTATATGATTTTTTTTTGTCTATATGCAATGATAAACGACCGTTGTATTGATGTATAAATGTTGGTTTTCAGCGTATTTCTTAAATCCCAAATACCACTACATCCAGAATCCCTACAAAGACAATTCATTGAAGAGGGTTGTACATGAGGTGTACAATCACTTATTCCCCAACAGTACGGGGAAAGGCACCTTCGATAGTGAAGTAAATATGTTTTGTACTTACATTCTCCTTATCTTCATCTCAACCATTCCATACTTACCCTTGTTGCTATATGCCATCAACAGATTGTTTGATTCTGCGACGCAGTTGGAATGTTTGGGTGCCCCTTACGGTGAAGTCGATGAACACCATGATGGCATCTGAATTATTGCGGTAAACTTAAATTTCATATTATTTTGGCAAATCTAAAATTAATGAAAGAATTTTATGATACGTAGGCAAATGGTGGTCCATGTATAGGACTAACTACGATGTTTTATAGGGACTGGCTATCCATGTGCTTACGCAGACAGTGTCCTTGTCACCCTGTAAAAGAAATTAGAGTACATTCTCCCTCATCCACACAAATAAGCGCGATAAATTAGAGTATGAGAGGGTTCAAAAGCTAGTGTATTACTATAATATGTAGCAATGAGAGATGTTGTTCCATGCTAAAGGAATAAGAAAGGCGCGGGAAGACCCACTAGACTTGATGGCGGTTGGACAACAAACATATGTTAAGGATGAGGAAGGGCCAATTTACCAGTGGGTTAGGTCAGATGATTTGAATACTTCGGATGAGTGACCAGAGCCACATGTTGCGGCAAAGGCAGTGAAACAAGGGATTGATGTTGATGCACATGTGGAGTAGTAGAGGTCTCCTGATAAGGCATTCGACCCATTGACGATGAGTCCGGAGGGCAACCCACAGTAGTCACTATCATGCGATACACGTGATGGGAAAACATTGTCTAACACCGAGACTGAGTTAGAAAGTGATGCAGGAGGGGGGGTCCAGTGATGGTGATGACAACTATGAGGGTGATGATGACTCTGATGATAATAGTGATGATGGCAATGGGGATGGTGGAGGCGAGGGTGGGAGTCAATCTCAAAGGCCTCTTAGACCTTTCACTAGGGAGGAGAATTTCAATCATATTGTGTAGGACCTGATCATAGTCTCGTCCAAGAGAACCGCGGCCTCGTCTTATCTACAATAAAACATACGAGCGTTAAAGGCTACAAAAGAAAAGGCAAACCCAGAAGCTTCCAAATTTTGAAGAGCAACTAGCAAAATGCATGAGGGACATAGGCGTTCATGACAAGTGAGGTGGCTATAGATTTGGATCACGGACGAGGGAGGGGAGATCGAGTTACAGGCCAAAACATGCATATGGATCACAAGCACAGAAGAGTAGCTAGACTTTTGTGCCATAGTATGTGTATGGATATGGACCAAGTGGATATGCGGAGAGCGAATTTGGTAGTTATGGCACATCGTTTTTCGACTATGTTCAGAGGTTCACTTCTGCGTATGGGCAGGGATATGAGCAACAGTATAGATATGGCCAGCAGTATAGATATCCATATCAGCCACAAAATGTGACAATTACGCAGGACCTACGAATGGACATATTGGTTCAGTTTGGAGAAGATGAGTGCCAGAGTTATGTTAGGAATTATCTTAACTAGTATCACTCTACTAGACCTGGGCACAATATTGTTGATTTGTGCAGTACTATTCCCAGCCCTGTCAAGATGGAGACGATGATTACGAGCCACCACACAACTCTCTGTGGGTCTAGGCCACAGCCAGTTCACATCATTGATATATATATTTCTCAATTTCTACTTCTTTTGCTTTTCAATGAATTGATTGTGTTTTCATACATGTCTTGATATATTTATAAATGTAATGCATTCGATTTAAAGATAGTTGCACTAGTTCAGTTAGAAAGCACATAGCTTAGGACCTTATATAAAGGCAACCTATTATGTGCACCTTTTTTTTTAGATGTTATGATTTAAAAGTATGTATTAAGGTCTTTTTAACAATCCCTAAAGTTTCATTGAAAAATTCAACCATTTTCCCAATGTTTCTCTATGTTTCCCAAAAAGTGCGATAAATTACCCGATACAAACAATATATCCCGTGTGATAACCGATACATATATATATCCCAAGGGTGTGATACATAGCGTGATACCGCTATTTCGAACACCGCCTAGAGCCACACAAGCAAGCTATGAAAATCATAACGAGACATAAATTACCATATTCAAATAAAGAAATATCTTCTCAACATAGAAAAAATATTGTTAATCTTCACAATCATATAATAAAACGCATATTTACACACTATCAAAGGGAGATTCATTTTATTCAATGCATTTCCATGAATTCGCTACAAAATCACTTAAAACAAACCATTCCTAACAAATGAAAGTGAAGCAAACTTACATAACGGTTGAACATCTCCACAGCTTTCTCTGCTTCTTCAATGGTACTCATCACCACAAATCCAAATCCACGGCTCTGATCTGTTTCCCGATTGTAAATAACCTACACGTGCGCACACACGAAAATCCAAATAGTTACTTCTTCCAAACAGAAAATAGCAAAGTCAACCAGGGGTATATACATGCTCAGCATAAATTACCGGCATTTTCATTTTAGCCAGCATTTAGTATGAGTGGGGCCTGTTTTATGCAGGCTGTCCATATGGTGGGCCTCACTGAGAACAGGTGATGAATGATAAGTATTCTCAACCAAACAATCAAACTCATTGACATAGTGGACTTATTCTGATTGCATATAAACCATTGGTAATATTTGGTTCCTAACAACTCACTACCGACCGAAAAATTATATGGCGGCTGGAATTGTTGGACAGGAGACAGTTTTGCAGCATCACCCATTTGAGACCAGCCCATGACACCGATGTTCCAAATATCAGCAATATTAGCAATAATATCCTTTGATGCTATCGGTATCGACAGGTCAGCGATACTGAAACTGCTAGAAGTTCTAAAATTTTCAAACATTGCTGACATTTTTTATAATATTGGTGATATCAAGTGACATTAATAATATCACGGAATATTTTTTAGCCTTTAAAAACAAGAGTATTTTTTTATATCAACGATATTTTAAGAAGAATCCGTTTTTAAAAAATCCTAGGTATCAGTGATACCATCAATAATATCCCAATGATAGCAATAAAATCCCTGATACCAAGGAAAAACCTGTAAATGGGTGAAAATTGGTAGGAAAATTTTTTTTTCAAAAACCCAAAAAATCTCTACCTTTTCTTTTTCTTTTGAATTTTGTTCCTTGGGCAATTTTGGTCACCCTTGGTTCATGTTGAATCAAAGTTTGGATTTGGGGAGAAATCTCAACTCGAAATGAAGTTGATCAAAGGTGATGGAAAATCCCATGGAAACTTCATTTTGTTTTCAAATATTAGCATGGATTGCAATAGAAATCCATGTCTATGCATGATTCTCATGCATTGATATGGATTTGTAGTAAAAAAGCTAACATTCAAGTGGAAAATGGGAAATTTTGGTGAAATCTTATTTTTATATTGGTGTGTTTTTTATGTGAAAACTTCATATATTGATGAGTGTTGGCCGATCTATTGATTGGATACAAATTTTATATATTTATTTTATACTAATGTTTTTGACAAGACATGGTTGGACCCCTAAAATGGAAATTATTGTATAGTTATTTTTTGCAATATTTTGATTTTTACATGTATAAACACGTATCTTTTAACATCTTCCAAAGATTCGCTGAAAATTCCACCCTTTTCCCAATGTTTCCTCGTTTGTTTTCCACAAGGATATTTTTTCCTGATTATCGGTGACGATGACAATGATACTGATACATGTCTCCGTACCCCGGTAATCAATACATGTAACACTACTGATACACTGAACACTGCACAACACTAATAGTTCAGGTTCTTGAAAGGTGATTCCTAGCTTCAAATTATGCAAGTATGAACGAAAACCATGTCAATTCAGCACCATCAAAATAGTATGATGCTCAAACAAACTATACAATTTCCTCTCTTAGCACAACAACTGTATAGGTGAAGCCGTTGTCTAGTGCTCACAGGATGTTTATTTGGCAGGAACCCTGTAATTAAAGGGCTATACTCATAAATCTCCTACATGGGACGATCTTAATTGCTCAATTTGTGGCCAGTAAATTGATAGTTTGACCTGCAGTCCTCATTCAATGACAGAAATTTCACGGGATTGTATTGTAAGATATTCCCCATGGGGGAGAATGTTGAGATATGACCCATCTTGAATCTTGATAAAGCACACCAGATTTCTTTTTTTAAGGTAACAACTTTTAATAGAAAGTTGTTTGACAGCTTGTATTTGAAATACATTGCACCAGATATGCCGCTAAGGGTTCTTTGACAGCTTGTATTTGAAATACATTGCAATCCAAATCACAATTACACTGGAATTGAAGTTATTTAGAATCTTCAATTGTGTTTGGCAGCATGTAATTTTTTTTTTTAGAGAGGTAACAAAATTTATTAAAAAACGACGCCAAAGCGTACAAAGAATACAGCCCCCACTCCAAAACAAAGACAAGGACCACCCGAATCAGCCTAAGAACAAGCCACCCAACTAATGACTAATCTTTCCACTTTACAAACGACCTCTTCAGGTCCCATGTCCTTGTTATCAAAACATCGCCTGTTGCAGGCACCCCAAAGAACCCAAAAATTCAACATCAGAAGTAATCTCCAAACTGCCTTCCTTATAGTAGTACCTCCACCCCCATGCCAAGCCCAAATTAGCTCGCTCACAGAGTTTAGAATAACCCAGGCCACTTGCATCCCGTTGAGGAAGTGGTTCCAAACTTGGCAGCCAAAAGAACAATGTATAAACAGGTGATCAACCGACTCCCCATTTTTCATATGAATAGGGCCCTCAACAATGAGCTCATAGAGAGACTTCACCGAAAACCTTCCCGATGTATGCCTAGACCAATAGACATGATCTTTAACATTGACATCAGGCATTATGCGATTGAGGAGGTTCAAAAGCGAAGCCACCTCAACAATCTCTTCCTCCAACAAATCCCTACAGCACGATGGTAACCATACCACCATTTCCTCTACAAGGGAGAAACAGTTGGCCGCCAAAGCAAATTTGTCAACAACTAAAAGGGTGATTCTTGGGAAAAGGGTCTGAAGAACCTAATTGCCATGCCAAGGGTCAATCCAAAACCGAATGCAATTGCCTCTACCCACCTTGAAGGAGATACCATGCCTAAGCATATGCTATGTCCCTGCTATCGCTTTCCAGATTGCGGACGCCCTATAGAGTGAGGCCTTTCTCACAAACCACCTACCCTCTTGCATGCCATACTTACCCGCTATCACCTGTCTCCACAGTCTTCCTTCCTCTGCTCCAGAGCACCAAATCCACTTCCCAAGCAACGCAGCGTTCATAGCCCCATTTAATGGGTGGTCCACATCAAAGGTGAGACCCACATGATGGATGATGGCCATTGAAGATGGGCCCACATGATGAACGACTCATATTGAAGGTGAGGTCTCACACGATGAATGGTCCACATCAAGGCAGGCCCACATAATGGATGGAGTGGGCTTCACATGACGGATGGCCCACATAAAAGTGTGGCCCCTCGTAATGGACAGTCCACATCAAGTGGGCCACACCTAGTGGACGGTCCACATCCAAGATCTCACATGATGGATGACCCATATAAAAAGTGGGCCACATGATGGATGATCTACATGGAAGGTGTGCCCCAAACGATGAATGGTGGATATTAAAAGTGGGCCCCACATGATGGACAATCCACTTCAAAGGTAGGGCCCACACTATGGACACATCAAATGCAGACTCTACGTGATGGGTGATAGGTAGTGGACATTGAGGGGCCCCACATAAAGGACAATTAGCATTGATAGTGGGCCCCACATGATGGATGGCCTCCATCAGGTGGTCCCCTAATGATGAATGGTCCACATCCAAGACGGGTCTTGCATGAGGGACGGCCCACTTTGAAGGTTTGGCTCACACGATGGACAGTCCACATCAAAGGTGGGCTCCATATGATGGATGATCTACATCCAATATCTGACATAATGGATGGCCCAAATGTCTTAAAACATGAAGATTATATGTAACCATCCAGTCTTTTGCCATTTGGGGCACGGTCCATCTACAGTGAGATCCACCAAAACAACCATATAGATTGCTCTTATAATGGAGCTTTCATAATCTTTAAAAATGACATTAACTATCCCTTTAAAAAAAAATTAAAAATAAAAATAAAAATAAAAATAAAAAACTGTTATTTAAATGTTTTGCCAAACGTGCTCATTTCAAATAATTGCTTTTTCAGTTTTGAAAAAAGAATTTTACCAAACAAACTTATTTAAAACAAGAGCTAGAATAAAAGGAGCTTATAAGAGTAGCTCTTATTGAATTATAATAGAGATGCCAAACGGGCCCTAATATTACTAGATTGAACTGATATGACTCAATTCAGACTGACACGACTCAACCAAAACAATATTCTAGGTGGATATCTTGGGACAGAGAAAGGTACTCCCACCAGTAAGTTTCTAGGCATGCAAAACCGGTGAGAAACATTAGGTCACTCTCTTCCATTATAGATTGAGGGTTTCTTGCATGGCACAAGTGCGAATGAGGAACACCTGTGTGCAAGACCCAGGCACTTCATCCTGTGGGGCCGACTTACAAGAAGCCCCAGACAAAAAATAGGCCAACTCTTTACTACTCAAATGGGCCACACATGTACATAGTGTATGTAACATTAGCCTGTTCCTTTCTAACCATCCATTATTCAGATAATGTGCTGGGCCACCTAACGTGTGGACCACCGCGGTAATCTTTGGGCCATGGCATGTTCACAATTGGCGAAACCTGATGAACTTCCCAGAACTCTCAAACACATGACGGCAGGATTCGAATCACTACTTTCAGAAATTGCCATAGCACAGCCCCAAAATGACAATTGAATTGGTCAAGCATAGTTTACTTGCTAAAAAAGAAGACCCATCATCAGTAAAAATCAGAAAGAAATTAAGGGGTCGTTTACCTCAGCAGATTCGACAATTCCGGCCTTCTCAAAAAGCTCAGCCAAGTCCGCACTTTCAACATCGTAAGGAAGGTTGCCTACAAAGAGCTTTGCCTCTTCGGGCGGTGGAAGATACGACTCTTCTTCACCTTCCTCCTCCGCATACCCGTCTCCTCCCCCACTGCCCTCTTCACCCCCGCTCTCCGTATGCTCCTCTCCCTCTCCTTCCCAATCGGACATGCGGGCTTCCGTCCCCTCCTCGCCCTGCTGCTGTTCCAAATCAAAACCGGCCTCCTCGTCTTGGCGTGGGGCCCAGTCAGAGGTCTTGGCCACTAGAGAGATTATGGTCCGCCTCGGTAAAGGAAGGTTGATTGAAGGATAAGAAGAAGAGAGAAGGAGGGGTTTTAGGGGCTTTGAAGGGAGCGATAGAAAAGAGAAGGATGGGGCTCTGGGTGTGAAGATTGCGGAGAGAGAGGTTAGGCAGCAATTCGCCATTGATATGGGTTTGAAGACTGAAGCTGCCGCTGCAGACATGGTGAGAGAGAGAGAGAGAGAGAGAGAGAGAGAGACTGGGTTTTAAGAGTAGAGGATAAGGAGTGACGTAAGCAAAATGGGAAGAGCTTTTGTAGCCAGCAGAGGTCGGAAAAGGTAGAGCGGATTAGGTGAGAGCGGCCTCACCCAAGACGGTGAGGCCCTCACCGTGGGTTACCGTGGGGCCCACCTTGATGTACGTATTATGTATCAACGCCGTCCATCTGTTTTTCTCATGGCATGATCCACCTGATGATTGGATGTGCTTCATTCTTGGGATAATGCCGTAAAATGATATGGGAAAAAACGGATGGACGGCGTTGGACGCGGATTTCCTGCAAAAGCCTTTAGCAAGAAGAAGAGTGCTGAAAACCTGGTGGGGCAACCATGTTGTTTCTGAGAAATCCACTCCGTCCATCTGTTTTGTGAGTCATTCGAGGACATACGGTCAAAAATTAGCTGGATCAATACTCAAGTGGGCCGAAAATGTGATGCCTGAACATCCATGGTTGAAATATCCATGAGGCCCAAGAAGTTTTGAATCTTTGAATCGGGCTAATATTTGTGTTTTCAATTCATCCCAATAAGAATGACATTATGAATGGTATGGATAGCACGTAAACATCACTTTCAACCCTAGATAGGTTTCAACTGTATGAATTTTTTTACCCACCTTTTCCTTTAGTACGGCCTACTTGTGTAAGACTCGTATCCTAAACTGTATCATTCCATAGACTCCCGCGGTCTTCCCTGTCAAATTTCGGCGACCCACGATCTGTAATCAGTGTTTGCATGCGACCCTGAGTCACACCCTATCAACTTGAGTCGACTCGACCCGAGACTTGTACCCTAGTGACCGCACCGTCGCCGCAGTTCCAATGCGCGCCGATGCGATACCCAGGCTAAGAGTTGTGGGCTCGCATTTATTTCAAAGAAAACGTTGCGCATTTGCAAAATCCAAGAGAATCTATCAAATCAATCATATCAATCAAGTCAAGTACATCTCATCACTCACCCATACATCTCTCTTCACCAAGTCAAAGCAACCCATGCTTAGCCCACTCCTCTCATCTCAAAAGTCAACAAGCACTATACCCTCCATGTTATCTCTCCTTACAACACTTCTCCTCCCTCTCTCATTTTTTACTCCATTCCAAGCTATCAAAGAGAGGAAACGTCCATGAGAAGAGCCAAGTGTGGCTCACTTCCTACCTCAAGATCCTCACCATCCAACCCTTCAATTCTCATCATCCTCCATAAAAAAGGAAGCTTAGGAGCTCGAGAGATCAAGGAACCAAGAAAATCCCACGGTGGGTGTTCGTAGCTCTAGAATTTGACTTAGGGCCGACTTATGATGGGACCCACTTTGATGTATGTGTCGTGATCAAAGAGGGGCCCATAGTGGCGGGGTCCCTCAAGTACACCGTCTCTCTCTCTCTATTTTTTTTCCAATTGCGGCCCACTTTGAAAAATGGGTTAAATCCATGCCATGGACGGTGGAAATTCCACCGTGATGTATGTACTTTGTATCCACATTGTCCAGTCCACTAGGCATGGACCCCACCCATGATGTACATGTTATGCCCAAGCCGATGGTACGTGGGGCCCACATGATCGTATGTTGTATCCAGGCCGTTCGTAAGATGGATGTCCAGCCCTTGGATGTTATAACATCATCATCACACACACACACACACACACTATATATATATATATATATATATATATATATATATATATATATATATATATATATAGGAAAAGGTACAATGCGCTCGAGCTGATTTTAACGCCCCATGAGGTCGAGCTGTGTGGGCCCCACCGTGATGCATTTCGAACATCTACCCCATCAGTCAGATGCACCATTCCATCATGAGCCTAGGTCTTAAAAATCAAGTCAATCTATGACTTGTGTGGGCCACACCACATACAGAAGTGGGGAGGGGCCGTGCACCATTAAAACATTCATAACCATTTTTTAGGGCCCACCAAGATGTAGTTTGCAAATCCAGACCATCCATTATGTGTGTCCCACTTGAATGAGGGTTCAGACCAAGTTTCAGGCGTATGCAAAACTCTGGTGGGCCCCACGAAGTGCTTTTATATGTTTTAATGATGTCTTCACATAATTTCAGATGGTATGGCCCACCTGAGTTCCGTATACGGCTGATTTTTGGGATATCCCATAATTTAAAGGGTACCCATCAAATGCATGGTGTTGATGGTCGAAACACATCACGACGGGGCCCACACAGCTCGACCTCACGGGAGTTTATCGTCAACTCAAGCGCATTGTGCCTTTTCCCATATATATATATATATATATATATATATATATATATATATATATATATAAAATATGTTTTGGAGGTGGGCACCACCTGGGACCCACCCACCATGGTAGCAGATTAGTTGGCCTACCCCACAACAGCTATACAGTGGTTGTGATGTGGGGTAAATCCACACCATCCATCTATCTGGTGGGACCCACTTCTGGTGTAGTCCAGACTGTCCATTTGGACTGTGGGCCTGGCCACCTCACTAGCTATGTAGCTGACTGTATTGACGTTAGCAGTGTCTGTGGGCCTCCATCATGAGGTATTGTTATATTCAAACTATCCATCCACATGTGGATTCCACACGTGTCTATGGGTCTGATCATAAGGTATGTATTATATCCTACACCGTCCGTTCGTTGTGGACCCACTCCACACGTGCTACACGTGTGAAGATGGGGACCACATTGATGTATGCATTCTATCATCTTCATCATCCAGTGGTCTGGACGGTGGGACCACCTTAATGTATCTATTTTTATATTCACCATCCAGATGTTTTTGGACGGTGTAGATTTGTAACACCCTGGTTCCCGGAACTAGAGTACATTACTCGTTTTCTAAAAACCCGAGCATTAACCTTTAAATATCCCAAATTCCATGAACATTTTTTTTTTCTTTTTATCAGAGTTAATAAACTAGTGGGACAGAAGCAAATCAAGTATAAGAGGGAGTCCAAATATACATAACCAATATGTCAAGTGGTTACCCAAAAACATATACAAATCAATGTCTTAACTTATTACAAAACATATAATACAAATTAAAATGAAATGAAATCAGGAAAGAGAGTCACAAGGTCCTCTGGCTCCTCCTAACCCACATGAACACCAGTGTGTGCACCATTTGTGTCTCCTGCACACTGAATACAGTTCGATGGCGTCAATGGCTATCCAGTGAGGTATAACTCCCAAGATTTATTGTATCATCAAGATAATTAAGCATAGTTATCAGAGACAGCGTATAACAAATATTACATGATGATTATCATGGAAATCAGATAAGGTTCATCAGATAGGCATTCATCAAATAAATCACACAAGATAATCTTATTTAAATGTATGGATGAATGCACATGCTCACAGACCTGGGGATGCACATCCAGTTGGTAAAAAAAGTCGTCCAAGGAGAACTAGCCACCCGAAAAAGTACTCAAAGGTACACCCAAGGAGAATCAGCTACCCGGAAAAGACTATGATATATAGATCGCCTAAGAAGGACTAGTCACCCAAAAAAGTACACAAAGGTACGCCCAAGGAGAATAACCATCTGGAAAATATCATAATATATAAATCGCCCAAGGAGGACTAGTCACCCAAAAAAGTACACAAAGGTACGCCCAAGGAGAACTAACCACCCGGAAAATACCATAATAATATATAGATCGCCCAAGGAGGACAAGTCACCCGGAAAAGTACACAAAGGTACGCCGAAAGAGAACTAACCACCCGGAAGAGACCGCATGCCATGAAAATGCATGATTAGCCGAACCATTATTATTCCAATTTTAAACAATCATTTTAAGAAAGCTCAGAGGTCACATGGGGGGTTTGTCATCCAGCATAGGCCGACAGCTCAGGCACAGTGTCTCATTCCACCATCCCTGGGCTCATGAGACTAACAAATAGGATGTTTAAAGGTAACTTACTCAACTAATGGCCAATTGTGGTTCTACAAGTGAAAATTACCATCACAAGGTCATATGAAGACAGTTCATTTAAGCCACCTAGGGCAAACGTTATATCAAGCCGCATAGGGCAAACAGTCCATCCCAAGGATGTGATAAAAATGAGATTTCCCCCAAAAAGCCTCATAGACACAAATGATTGCCAAGATGGTAATTCTACGACAACATTCTATTTAATCTTATCAGGATAAATGACCACTAGTTCGAGGACCACCAACAACACCATAAAGTAATCGCAAATGGTAAAATAAGCCATGTACAATCTGAATAGTATTTATACATTTAAAATGTTCATCCTAATCTAAACAGGGGTAATTGAGATCCATAGTATGTTCATATAATTGAATTGAAGTCCAATCATCAATCATTTGTAAATAACTACACATGTAAAGACTAACATTTATTAACATTCTTACTAAATACTAAATTAAGCAATTAATGGAATAAATGAATGAGGATAATTATCATGATGTGGAAAAGCTTGAAGGTAATCCTCACATTTCAAGTCGGGTTTATTTGCTTATATTACATCCTAAACATGGCGATTCACATGAGTTAGTTCCTAGCTCAACTCGGTACCTATTTCACGATCAAAGGAGGCGTTTGTGTGTCAAAGTTTGCTATATTTCAAATAAACATCTAGGTTAGCCTTCTTAATTCAAAGCAAGATTTAATTCTAAAACTCATGAGATTAGAACTCACCAAAATTGTTTAGTGACTCGGCGAATCGACTCAAGTGAGTCATGTGATCTTCACTTCGACTCTTGACTCTCATTTCTTCTTCCATTCTTTCCTTTTCTTTTTCAACTTGTAACGTCCAACAAGCTTGTTGGACTCAACAAGACCAGACCCGACTCCTGCAACTCGACTCAGCAAGTTTTAGCCGAGTTAACTCGAGACAGCACTCCTTCTCCCTGATCCTCTTCTTTTCTTTTCTTTCTTTCTTCTTCCTCTCTTTTCCTTCCTTACTCTTCATTTCTTCTTCTCCATCTTCCTTCCTCCTGCTAGAGAACATTCAGTGACTCATCCAGCAAGGTCTAGATTTGGTCCAGACCCGGACCGTGACTCGAACCAAACCAAGGCAGCCCACTCGACTCGATTCTCTTCCTCTCCCTCATCTTTTCTCTATTTCTTTCTCTCCTCTCAACTGGGATTTTTGCATCACACGGACTAGACCTAAGCCTGGATTTGAGCCCCGAGTTGTCAGCGGCTCGATGAATGGGGTTGCGATGCACTCCCTCTTTATCTCTTGTTCTTCCTCTTCCTTCTTTCCTCCGTTCCTCTCTCTCTCTCTCTCTCTCTCTCTCTCTCTCTCTCTCTCGCCTTCTCTTTCTTCTTCTTCTTCTTCTTCTCTTTCAACCAGAACAGGTCTGAACTCAGCCTAGGCTCGGACCGAGTCGACTCGACCATTTATGGTATGATGAACGGCGCATTCTCCTCTCTCTTATTTCCTTTCCTTTTTCGGAAAAGGAAGCCCTAAAAGGCAGCCTTTTATAGGCTATATTAATCTAAGCCTAGAAGTTTCGGATGTTAACTAATCACGGGATTAGTCGCAAGTTTGGTTTTAATCCAAGTTGTGCATTTGGTTTATTTATCGGGTTATTGGTTGATCCTGATAGACATGGTTTGCATGGTCACAATTTGTTGTTATGAACGATCATATGGTGTTGTGGGCCACCAGATGAACGCTTCTGATTAGAGGATGGAGCCCACCCATCGATGATGGGTATTCACAGTTAAACGGAGAAGATGATCTCCTCTATAATGGCAGATTCTCAATAGGTGGTTGATCTAGTGATTTGATGCCTCTGGATGTTGTGGATTTGATCAATGATCATTATGGGACCCACTTTTTGATCAATGGTCAGAGATATCCCAATGGTGTGTGAGAAATTCGGCCGCGGGCGAGTTTCTCGTACGACTTCTCGTGCGGCTGCGAGATTTCGTAAACACCTCTAAAAGGACTTTAGGACCCCCTAATTTCAACGCCTTAGATGATTTGAGTGAACTCTAGAGATCACAGACGCCCCAAATCTTACCAACCTTGCAAACCGAAAGATTCTTGTCGCGATTCCTACTTACGGAGGTAAAAGCTATGCATGCCCTAAAATGGAGGGCTAGGATTTTCCTGACGTGTGGTTTGGATGAAGAGAGGCGTGTTAAAATGGATTGCCAGACTGGCAACAAAAATGGATTTTCTATTCTCGGAAGTGACCATAAACAGTTTACTTGCACCAAAGGGTGTGTCACACCCCAAACTCAGAAAATGGGCTCACAAAATTTCCGATTGCCGAATCCGGAGCCGACAGCCTCCGTAGTGCCCGATTCTCAGATCCTGGAACACACATGCTAGATTCCGATCCTGGGATCCTACAAGGAGGATTTTCAGTATGATTTTTTTAATATATAATGGAGCATAACTACAAGCATAACCAAGTCACAAAACAACATCACCACATATCTACTATATCAAAAACTTTAAGTACAATGCGGAAAGGGAAATACAGGGTGATCAAAAACTCCAAAATAATCTAATGTGCGCTCCTACTTCAGCGCTGCTGCGATCCAATGCCACCTGCACGCAACGGTCGTGCATAAGCTTACAAAAGCTTAGGGGGTGGTGTAAGTGTGTGTGCAAGGTAAGCGCTAAGTATACATATCAGAGTAATGCAAAAATATGCGGTAAGTCCATGAATGCTATCAGCTGTACCAAGCTATGTGATGTAAGACATGAATGCTATCGACCATACCGAGACCATGTGATGCGAGGCCTATGTAGCCAAATGTCATATGCGAGATGCAAAGCAAGCATGCCAATATTCATCAAGTATATATATCAGTACAGTTCCTCTCTGGGATATCACCGGGGTCTAGTACACTCCACACTGATTGCCGCTTCCCTAGCCGCACAGCCCATCGAGCTGAATAGACCTCACTATCCGCCTGACCAGTAGTCTGTCAATACCTACCCGGCTCGTTGATAGCGGACTCATTTGCGAGTTGGTCAAACTCACCCTAGCTTACAACCCCCTCACTCGGGCAGATAAGGCCACACCCCTTCCAACCGACCTCGACATAGTGGGAGACGTGGCCTACTGGTATTCGGCACTCGTGCACTCGTGTATCCACTCGGTCTAGATGTTGGAGCATCTCCTGGTACCAAAAAGGTTTTGGGACTTTCACCCAAGGACATCCTAAGTGCCCACAGTGCTAGAACCAAGTATTTCTGGTATCCGATACGGCCATCCACGATGTGCCTGTGGAGCCACGACCCTGATGTCGCTAGGGCGTACAATGATCAAGTCACACATATTCGAGATGCATGAGTCACAACGTACAATCATACAACAATCTCACACGTACTAAGCGATCATGTGAGGCACTCCGTCTCATAAGGAGTCTCATAAATGTCTCAGCCCAACAGCTTATGCTATGATCAAACATTCCTCATATCAAGCATACATATGATACGTATGGGCATGAATCATGGAGCTATACTAAGCATGTTATAAAGTGATGAACTGTCCTTACAATGAAGATGGGCCTAAATGGCCTACACACAAAAAGTGCAGGCCTATTAATGGGCCCTAGGGAGAGTTATAATGCGGACATTTAACCAACATTATTCTTACAATGTGGACGTCAAACCATCATTGTTCCCAAGGCACGGCTCGCCATAAACATCATTATATATACTACGGTGAACTCACACATTGCAATGGACCTATATATATCTCATTGCGCCTCGACCCATGGGCCTCAGATACATCAAATGGGCCGCATCAATGGGCCTTATGTACATTGCAATGGGCTATATCCCATGGTCCTTTAAATACATCACAATGGGCCCTCATATGGCAAATGAGCCACATCACATGGGCTATATGTATATCAGATGGGCCACACCAATTGGCCCCCATGCATATCAAATGGGCCATACCCAAAGATGAGTGGTGATAATGATTTCTGCCATTAAAATTCCCAAGGCCCACGATAACATTTATTTCTTATCCAATTTGCTCATAAGGTCACACTGACCTGAAAGGGGTTTAATGGTGGACGGTCAACCCACTGTTTTCTATAGTGTGGTCCTGTAAGTGTTATGGTCTCATACTCTTTTGATTGTCAAATTTTGATGTGTCAAAACATCTATCTGTGTCTTGTGCTTGTATGATGCTTTATATGAATTCAAGACACTGCATAAACACTTCAAAAAGCTACAAGTTGAACTTTTCAAGAAGTTACATATTGAAGTTCAAGAAGCTACATGTTGAAGTCTCAAGAAGCTACAATGTTGATGTTCAAGTCTTAAGAAACAACTCATGACTTCAAGACTAATAAGCAATGCATGAAGTAGTTGTTATGCTGATGAAGATCTCAAGTTTGAAGCTACAACAAGTTCAAGATCTCAAGCCTGATATGGTTCAAACAATCTACATTCGTTGAATGGTTGAAGTTCAATGTCCATACGACATGATTCAGGTTTGAATGACCTTAGGTTGACCCTTTAAGTAGGTCACTTTGGATACATAAATCAAATATTTATTTTACATAAGTTTGGTCTATTCTACGACCAGATCCTAGCTCTTGTTCGACCAGTCCACAGGCATTGGTTCGACTAGTCCAAGAAATTCCACGACCAGGTCCTAAGTAGTTGAAGATTTTTGAAATTTTTGGTTCACCCACGACCGATCTGGAGGTCCTTCGACCGTAGTCGTAGGTGTGGCCGACTCGTCCACGGCGGTCGTGGAGCTACGACTCAAAGTCCAGCAACGTAATCTATGGTCCTACGACCAGTCGTAAGGATCTACGACCAGTCGTTGGTGACCCACGACCAGTCGTATGCTACTCACGACCAGTCGTGGAACGACTTTCAAAGATCGCGCTCAATATTTCAAAAATCTGTTAGATCTACGACCAGTGTAAGTTTCTAAGACCAGTCGTAGGAACGATTTTTGCTTCTATAAATTGAACACGAAATTCAGAGTTTTCATACTTCAACTCTATTCTATTCAAGAATTTTCAAGTGATCACTCTGAGATAAGTCTGTGTTTATTTTAAGCTACATTGTGCTTATTTAATATTCCTTTTTGCTAGCTTATTTAATTTGATTTTGTTTCTATATTCCAATCTTATTTGAAAAGAGGAATTATCTTATTCTTTCTTCTTGGAATCAAAATTAAATATAGCTACGCCCAACAAGTTAAATCTAAAATCTATTAGAATTTAGAACCTTATGAATGTGAGTATTAGAAATTGAACTTTGACATTCAATCATCTACTCCGATTGGTTCTACCGGGCTGCTACGAAAAGAAGAAATCCAGGTATTTTACAATTCTGTAAAATTTATTTAGTTTTGGTTTTGTTTGAGGTTAAGCCAGAAAAATCTCATTGTATTGGTTTTGTTTGAAGTTGAGCCAGAAAAATCTCATTGTATTGGTTGTCTGAGGAAAACCAGAAAACTCAGAAAAGAGGGGTTTTTAAATTGTGTAAGCCCAAGTGAAAAAGACACAATTGTAAAGTTTTTGGTGAACCTGAGAAAACCTATTTGATAGTGAACGCTAATATCCCCTGTGTGAGGATATTAGGAGTGGAGTAACTTTTTGTGTGGCTGTTGGAAAGCAATTGGTGTACACAGAGCGAACCACTATAACTCTTTGTCTTGTGGATTGAATGCTTGCTTAATTTTCATATCTTTTATCATTCGATTGTGTGGAATGTACAAGTGGATGTGAATGTTGTAACTATTTACATTTCAAGCAAGTGTGGGGATTGTTGTAATAATTTAGATCTATACTTCTGCATTTAATTTCAATTCCTTGCTATTTCATTTACTTATATTAAAATTGAGTCCTTGATCCAAAAGAGGTTCTAGAAATAAGGTTGTCCTACCATAAGCCCTTATTTATTATGGTGTAAGGTTGTCCTTAGAACTGAATTTGTATCAATCTCTTAATACTTATTTATCAAGGTGATTTAAATTTAACATTGTGAATTGATTCATAATTGTAAGGATATTGGTTTACTTTATTTCCGCTGATTTTATTTTAAATTTGGCATAGTCTATTCACCCCCCCCCCCTCTAGGACATATAGCTTGGCCTTTTCAAGTGGTATCGAGCCTAATAGCTCATTTTTGTTGCTTTTATTTGGATTTATTTCCTGAGCTAACGATCTAAGCTATATAAAAAGATGTCAAATTTTGATAGCTTTTCAGTTACTAGGCCTCCACCCTTTGATGGCTCCAACTATGCATATTGGAAAGCCAGAATGAGGATCTTCCTCAAATCAATGGATAAAAGTGTGTGGCAAGCCATAGTGACTGAATGGAAACCTCCTATCATGGAAGTAACTGGTGTTGATGGTTCAAAATCTATGAAAATTACACCGTATTACTAATGGACCACACTTCAGAAAAATGAGAGTAGTGCTAATGCTAAAGCACTAAATGCAATCACTTAGCACTATCACCTGGATGAGTTCAAAAGAATCATATCTGTGATACTATGAAAGCAAGCCTGGGATATTTTAGAAATGACACACGAAGGTACATCAATTGTCAAGAAATCTAAAGTCCAACTCCTCACAACTAAATTTGAAGAAATTCATATGGAGGAAAATGAAATGTTTATGAACTTTTACACTAGATTGAATGACATTGTAAACTCAATGTGGGGTCTTGGCGATAAGATCTCAGAAAGTAAAGTATGTGCAAAAATACTATGCTCTCTTCCTGAACGGTTCAATTCTAAGGTAACCGCAATCCAGGAACTTCGTGATACGGACAATATGAAGGTAGAAGAATTAGTTGGTTCTTTACAAACCTATGAATTAAGTTTTAAAGCTCTAAAGGTAAATCTATTGCTTTGAAGTCATCTAAAAGTATTACTCAAGAAAATTCAGATTCGAGAAAAGTCTCAAGATGATATGGCCCTTTTGGCGAAAAAGTTTTATAAGATTTTCAAAAGTAAGAAAAGAGTCGATTTTCAAAAGGCAAAAGAAAAGAAACGTTCCAAACCTAACTCTAACTTGGAAATCATTGAAAGATAGTCAATGCTACAATCAAGAATATGGGCATTTAGAAACAAATGTCCTAAAAGGACAGATCCAAAAGGAAGGGTATGTTGACTACTTGGGATGAATCGTCTTATTCTGAAGCCTCTTCTGAATCAGAAAATTCAGAAACCGAGTCGGGCAGTGAACTTAAGGCCCTTATGACTCTAGTCAAGTTTACCTTTTCCGATCATGATGATTCAACAAGTGAAGAAAATTTGGATAGTGATCATGAATATGATGAAGATCTTCAAGATGCTTACAATGCCTTATATAAGGAAAGTTGTAAAATTGTTGTTAAACTTAAACTTCAAAAGAAAAGTTTTTAAACTTAAAGAATGTTTTGAAACCCTTGTTTTAGAAAAATCTCAAATTTGATTGTTTTGAAAAATCAAAGTGTGATCTAGAATTCAAAACCTCCTAATTGAAAATTTGAAATCTGAAAATGAGAAACTTAAAAATGAAGTATCTTCTCTTACGAGTTTGAAGGACACATGGAGATATGCCCAAGGTGATCCAAAATTAGAAAAATTATTATCCTGGATCAAGAAAATGTGGCGATCGATCCGGGTTGGGCTATGATAAAAACACATCTCCTAAACAGAAGAATACTCGTTCCAATTTTGTGAAAGGAGAGACTTCTAACTCAAAAGGAAAAGGTACTAGTCAAGCTTTTTCTAAAAATACAAACTTTTCAAAAACCCAAAAGCAGCTATATAAATCAGATTCGAAACCCACTAGCTGAAAAAATTGTTGATTTACTTAAGGAGCTATTAAAATCTAACTCAATAGGTCACTCTTACAACTATAAACAAAGAAGACCAATTATTCTCCTAAACCCAAAACAAGATCTTGAAATGGGTTCCTAAGGTTGCTGTTTGGTTGCTCACACCGCTTTCAAAGCTACAAGCCATTCGAAATGGTACTCTAGACAGTGGATGCTCCGGACATATGACATGACGACAAAGCACTATTCACCGATCTTAAAGATATGACCGATGGGTCAGTCACATTTAGTGATGGTAGCAACTGCAAGATAATTGCAAAGGTACGGTCCAACTCTATAACCTTCCCTTATTTAAAAATGTTTTATATGTTGAGGTTTAAAACACAACTCTGTTGAGCATATCTCAAATATGCGATAACAACCATAATGTTAAATTTTCTAATCAAGGTTGTGAAATTATAAATGAAAAGGGTTATGTAATATTAACGGTCGCAGAACTTCGAAAACTGCTATATAGTAAGCAATGGTAGCTCATCTAAACAAACGTGCTACATGGTCCATACCGATGAGACAATTATGGCATAAATGCCTTGGACATGTACACTACAAAATTTATATAGATTGAGCAAAAGTGAACTAATTAGAGGTCTACCTAAGATGCAAAAAGTAGACAAGATTTGTGGTGAATGACAGTATGGTAAACAAACTAGGAGCTCTCACAAAAAGGTGAACTCCAATATCACCACAAGACCACTCGAGCTTCTCCACATGGATCTTATAGGACCAACAAGAACGGAAAGTCGAGGTGGCAAAAAGTACATCTTAGTTATTGTAGATGATTATACAAGATACACTTGGGTTTCATTCTTGAAAGATAAATCAGAAACCCTTGATGAAGTGAAAAAGATTATAAAACGGATTCAAACTGAAAAATATTTTCAAGTCAGCAAGATCCGTAGTGATCATGGATCTGAATTCGAAAATAGCGGTTTTGAGAAATTTTGTGTAACGCCCCGGATTTTTGCCAACCTGGGATTAGACGTCCTTAGGCAATGGGTCAATCTTAACACAGGTTTAACTTCTTAAACGCTCAATTAAAGTCTCAAATCGCTCCTTAAACCATTTTCTTCACAAATCCCACCCTTCACTACCTTGTGCTTTCAATTTTTCAAAGCACCTTCGCCCTAGACACTATCTTAAACTAGCTAAGTAGTATAACTTGGATCACTTTATATACAAACTACAATGGACTAAGTTCCACCTCAGACGAAAATCACTTAGGATTAAATCCTTTAGAAATTTGACAAAGTGAACTAGGTGCTAAACTAGATTAGCCATGAAATCCATTTGAATTGCTTTAAATACGATCTGCAAGACCCAAAACTTGCAGAATCATTGACGCTAGGTTATCCTAAAATCTAGGATCAATCTCATTACCCGGCTGCTCTCGGGAGCACATCGAAACTTCGTATTAGGTCTAGACCGCACATCGGAAATCCGATTAACACGAAGTTAAGGAACTAGGACCGCCTTACTGGACTTGACAATCATCTCAAAAATCGAGGTCCATCCGATGTCCCACGGCCATTCGTTTCGATTCGGAGCGAGGGTGTGTGAAAAACACTATTCCCATTTCAAAATAAATATCAGGAATAGTGATCTGGCACCATTCGTTGACGCGTCAGTATTAAGCAACCTGACCGTCAGAATCAGACCAAATTACACCCTCGGATCAGGAAAAATTTCAGGAACATTTACATGTACTTGGAATTTTGGATCGTGGCCCACCGACCGTCGAACTGAAAGTGGTCCGCCACGTACTTGCGATCTGGGAATCCGATCGAGTCGAAAACGAAATCCCACATAGATCCATGTGTGGTGAGCTTAAGTCTGACGTTTGGCTCAAGGAGGGCCACCAGAACCTCTCTTTTGAGCTGAAAAAGTGACGAAATACCTATATTAGCAGTAACCCTTGAACCTGAGTCTATTTTGGGAAGGTTTGAGACTATATAAGGACCTTAAACCCTCTCTCATGGCAGCCATACGAATTTGGGTTTTGAGAGAGGGAAAAGAGAGAGGAAGTGAGGGAGAAGTGGGAGAATCTCCCCGCTGTGGTTCCCAACACCACACGGGCTGCATCATCCCTTTCTTGGCGCTTTTCGGCGTTTCCTGTCGTTTCTAGGTAAGAAACCCTAACCCTAATCTGTTTTGGGGTTTAGACTGTTGTAGGTTGTGAAATAGCTAACCTATTTCGTTCTCTAGGTTGCCAAACTGCCGAATACGGAAGCTTAGCAAACCTATCGATTCCGTTGCGATTCTACGACAAAAGGTGCGGACTTTAGGTGTATAGGTTGCGGTTTTCAACGCTTTCAATGTCAGATAATGATAGATTCATGATCTGCATGCAATTGCACATGTACAAAATGCTTTCCGTTTTCTGTTTCGATTAGAATTGTAGAATTTGGAATTTCACATACTCTAGGTATTCGTATAAAATACCGTATACGTATTTTTTATGGAAATGTGTTTGACATGTTTATTTGTCATATGGATATATGACGTATGGATAAAATACTTATTTGGTGAAAGGATTCGCCTAAATACATGTTTACTATTATACACCATGTATGTGGAAATACGGTATTGTAAGAAGTACCATATACATGTATATTTTAGTGATGTGTTTGTCATGATTAATTGTCGTATCAATATATTATGTGCGTATAAAACATTTGCTTGGCGAAGGGAATCGCCGTAATACACGTTTGCTTGTATACACTATGTATGTTGAAAATGCGTATTCTAGAAAATACTCATATACGTATAAATATTGGGAGATGAATTTATCATGATTATTTCTTTAATAGTAATATATTATACATGGATAAAATACCCACTTGGCTAAGGGATAGCCCTAATACATGTTTTACTAACATACACCATGTATGTTGTAATACTGTATTCTAAGTGTTTGTGAAAATGATTGAATGAGTATCGAATTCTCATTCGTACTCGCCATGACTAATTGTCATGGATTCATGATTGTTGTATTGAGCGATACCCTTTTGACGAAAGGATTTGCCTAAATCACGCCACGGCCAATATACACTATATATGCTAAAATGTGTGGCCCAAGTGTTTGCGGGAAATGACCGAATGAATATGGAACTTGGATTCACCTTTGCCATGAATTCTATCGTGGGTGTACGCGTGTTATGATTGGGGCAACTCCCAGGAAAGGATTTGGCCTAATGCCTATGTGATCGACATATGTCATGTATGTTGATGCATGTTTGTTTTAGTGTTTCTTGGAATGTCTGAATGAGTAGTAGTTAGCAAATTGTAATGTATAAGGGTGTTGAGATGTGATTCTCAACCTCTTTTAACTATGTGTATGATCTCCTTGGATTGTTGTGTGATTAGGAATTGAACATGTATAAACTCATGCTCGTGTTGTGATTCATAACATGCTCAACTGCTTTATGACTATAACTATGTAATGCATATGTTTAAATTTATATTTACGTTATATGATCCGTAATGGGTGATGGGGGAGCGGAGCAACGAGTGCGTGCAACAGCCCTGGCAGCCCTAAACGGATAATACTAGACCTTGATTGTATGAGTTAAATCTTGATCCATTACTGCTTTATCTATCTGCAAGTTATCATGTTTGGGGCTATGATTATAGTCCAGACAATCGGTACCAGAATTGAATTCGTGGTTGCGATTCATTTGCCACGTGAGATGTGTTCGACGAACCCGAGTCGTACTTCGGTTGACGATAGTGGTTGGCCACGCGAAGTGCTTATGCACTTCATGTCGTTCAACTTGTTGTGCGCTCGAGCTAGCCGAGCTTGTCAAGTAACCCGATCTGTCTTATGTATGTTCACCATGTTTGGTCGCTACTGCTTGAACCCATGGTACCAAACTTACCAGTGAAATCCCTTTTAACCATGGTACCTCGATCCGCTAAGACTCATGAGCCGGGCATAGTGGTATGGGACACCGTGGTCGAGCTGTCGGCCTACGCTGGGGCCACGTGCCTCCCCGTAGTGACCAGTGAGCAACTAGACTCGTGAGCCGATTATGGTGGTATGGGACACTATATTCGAGTCTGTCGATACTTACTTACGAGAGCCGAGTACGGTGAGACCCGTGCTCGTGCTGACGGCGAAGAGTCCTCTGTAGTATTTTCGAGTATACTCCAAGGTCTGTGATTGGCGACGAGTCTTTCACAAAGAAGCGGAGTATGAGTTGAGCCGAGTACGGTGAGATCTGTATTCGGTGACGACGGCTAGTGATTGAGCCGAGTACGGTGAGACTCTGTACTCGAGTGACGGTCGGCAAGAATTGAGCCGCATACGATGAGATCTGTATCCGTGCTGACGGGTGACGAGCCCTTTGTGATGCCTTCGCTACGCCTCTCAAACCATAATATCGTATGAGATTAACTAGGACTGACGACCCTAGAATGGATCATGTTTGGGAATGATACAAGGGAGGTACCTTAGTTTTCCAATACTGCTGTTTGAAATGGACTAATAAAAACTTGGTAATCATGAGCATCATCGCACCGCATGTGCTTTATAGATGTGGCGCACTGAGGGAGTAAGCATTCGCGAATGTAAGATGATGTCGCTTGAGGGTGGTTTGGCAAGGGCATACAGTATCATGTCATTTCGTTTTCGCACTTAACAAGAGTAGTTAGAAATGTTTGATTTGTACTGCTTTATCATTACTGCTTGATTGAATTGATAACATGTTAACTTATGCTTTACTGTTCCACTGAGTTGATCACTCACTCCCACGTTACGGGACGGTGTTGTACACACCAACCAGATTTGTTGAGTTTCAGGTGGTGGCGATGCTCGTGAAGCAGAGCCGGACTACTTCTATGATGATAGGAGGAATTCTCCTATCTGTATCTCTCTGGCAGGTCAATGAAGACCTGATATTGTATTGACGGGGCTATGGTACATGGGATAGGAGGCATTACACTTCCTCACATTTGGTACATTTAGAACCGCACTTGTATTTATTTAACTGGTAATGTTATCACACTCTGGAGACTCATCATAAGTTATATATTTTATCTATCTATCACAGATCTTCCGCTTGCAAATTTAACTTGTCTCTCGAGTATGATATCTTTGTTTTGGCTTAATCTCACTCATGTTCAATGCACGAATACAGTCAACATTCAATCATCATTCATTTTGTTGCATAAGTGATGTTCTGGAACTCGGGAGTTGAGTTTATGCTCGACCCCCGATTTTCAGGGTGTTACATTTTGTAGCGATCAGGGAATATCGCATGAATTCTCTGCACCTAAAACTCCTCAACAAAATGGTATTGTCGAGAGGAAGAATAGAGTGCTTCAAGAAATGGGAAATGTTATGTTAAATAGCATGAAGCTTCCTAGGAATCTCTGGGCTGAAGCAGTGAATACAGCCTGCTACATTATTAACCGTGTTTATATTTGTAAATCTAATAATAAAACGGCTTATGAAATGTGGTTTGAGAAAAAGCCTTCTGTCAAATACTTTCGAGTCTTTGGCAGCAAGTGCTATATTTTGCGTGACCGTGAAAATTTGGGAAAATTCGACACTAAAAGTGATGAAGGGATCTTTTTAGGATATTCTTTAAACAGTCGTGCATATCGTGTTCTGAACAACAGGACCGGTGTGATTCAAGAGTCAATAAATGTTGTGATTGACGATCTTTTGAATACACCTGTCCCTAGTTCAGATAATAATGAAGTTCTTATACTTGAAAAACAAGAAATTTCATCAAGTGAAACTAATCCTGAATTAAGGACTGTTAAAGATCATCCAACTTCTCAAATACTTGGAAACCCTCTCACTGGTGTGCGCACTCGTAGACAATTAGAGGACATATGTAACTACGTATGCTTTACTTCCCAGATTGAACCAGTTGACGTAAAAGAAGCACTTTCAGATGAAAACTGGATTCTTGCGATGCAAGAAGAACTTAATCAGTTTGTCAGAAATGATGTCTGGCACCTTGTTCCTAAACCTAAAGATAAACATATTATTGGAACAAAATGGATTTTCAAAAACAAATCTGATGAACTTGGAAATATTATACGAAATAAAGCAAGACTAGTTGTACAGGGGTATACACAAATTGAAGGTATTGACTATAATGAACATTTGCCCCTGTAGCTCGTCTTGAATCAATCAGACTTTTAATCTCCATTGCTTGTTTTAGGAAGATTAAAATTTACCAAATGGGTGTAAAGAGTGCCTTTCTGAATGGTGATTTACATGAAGAGGTATATGTTGAACAACCTACAGGGTTTGAAGATCCTAAATTTACTGATCATGTGTATCGTCTTAAGAAGGCTCTCTATGGTCTGAAACAAGCTCCCAGAGCATGGTACGAAAAACTGACTAAGTTTTTACTGAGTCATAATTTTCAGATGGGATGTGTTGATAAGATGCTCTTTGTTAAGAAACATAACGATGATATTCTAATGGTTCAAATATATGTTGACGATATTATTTATGGATCAACCTGTACTAACATGACTGTTGAGTTTGCAGATTTGATGAAGTCTAAATTGAAATGAGCATGGTTGGAGAATTAAACTATTTTCTAGGGTTGCAAGTAAAACAACAACCTTTGATGGAATTTTATCTCTCAAACCAAATATGCTCGAGTTTAATTAAGAAATTTGGATTTGAGAAAGGTAAAAATTTTGATACTCCTATGAGTACAACTTTGAGACTCTCAAAAGACTCTACGGTAATGATGTGGATCCTAAATTGTATCGTAGTTTGATTGGTAGTTTGCTTTATCTGATCGCTTTAGTAGACAAGATATTGCTTTGAGTGTTGGTATTTGTGCTCGTTATCAATCAAATCCTAAAGAATCTCACTTAATCTTTGTTAAGCGGATTATGCGATATGTCGCAAGTTCTACTAAACTGGGTCTCTGGTATTCACATGAGACTAATGTTCAATTAGCGAATACCTCACAGATCTTGACTAAAATTTGGAAACATTGATGATAGGAAATCAACCGTGGTGGTTGTTTCTACATTGGAAATTGTCTTGTTTCTTGGTTTAGCAAGAAGCAAAGTTCTATATCGCTATCAACAGTGAAATTTGAATACATTCTTCTTTGAAATGCATATACTCAACTTGTTTGGATGAAACGAATGTTAAGCGATTATGGAATCACTCAGGATTCTATGATTTTATTTTGTGATAATTCCGGTCTGCAATAAATATCTCTAAAAATCCAGATTCAAAGGCATTCACGTACTAAGCATATTGACATTAGATTTCATTACATTCGTGAATTAGTGGAAGAAAAATTAATATATTTGGATTACATTCCAACCGAGACTCAACTTGCGGACATTTTCACTAAACCGCTCGACAAAAGCAGGTTTAATAAATTAAAGTTTGATCTCGGTATGTGCAATTTAAATTGAATTTGCGTGATTTAGTGTATCATAATGTACATAAGTTTGATGTTTTATTTGCTTAAATTTGAAAATTATTTAAAAATTTTGCAAATTTTGAGTCGTACTCGACCTGTCGTGAGTGTATACGACCGGTCGTGCTACGACCGGTTGGACACTTACACGACCAGTCGTGAAACTCATGATTTCACTTTAATTTGGGGATTTTGACTCTTCTTCTTCATTTCTTTTTACTCTCCAACGGTTCTAGCTACGACCGATCGAACCCACCTTCATAGTACTTCAAGGTTAGTGGTTCTTTTGCATTTTTTTTGTAGATTCTTGCTATTAGTGTTTCAAATCTCATTCTTGTGGAATCTATTTGGTCGTTCATTGCAAGTTTGAGGTTTTATCTTGAAAAATCTGTTCTATCTAAATCTCATTTCTTCTATCTTGCATCTTGTTGTTTCCTTGAAATCCTTCTTTGAAAATGGATACTAGAGGTAAAAAGAAAACTACTCGAGGTCCCTCTTCATCTAGATCAGCTTCTATTGTACAACGTCATTTTCGCTCTCCCGAAAATGATCCTACTAATGCTCGGGATTTGCGTATGCGCAATGTTATTGTTAAGCGTCCTGTTAATATTAATCACATTGCTTCATTTGGTATCCCTCCTCTGTTGGAATCTGTGGGATGGGATAACATCTTACATTGGGGTGGAGCTGCATACCAGTCCATTGCCCAATCCATGTTTGCATGTATCTGTGATTTTTCTCTTGAGAATTTAACTTTTAAAGTTGATACTCAAGAAGGATTGTTTTTAGTGGATTGACATTTGATTGCTGACACTATGGAAATACCTGTCAATGATGAGAGCATTCCAATTAATATTTTACATGACACCTCTCAGAATCTGAACGTAAAATGCTTACTAGAGATTTATGTAATTTGGATGTTCATTTGGACTCATAAAGGTCATGCACTTCCTCAAGGTATTTGTTACCCAGACACGTAGTACTTCATAGGATATTCATCTCAAATCTTTATCCACGTTCTGGTAATAAAACCGAACTCACTGCTTTCATGGTTCGTGTTTTGCATTTTGTAGTCTCTGGTGCAAAAATATGTCTACCTTCTTTAATTTGTTATTCCATTATTCTGTCTCGTCACCACCTAGACATAGTGATATACCCTTTGGTTATTTATTGACTATGCTGGCAAATCATATGCTCGTGGCTATGCCTACTAGAGAAAAACCCATCCATCATCTCCCTTTTAATAATTCCAATATTAACAAGATGAATTTAGAATTGGCTGATGGCCAAGTGGATCTTGTGCTTGGTGGTCTTTGAAGCGGAAATGCTCAAGCTAGTGATCTTCCTGAAGACGTGAATATGGATGATTTATTTGAAGAACTTGAATCAGACTCGGCTGATGATCCTGATTTTCAGCCTTCTGATTTTGATGAGAGATTGAATTCCCTTCAAGAGCAGGTGGCTCAAATTCGTGTTACCCAAGACACGCAATTTTCTTATTTACGCAAATATATGAGGCGGATTGCTAAGGGTTTACACAAAATTGATCCATCTAATCCTGCACCCTCTTCTGGTTCTGACTAAATTTTTGATGTGTCTGTAATATTTTTTTTACTGAACTTTTCGTGCTTACTGACTTTTTGAATTATGCACTATGCTCTCTTGAATCAACTCCTATTTTCATTATTATTGATGCTCTTCTTCCTTTGTCATTTTGTGTCAAAAAGGGGGAGAAGTTTTAGAGGCTTTTGATTTATTTGAATTTAATCTTTATGATGTGCTCCTATTACTCAGGCTATTACTCAGGGGGAGTTAAGCTTCTCAGGGGTAGTTATGGGAGAATGATGCTAGTTATTACTTATCATATCTATATAACTGTGCATGCTTCTCTATTGTGAACCTGTTGTGTTTGTACTTCTCTTATGTCTATTGGAAGTATTATTACTTGGGTGTTTTGTCACAAATTTGACAAAGGGGGAGATTGTAAGTGTTATGGTCTCATACTCCTTTGATTGTCAAATTTTGATGTGTCAAAACATCTATCTGTGTCTTGTGCTTGTATGATGATTTATATGAATTCAAGACACTGCATAAACACTTCAAGAAGCTACAAGTTGAACTTTTCAAGAAGTTACATATTGAAGTTCAAGAAGCTACATGTTGAAGTCTCAAGAAGCTACAATGTTGATGTTCAAGTCTTAAGAAACAACTCATGACTTCAAGACTAATAAGCAATGCATGAAGTAGTTGTTATCTTTGATGAAGATCTCAAGTTTGAAGCTACAACAAGTTCAAGATCTCAAGCCTGATATGGTTCAAACAATCTACATTCGTTGAATGGTTGAAGTTCAATGTCCATACGACATGATTCAGGTTTGAATGACCTTAGGTTGACCCTTTAAGTAGGTCACTTTGGATACATAAATCAAATATTTATTTTACATAAGTTTGGTCTATTCTACGACCAGTCCTAGCTCTTGTTCGACCAGTCCTGGCATTGGTTCGACCAGTCCAAGAAATTCCACAACCAGTCCTAAGTAGTTGAAGATTTTTCGGAATTTTTGGTTCACCCACGACCAGTCCTGGAGGTCCTTCGACCGGTCGTAGGTGTGGCTTCGAGTCGTCCACGGCCAGTCGTGGAGCTACGACTCAAAGTCCAGCAACGTAATCTATGGTCCTATGACCAGTCGTAAGGATCTACGACCAGTCGTTGGTGACCCACGACCAGTTGTAGGCTACTCACGACCAGTCGTGGAACGACTTTCAAAGATCGCGCTCAATATTTCAAAAATCTGTTAGATCTACGACCAGTCGTAAGTTTCTAAGACCAGTCGTAGGAACAATTTTTGCTTCTATAAATTGAACACGAAATTCAGAGTTTTCACACTTCAACTCTATTCTATTCAAGAATTTTCAAGTGATCACTCTGAGAAAGTCTGTGTTTATTTTAAGCTACATTGTGCTTATTTAATATTCCTTTTTGCTAGCTTATTTAATTTGATTTTGTTTTTATATTCCAATCTTATTTGAAAAGAGGAATTATCTTATTCCTTCTTCTTGGAATCAAAATCAAATATAGCTACGCCCAACAAGTTAAATCTAAAATCTATTAGAATTTAGAACCTTATGAATGTGAGTATTAGAAATTGAACTTTGACATTCAATCATCTACTCCGATTGGTTCTACCTGGCATTACTTTCTGAAAAGAAGAAATCCAGGTATTTTACAATTTTGTAAAATTTATTTAGTTTTGGTTTTGTTTGAGGTTAAGCCAGAAAAATCTCATTGTATTGGTTTTGTTTGAGGTTGAGCCAGAAAAATCTCATTGTATTGGTTGTCTGAGGAAAACCAGAAAACTCAGAAAAGAGGGGTTTTTAAATTGTGTAAGCCCAAGTAAAAAAGACACAATTGTAAAGGTTTTTGGTGAACCTGAGAAAACCTATTTGATAGTGAACGCTAATATCCCCTGTGTGAGGATATTAGGAGTGGAGTAGCTTTTTGTGTGGTCATGTTGAAAACAGGTTGGTGTACACAAAGGCGAACCACTATAACTCTTTGTCTTGTGGATTGAATGCTTGCTTAATTTTCATATCTTTTATCATTCGATTGTGTGGAATGTACAAGTGGATGTGAATGTTGTAACTATTTACATTTCAAGCAAGTGTGGGGATTGTTGTAATAATTTAGATCTATACTTCTGCATTTAATTTCAATTCCTTGCTATTTCATTTACTTATATTAAAATTGAGTCCTTGATCCAAAAGAGGTTCTAGAAATAAGGTTATCCTACCATAAGCCCTTATTTATTATGGTGTAAGGTTGTCCTTAGAACTGAATTTGTATCAATCTCTCAATACTTATTTATCAAGGTGATTTAAATTTAGCATTGTGAATTGATTCATAATTGTAAGGATATTGGTTTACTTTATTTCCGCTGATTTTATTTTAAATTTGGCATAGTCCTATTCACCCCCCCCTCTAGGACATATAGCTTGGCCTTTTCAGGTTCACCTAATCCTAGATTTGTCTTAATTTTGGTCTCAAGCCCTAAAATAAGCTTTTAAAATGGTTGGACAGATTGGATGCAACATATGCATCATGGTGGGTCCCACCGTCCACACCACTGGACGGTGGTGTGAATAAAACACATGCATCATTGGTGGGTTCCACGTAGGGCCCACCATAATGTTTATATGCCATCTAATTTGTTGATAAGGTCACGTAGACCCAGATGAAGAGGGAGAACAAATTTCATGCTGATCCAAAACTTCTGGGACACCCAAAAGGGGTGCAATGGCAGACGTTCAATCCCACTATTTCCCGTCTTGTGGGTCACCTGAGCTTCAAATACGGCTGATTTTGGGGGTGGCCCACTGCCCAAAGGGTCCCATCAAAATGCACGGTGTTGATGATGAACACACATCATGGTGGGGTGGGTCCCTGCTGTCCGTCCGCCAAAAAACGCAATGGCGTTCTCTTGTTGCATCAGACAAGAAGAAGCTGCACTGCCCTGCTATATATTATTATTATTTTTGAAAAGGGGGGGGGGGGTTTCCATGGTTTTTCATATGTGGGACCCGCGTTAGGTGAATCCACCTCTCCCAATGGCCCCTATGGCTCAAGACAAGCCAAACAAGCCCAATATTGAGCATATTTCGGTGTATAGAAACATTGGAGTGACTCTCAAAGGTAATAATACTGTTTTCTATGTTATGGCCCACCAGATAGTCAGATCAACTTCATTTTTTAGCTCAACGCCTAAAATGAGTTGGGAAATAGGATGGACGGTGTGGATTGAATTCATACATCATTGTGGGGCCTACATAAGTGGTCCACCCCAATAGCTTGGAACTAAAGCTAATATTTGTGTTTTCAAGTAACATCCAGCGTCCAGGAACGCTGGACGATTTGAGTATACTTGGTATAAAAGGTGGGCCCTGCTCAGGGTGGGCCACCAAATGATGGATGGTATGGATACAACACATACATAAAGTGGGCTCCACCTATAGATGGCTTGGATAAAATACATGCCTCATGGTGGGGTCCACCCGGGTGGGCCACACGGCCACATCATCACACACAATAGGAAAAAATGAAAGAGAGAGGGAGGGAGAGAGAGAGAAGAGGGACACGTGTGATGGAGGGCTCCACCAGTATGAGCCCTCCGTTGCATTCAATCATACATCAAGTGGGTCCCAATACATGTGGGCCCACCAAATCAAAGATTAAGGTAGAGATTCCTTCTCCACCCAAAATGGACGGTAGATGACCTCTTTTCTTGTAAGAAAAATAAACATCATGATGGGGTCCATGGAGAATGGCCCCATCATAGAATGATCATGAGAATCAAGGTAGGCCATTGGCCACACCTAGGGTCCAAAGTGAGATCCATACCATCAATCAGTAAGCCTCACTTGGCCCATCATCAAAACATGAAAAATCTAACCTATAAAGCACCCACCATTTGATCTTCTTGGTTCGTTGGAATGCCGGTCTTCTTATGCTTCACTTTGATGGAGTGTGATGAGAAGTGAATGGCTAGGATGAAGGATTTTGGGATGGGAAAGTGGGCCACACAAAATCACTTTTCTCTATTGGAATTCCTTAGACATGCACCACTTTCCTTTCTTGGAAAATGTGAAGAGAAGGAGAGAGAGAGAGAGGGTTGTAAGGGAGAGAGAGTGATGATGGGTGATGGATGTGAGGTGATTAATGGTGAGGTGAGAGACTTGTTGACTTTTGGGGTTTACTTGACTTGTGGAGAAAGAAAGCATGGGTTGCTCTTGTACTTGACATGAGGTGATTGATTAATTGATTGATGGAACATGTTGTAGAGATTCTCTTGGGATTGCAAACACATGGCATTTTTTTTCGAAATAAACGTTGGCCCACATCTCCCTGCCAGGGTATCGGATCGGTATGCAAGACACGGCGTTGGAACCGCGGCGACGGTGCGGTTAAAATGGTACAAGTCTCTGATTAAACCGACTCAAATCTATAGGATACAACTTAGGGTCACGTGCAAACATCGATTATAGGTCACGGATTGCCGGACTTTGACGGAACAGTAGGACTAAGATACGGGTCTTATAGGGTGTGTGCATGCACACGTGTTTTAGCATGCGGAATCACTTAAGGTTTGGTCGAGGCCACGTCCTAAACGTGATGGACGGTTTAGATCATCTCGAATGATCAAGATGATGGGCCACAAGCTATTGTAGTGGCCCTCGTCCGTTTAAATTTCGTACGACGGGAAAATGCAAGAGGAACTCTCCTCTTTTAAAAATTTACGGGTCAACACGGTTTGACTGTGTTGACAGCTTTGGTGCATCACATGCGCATGTGCACCTTGTGCACATGCACTTAGGTGGGACCCACCTTGATGTTTATGAATGAGATCTAGACCATTGATTAGTTTTGTCCGGTCCTGCTAGGGTACTGGATGAAGTGTGGGGTAAATCAGGTGATTAGGTGGGCCACGATAGTGAATTTTGGGTTTTATTTGTTTTTGAACATTTCAACCGTCCAATTGGTTTGTAGTCATTCCGTAGTGATGTTATGATTTCCAGTATTTGATTTAGGTATTTACATATTATTACTTTGCATCCAACTGATCCGAATTAAGCTAACATTGTGTTGGATCGTGTAAACGTATGTTGTGACCTGTTGAGTGGTGGATCTGATGATCTGATTCCCAACTTGAAAGATGAACGGTTTGATTTTCTTTATTTAGGATGATCCATGGTGTTTGTTGTCGATTTTAGGCAATCTTCCGGTTAGATCAATCCATATTTGACTCATATGGGTTCTTAGGTCTCTAAGAATTGCTAAACTTATAGTTTAACTATTGATTTAAGGATCCAGTGATGGATTGGAAAATCGGTCATTATGGACTCAATCTAAAAATGTAGACTAATCTTAGTGGCTAGATTCAGGCTAAAATGTGGGTTCCGTGATGGTGTGATGGTTTATCTTTAAAATCAACAGTTAGATAGCTCGAGCTATATATGAAGATCATTCCTACGGTTAGATTTTGACTAGAGTGTATGTGGATGGTATAATAAATTAGGATTTCAGGGTAACACCCAAGTACTAAGAGTACGGGGTGTTACAAGATTCACCAGATGCACGTGCTGGCAGCACGTGGCCCCACCATGATACAAGTGTTTTATCTGCACCGTCTGTGCAGTGGCCCCACCATGATATAAGTGTTTTATCTGCACCGTCTGTGTAGTGACCCCACCATGATATAAGTGTTTTATTTGCACCGTCTGTGCAGTGGACCCCACCATGATATAAGTGTTTTATCTACACCATCCGTGTAGTGGACCCCACCATGATATAAGTGTTTTATCCACCATTGTCCAGTCCTTGGACGGTGGGTCTGACCTTGATGTATACGTTCTATCCCCACCGTCCATTGTTTGGACGTGGGGCCACCTTGATGTGTGTATAGGGTCCACACCGTCCATGGGACCCACGTGATATATGTGTTTTATCTTGGCCATCCAGATCACGTGGGACCCACCCTAATCTATGTGTTTTATCCACTGTCCATCCGTGGACGGTGGAACCCACCAGCAGAATATAGCTACTGTGTTAAAAGCCAGCAGTTCTATGGGTCTGATCACGAGGTATGTGTTATACCCGAACCGTCCATTTGTTTAACCCAAGCCGTCCAGTTTTTTGGACGTGATCGTGGATCACCATGATGTTTATGTATATCATCCACACCATCTAGCAGTCTGGATAGTGGGACCCACCTTTAATGTATACGCACGTGTATTGTATCCAACATGTGAGGCCCGCATTGATATATGTGTTTTATCTATACTGTTGTCCATCTGTTTTTCAGGACAGTGGGTCTCACTACTAACTAACATCAGCAAGTCCTGCGGGCCACCAAGATGTATGTGTTTCCCTAGCCGTCCATTTATTTCGGTGTGGGCCGCACCATGATGTGTGTGTTTTTATACACACCGTCCATCTATCTTGGGCGTGGGCCCACCCCACACGTGTGACACGTGTGGCAGGTGAGACCCACCTTGACTTATGTATTTTGTATCCGCATAGTCCATCTTGACGGTGTGCTGAGT
Source organism: Magnolia changhungtana (assembly GCA_030180095.1). Lineage (NCBI taxonomy): Eukaryota > Viridiplantae > Streptophyta > Magnoliopsida > Magnoliales > Magnoliaceae > Magnolia > Magnolia changhungtana. The sequence goes on along the minus strand of JASAUF010000067.1, from coordinate 304,043 downwards.
GGGGTGCACCATGATGTATGTTTTTCTTCATGCCTCCATCTGCCAGCTGAACATTGGACGCACCATGATGTATGTACATTATCTGTACCGTCCATAGGATGGAATGGGTGGGGCTCGCCTTGTGATGTGTTGTATATTCACACCATCCTTCCACGTGGCCCCCACGTGATGTACGTGTTTGATCCTAGCTGTCCATCTGGTGGGGCCCATTTTGAATGTGCAGGGCTCACCCCAATGTGATGTATATGTGGCCCATTGTGATGTATTTGAGGCCTATGAATGAGGCCCAGTGTGATGTATGTGAGGCCCATATGGTGAGGCCCATGTGACATATTTGAGGCCCATGAGTGAGGTCCATTGTGATGTATTTAAGACCCATGTGATGCGGCCCATTGTGATGTGTATTAGGCCCATGTGATGCGGCCCATTGTGATGTATTTTAGGCCCAAGTATGAGGCCCATGAGTAAGGCCCAATGCAATGTATATAAAGCCCTTGCGTGAGGCCCGATGTGATGTATATGTGGCCCTTGAGTGAGGCCCTTGATGATGTATATTAGGCCCTTGTGTGAGGCGATGGGCCCACCATACGTTTGGCTCTATGTGGGCTAGTCCTTGGGAGCAATGTTGGTTAAATATCCACATTGATGGGCGATGATGGTTAAATGTCCACATTGTAACCTTCCCTTAAGCCTTTGTTAGGCCCATTCTCATTATTCTGGGTCAACCCAAATCATTGGGCCCCATTGATGTTGCATGGTCCATCATCGCCATATATGAATGGCTTCGTGCTACTGGATTTGGCATATCCACGGCCGAGTTCATCATATGGCTGATTTTTGAGAGGGGCCCACTTCACTAAAGGGCCTACCAAATGCACAGTTCTGATGTTCACACACATTATGGTGGGGCCCACAGCTGGGACCAGTGGTCCTTGCCCGTCCCGTCCGCATGTCCACGCTGCAGGAGGCTGCTTGGCGTTAGTGCGCAACAATGAGCGCTTCTTGCCTAATCCCTTTTTTTTTGTGGTTTTTCATATATAAGGCCCGCATTTGAAAAATCCATCCCAGCCATTGGGTTCTATGGCCCCAAATCGACCTAATGAGACCAATATATGACATGTTTTCAACGAATAGAAGAATCATGGTGGATTTTAACGGTAATACCACTATTTCCTATGGTATGGCCCGCTTGATTATTGGATTGGTCTCAAATTTTGGCACAACGCCTAAAATGGGCTAAGGAATGGGATGGATGGTGTGGATTTGTTCTATACATCAAGGTGGGGCCTGTATGAGTGGCTCACCCTAAACTTTAAAAAGCTATGCATATATATATATATATATTTATAAGCTGTTAGTACACGCCCATGTCTGTACACACACTTCACGTTAGCCACCCTCACGTCCAGCATCCAGGGACACTGGATGGCATGGATAAACACAGTGGTGAGTCCCACGTGGACGTGGCCCACATTTCATCAAGGTGGGTCCCACATGGATAAAAGTGTTGCATCAATTAAGCTGATGAACTGGGACCTAATATGACTTGATCAATTTAACGACACCAATTTCACAAGCTGGTAGGACAAGCTGAAGTTCCTTCTCACTGTTCTAAAGATTTACTACATTTTGGACTTGAATTTGCCACCTCTTCTAAAAGTGACTGACAATGATTCGACAGAACAATTGCTGCAAGATCCAAGTTACAAGAAGACCAGTGTCGCGGTCATATCCAACTGTCATATGACTTGTCTACAGGAACAACTTCGGCCAAAGATATCCTAAACGAGCCGGAATTCAAGTACAAGGCTGAAGAAGATGGAACAAAGAAATTCCTAATTGTCAGGTACTTTGATTTTACATTGGTAGATATTAAGCCTCTTCTAACTCATATCTAAGAATTACGATTGATTGTAAACAAGATAAAGACCTAAAAAATAGACATGCCTGAATCCTTTTAAGTTGGGGCTATAATAGCTAAATTGCCTCCAAATTGGAATAATTACATGAAAATACCGTTGCACAAATATGAAGAATTCACCTTGGAATAAATTAAAAAACATCTTCGAATCGAGGAAAAATCTCACAACCAAAACAAGAAAGATGATGCATCTTTGTCCAGGGTGAATGTAGTAGAAACGTTATCCTAGAACAATAACCCTGAAGAACGAATCCCTAAAACCTGATAAGGATTAAGGAAAATTTAAAAGGTTCTAAAAGAAGAAAAACAGAAAACCCAAATGTCCCTATCATGTCCATGGAAAGACCGGTCATTTCGCTCGAGTTTGTAGAGACAGCAAAAAGCCTAATAAAGAGCCTAGTGTAATGGAAGATGACATTATTATAATGATCAATAAAGTGAGCATGGTTCAAGGAAAAGTCCCTTGTTAGTGGTACAATACATCTACCATAGTCTATATATGCTATGAGAGATTTGCTTTTAAAACCTATAAAGACATGAACAATGGTTAAGAGGTCCAAATGGGGAACGAAACTCGATCAAAGATTGTCGGAAAAGGAGCCGGGAAACTTGTGTTTACCTCTAGAAAGAATGTAATCCTGACCAATATGCTATACATCCATGACATGCGGAGAAACTTAGTTTTATGGGATCTTTTAGAAAAACCTAGGGTCGGGTTGTATATGAATTTGGAAAATTGATCTTGTCTAGGAATATGAACTTTGTTGGGAAAGGGTATGCTTATAATGGGATGATCAAGTTTTCGCTTAATGAAAATAATTTTTCTGTTTATATGGTTGAGTTTGTATCCTTGTGGCATGGTAGATTAACACATGTAGGCTATAGTACCATAAAAATCATGGCTAAGAATGACTTAATCTCATATAGTAGAAGTGAGAACAATGAATATGAAGTGTGCTTACAGTCTAAAATGACTAAGAAACAATTTCCAAGTGTTGAGAGATCAACTTAAGTATTGGACTTAGTGCATACTAATAAGTGAGAGTTAAATAATATTCTTATCCGATGAGGCGAAAGGTACTACATAACATTCATAAATGACTACTTTAGATATATGTATGTGTACTTGTTGAGATCAAAAGATGAAACATTTAATGCATTTAAGATCTACAAATCTGAAGTAGAAAACCAATTAGATGGGAAGATAAAGACTCTCCGTAGTGACCGAGGAGGAGAATACTTCTCCAATGAATTTCTAGCTATTGTGAAGAAGATAGTATAATTCACTAGTGCACATCACCTTACACACCACATTTAAATCGTGTGGCCGATAGGAAGAACAAAACCCTAGTTGAAATGGTCAACTCAGTGCTAATACAAACAAAGTTGCCATTTAGTTTGTGGGGAGAAGCGCTATTAGTAACGTACCATGTCCTAAATGGAATTCTATTTAAGAAGACTAAGACCTATCCATATGAGATATGAAAAAGAAAGAAACCAAACCTATGATATCTTATACCATGGGGGTGTCTCACTTATTGTAGAACACATAATCCTAGAATAAACAAGTTGGGACTAAGAGTGTTAAGTGCGCTTTTGTGGGTTATGCACAAACTAATAAAGCTTATAGACTCTTAGACTTAGAATGTAACGTAATCATAGAATCTAGATATGTAGAGTTCTTTAAGAACTCATTATCTATGGAGATAAATGTTATTGATATCCAATCTCCTAATGATAATCCTATAAGGAGATCTCAACAAGCAGTTGAAATTCTTAATGAACTTCGTAGAAGTCAGATGGCTAGGGTAGAAAAGAGTCTTGATCCTTATCATATAGACTCTTAGCACATCTATTTTCATCTTGTTGAGGGTGATAGAGAAAAAGTTATTAAGAATATACTTATAATTTTGACTATAAAGATGACCCTAAAAACTTTAACGAGGCAATGTTTTCGAGAGATGATTGGTAATCCCTAGTGTAGGATTGTGATGTAGTAATAACTTAATGAGACCAAAGTCAATCTACATGGAATGTGAGAACACAGCTAGCACTAGTCTAAATTTAAGTTAAGATTAAAGATTCCAATGAATAAGAAAGGGTGAAAACAATAATAATAAAATACTAATGATCCATGGGTTCACTTTTAGCAATCACAATGTTTAATTCATTGATTCATCTTCTATAACTCAATTAGAATAGAATGAAGATTCCTCCCAATCGGAAGATAATTCTGTTAAACCAATCATAAACATCCAACAAAGTATGAATTTAATTGAATGATTTTGTCATGAAACACTCGGACATAAGCGATTTTGAAATGATGTTTATATAACCGAAGATAGATAGAGCATCTATTGAGGTATCATCACGATTTCGGATAATTTTGAATGGAGAAAGATGACCTCTAAAACCTTTAATCTAGACAAATGACTAGAAGAAGACACGTGTAGGCACAGGGTTCCTCCGACGCCTTGATTAGATGCAAACGATATTGACATATTATGAATTAATGGTCGAAGGCAGTTCGCATCCGAGGGACACGTGTATACATTTATTATGGTATTAATGAGGACTCTAACATTGCTATCATTTTTCACCAAAAGGACATTGATGATGGAGGTAATGTTCGTACCCGTTTCGCCCGAGCCGTAACCAATCAAAATAGGTTTCGTGTGATTTGTACGGGCACACATGCATTGCCCAGGGATTTTCTTGTAAATATGTACGGAGCTGTTGTTGAGTGTCAAATATTGCATATTTCCCCCATTTATATCTTGATTTTATGAACATGATACTACTTAACGGTATCTTTAAGAGCTTGGATTGAAAAGAATGCTAAAAGTATGGATTTGATGCTCAAAGAACACTAAGGCAAAGAATGGATCTTTGGAGACCAAGATTGAAGATTTCAAGACCCCAAGATCCAAGAAAAGCAAGTAGAGAAGGAAGTTAAAAGAACAAAGTGCTGAAATTCACTTCATCATCTGTGTCATCGACCATAGTTCGATGACATCGAAGCCGTCATTCGATGACATTAAATTTTTACATGAAAATCAAGTTGGTTGTTGGACATATTGGATGCAATTTTTGATGAATCGAAGTTATGTCAATGACTCGAAGAGATGATTGATGACATCGAACTCTGTTCGATGGCATCAAATTTATGGAAGCATTTGAAGTAACTTGCTGGATTATTTTGGACACCTTTTTTTATTACTTGAAGACTATTCAATGCATCAAAGTTCTGTTTGATGACATCGAAGGAAGGTTCGATGACACAAGAACTTATGCAGTGCGGAAAATTTATGCAGTGCATAAAGGCGCGACTTCTGGAATTTGACTTATGTTCAATGACATAGAAGGCTGTTTGATGTCATTGAACGTGTTACGCGGACTGTGTAAATTAAGGCGGTTTTGCGATCTTATGCGAATTAGGTTATAAATATGGGTTTCCTATGAACTTTTTGAGATATCTAGGGTTTTGAAGAGCAGAGCAGGGGGGTGGAGCCGTCATCCAAGAGTTTTTTCTTCCCTTCTTCCTAGTTTTTAATGCTTTCTTTTAGGGTTTTGATTCCAATCATGTCTATGGTTAGCTAAACCTCTTAGCTAGGGCTAAGGGGTGAAGCTTCTAGCGTGTTGGGATATTGTTCTTATTTTGATTCTTGTTCTTGTTGAACTTCTTTGATTCTAATTTAATATTTAAGGAATACTTTCAGTTTTTAATGGTTCGTAGTGACTCAAATTATAATAGATTTGCAATAGCTTTGAGTATCTTCTTTAACTTATTTTGAGATTATGATCTTCTTTGACTTATTTTGAGATTATGGGATTGGTAAATCCTGTTGTTAGCCATTATCTCATGGGCATGGTTTGGTGATGGAATCCCTTCCAACCTTCACAATTCTCCTTAATTGAGAATTAGGTCAATGAAAGTTCAGATTAGATTTTATTGATATATCTTCCAATTGAATATGATAGGACATCAATTCCAATTGTGCTCCTTGAATCATATAAGCAAACATCTTGATAACTGCAAGTGGATCCTTGGAACCATAGTTCCCACCTTTAAATTCATTAGTTTTAACTACTTTATTCATAATTACTCTCTCTATAATTTCATATTTAGATTCACATCTTCTTCTAGTTCTAGTTCTAGTTGTCTTCAGAAACGTACAAGTTCAGTCCATGTGGATTTGACCTTTGTCTTACCGAGATTATTACTACATCGTGATCCTACAGTTGAGGTTGTGAACAAGTTTTTGGCGCCGTTGTCGGGGATTAACGGTTGCATTTTTCTGAATTTAATTAGTTTTGAAATTATGTTAAGATTAGGGTTTATTTACTTTTTTTTTTTAGGTTAGAATTTTTCCTGATTTATTTTTAGAAACTAACTTGTTTTTTTTTGTTTTGTAGGATATTAACATAGAAATTTCCAATTTGGTAAGCTCTTTTAATTCTCTCTCTCTCTCTCTCTCTCTCTCTCTAAATTTCTTATTTGTCTTAGGGTTCTTTCTTTTTAGGGTTATTATAATAACCCTAGTCATAACGGATAGTCCTGAACACTTGTGCATAGGGGTGTACATCAGGCCGAACCAAGTCAAACTAGGCTAAACCTGGCCCAACCTGGTCACCAGCCAAACTAGCTCGAACTCAGCCCGGCCCGGTTATGGGGCCAACTTGTCCAGCCCGAACCCGGCTTGGTCAGCAATCGGGCGAGTTCGGGCTTGTTTCAGACCCACGATTTGGATGGCCTTGATTTTTTGACTATGCTCCATCTACTCTATGGGAAGGGCTTTGGCAGGTAACTTGAATGGCCTTGATTCTTGGGAAGGGCTTTTGTCATAGATTTTTGGGACTTTGGGCCATCTATAAAAGGACCCACAATTTGGACGGCCTGGATTACTATAAATGGTTAGGGTAACTAGGTAAGAATTTAAGAATATATATATATATATATATATATCTGTATATACATACATATATATGGGCCGAGTCAGGCCGGGTCGGGCCAAGTCAAGTCGGGTTTCAGGTCGAGTCGGGCCGAGCTGGAACCTATCCGAACTCGGCCCGAACTCAGTTTCGAGCCGAAGAAAATGGCCCGTCCCGACCCTAACTCAGTTCCGGGTCGGGTCGAGTCAAGCTTTTTCAGGCCGAGTCGAGCGAGTTAATCAGGCTAGCCCGGTTCGTGTACAGCCCTACTTGTGCATACAAACATACTTTACTAGGAAGGTAGTTAATGATAAGAGATATGGTAAAATAGATTGTCCTTATTTCCATTTAAGTTAAGAGCATTAAATTTTGGGGGCGAAATTCTCTTTAAGGGGGGTAGATTGTAACACCCCATACTTTCGGTACTCGGGCATTACCATAAGGACCTAATTTATGCTGAATGTAAACCTGACTTAACTAAAACACTTAGCCTTACTCGAACTTGAATCCAATCGTTAGTGGTAACTTGTAGATTGAGCCATACAGTCATCGTCTTTCAAGATGGACCATCACACCACAAGAGAGGGTTATTTTAGAGTTCTAACCTCCTTGATAAACAGGCTAGACCATCTATTATCAATGTTAGACCTTGGATCATGAGATCCACTGTTTATCAGATTCTTAACACCTTGGTGATCAAAGCATACAAACTAACTAATCAATGCCTAACCAACCATTGAATTCTCTCTAGATTGATTAGGAATCCATAGTAAACCTTAATGGTGACGATCCGACCATCCAATCGACCTAAATCCATAACCAAAACCAAAAAGGGCAAACATTTTGTGGCTCATACAGGTAAGATGATGCCAATAAAAATGGGTAGAGGGCCTGATTGACTCACCAGTTGGATGAATGGCCCTGATGGTAGGATTGGACCGTAGATCATCATTAGGTTAGCTATGATTGGCACTCAAGGGTCATCGGTCATCCGATATGGCCCACCTGAGTATAGGATCTGCCTCATCCTTTAGGCTGGACCCTAATGTGAGCCACCATGATGAATGAGCGGAGTGGGTCGGTCTAGATCCTCACGGTGGACCTCACTTCATGTGGTGTGTGCACCAGATGCGTGCACACCCGCTGAGCACCAAACCAAGAGCTCGGTCAAACTGGGCTCTGACCGAACCCGCCCGAAAAAGGAGAGAAACTCTTTCTCATTTTGAAATTTCTCCTGCCAGTGACGGGTAAACGGACAACGTCCGTTTGTGACCGTTGTGACCCACCATCAGCGAACACCTAGGAGATCCAAACCGCTCATAACGTTTTGGACATTGGTCCTACCAATCCCTGTTGGTTTCAACCATTGGATTACACATGCATGCACACAACATCAGCTGTAAATCAACCTACAAACACAACCACATTCCAAAAAGGGAAAGAAATCCGTTCTTTCTACTTTCCACACTGGCGATCCGCGTGAAAGCTTCTCTTGGGATCTCAACTGTCTATTGAAAATCAATCCTAACCCTTCAAGATAAGGCTTCCTTCATTTTCTGCTTGTGCTTCAACCTGCCGCCGCTGTTGAAGCTAAGCACCAAAGAACGTTAATGATCGTCCATTTTATGGGTCCCACAAGTACCTAGGGACCAATCCGGTCCTTTCAAACACCTAAGATTGGACAATGAACCGTTTGATGAAAGACTGCCATGGACAAGTCCATCATCTTCCCCGTCCATTCGAAAAACCCACAACCTGTACATGGGTCCCACATGCTGATCTGAAACGTCCATCAGGCGGACGCATATGCCAAAAGTCTATTAGTGCGGACCAATTAGCCTCGTGCATGTAATCTTCACTCTTAAACCAGAGCTACCTTGTCTAGCTACCCTGTTTAAATTATATCTCTCGACTACTAATCAGGGGATTAGTTGCCAGACCCTCTAAACTGATTTGGGACCAGCATATAAGGGTCCTATTCGTCAGAAAGCCCTCCCTAAACCCTACGAATTGGAAAGACAAAAGAAAGTAGGGAGAAAGAGAGAAATGAGGGAGAGCGTTGTCGCTGCCAACCTACTACCGCTGCCGCACTAGCATCACTCAGACCAAGTTCGGTCTGAATGCGCAGCCCGTATGGTCGTCAGAGAAGCAACAGGAAGGGAAGAAGAAAAATAGAAAGACAGGAGGAGAGAAAAGAGAGGAAGGCAGGGGAGAGAAAGAGAAATGAGAGGAGGGAGGAGTGCCACCGCACTCCTGGTTGGACGCAAGCTGAGGTACGCTGCTACTGCCGCTAACTCAACTCGGGCTGATTTTGGATCCAGGTTGCTGGACAGTAAACAAAAAAGGGAGAGAAGAAAAAGAAAGAAGGAAAGGACGAGGAAGAAAGAGAGGGAGAAACAGGGGAAGAAAGGGCAGAGAGAGATAAAGGTGCTAGTGGGTCGAGCTGACCCGCTGACCTGACTCAATCCGGTGCTCAGCTGGGTCGGAGGCCCTGTTTTAGGTTGGGGTTATTGTTGGGTGTGCTAGCAGAAGAAGAGAAGTGAGAAGAAGAAGAGGAAGAAAGGGAGGAAGAAAGGAAGAAGGAAAAAGGGGAGAAAAGAGAGAGAGAGAGAGGTCGAGTTGACTCGGTTGAAGATGAGTCCAGCCAAGTTAGGTTGAATTTGGGCCTGGTTTAGGCCTGGTTGGAATTCCAGGGGAGAGAGATAGAGAGGGAGCAAGAAGAATAGGAGAAGAAAGAGGAGGAAGAAAATCAAGAGAGAAAGAGAAGAAGTTCGGGTTTGGTTGGCGAGTCAACTTGATTGAAACTCACCGCGCTAAATGAGTTGATCCAGGTTAAGGTAAGTCAACTTAGCTCCTTGCAATGAATGACCCTGATTTAGTGTAATTAAATATTTAGTCAGTTCCTTAGTTGTAAGTATGTGAATGACATTGGTGCAGGTCATCTTCATTAAGAAGGATATATCATTTCGAGTCGGATTGAATCCGAGTTGACTCGGATTTTTGGTAAGCAAACCATACTCTATCTAGAATGTTTATTATAGCTAATTAGTCTTAGGATTTGAGATTACACATTTCTCGGATTTAAATTACGCTTTAGTTTACCTAATTGCACCAGTTTGAATCTAACCTAGATACACATTAGGAACCTTAATCATTTGGGCGCATCCAAAACTATTCTATCCTAACCGTTGACATGTGGTATCTTAAGTTAATCGAGTGTTTTGGGCCCTTTGATGAGCTCCAACTAAACAAGAAACAAATCTACACTCTAAGGTGAGGACTCACCCTTTGATCTTCTCACTTAAATTCACCAATCTGTACATAAATGATGCTTTAATTCCATGAAGTTAGTAGCTCTAAATTATCTCCTAGTTCACTTATCTTGTTATATAATTTTGCCAATATGTTGTGTGACTAACTCATGTAAGGAATAATTGCTGTCTCTTTAGTGTTAGCAAACATGAATGAACTAGTTATCACATGTTATCTTAAGTTGTAGGGTTAGTTAATTAATTAAACGAGGTCGTTTGTGATTATCGTATGGACTGAATGGAAAATGTTAGGGTCTTACCATCTTGAGGTCCATGGTTGCCTTACATGTCTTGGATCACACTTTGCCTTACATGTCTTGGACTGCATGTAGCCTACGTGGCTTGGATCGTCTAGTTACCTTCGTGGCATTGATGGATTATTGGTGCCCTCTATGGCTTGATGGTTACACTCATATATCTTATTACTCCCTAGCCATCTTGCGGTGTTCAGTCTTACCATGATTTTCGGGTAGAGTTGAAGTTCGTTTATCGATTTTCTAGACATCTTGCGGTGTTCACGTACGACATGATTTTCGGGTGGTCTAGGGTTTGTATGTTATTTGTCTCTTCATCCTGCAATATCAGTTGTACCATGATTTTCGGGTGGAGCTGAAGTTCGATTATCGATTTTCTAGCCATCTTGCAGAGTTTATGTATGATATGATTTCCGGATGAAGAAGAGGTTTGAAGGCTGATTTTCTATTCACCTCATGGATTTCACTTGTACCATGATTTTTGAGTAGAGCTGAAGTTCGCTTATCAATTTTCTAGTCATCTTGTGGAGTTCACGTACGATGTGACTTTCGGGTGCAATAGAAAGTCGTATGGTTGATTATTTGATTTTCTTTATACGTTTCCCTTATATTGCGACTGCCATTATATTTTGTTTATGATGAAATTCTGTTGATTGGTTTGATTTTCTTAATATGAGTGTGATTATGAAATGCCCTATTTAGTGTATCTAATTTCATGACTTGCAATCTATATTAGATTATGAATGATGAGTGCATAATCTTAGAGGGTGCTCCTCACTACGATAGCCATTGATGCTATCGAACCGTAACAATTAATGCAGGTATGGAGCGAGCCGATGCTGTTCACTGGGTTTTTAGAGTAGATTGGGTGGCTGGGGAGCTAGATAGGGTTCTTGCGGCCCATATTGAGCTCCACCACTAGTTGATAGACTCCTTTTGTTTTATGAACTTTGTATTTGGGATTGTATAAGTCCTGTATAGGCGCTACATTTGAAATTTTGTGAAGATCAGAATGTTTTTATTCAAAGCATGGTTTATTCTAGCTTCGTTGCTGTTAACTCTGATTAATGATAAGCGGTTCAAATTTAGACTGAATTTTCGAGGTTAACACTCGGGTTTTTGGGAAACAGATCATATACTCGGGTCCTGAAAACACGTGGTGTTACAGTTATGTTAGATTGTGAAATTAAGGGCTAAGAGTATTTCATGCCCAAGTGGGTTTGTGATAACATTCGATGTCTCTTAAGTGAAGGATTGATCGAAGGGTTTCCTATCCATCATTGGATTAGACACCACTCGATATCCTCAGAGTTAACTAAAGTCATGGCTGCAAATCAACCTGTAAATCCTCCAAATCCTCCTCAACCTCTAGTTGAGGAAGCCCAGGATGAGAATGAGGTGCATTAAGCACCCCCATCTCGTACTTTACATGATTATTTACAACCGGTGGGGGTGAGCGCACCTTCTTGCATGATTTTTCCAGAGAATGCAGAAAATATGGATATTAAGCTAGGAGTGATCTAGCTCATTCAAAAGTTTCATGGACTTGAATATGAAAGTCCATACCTACACTTGAAGGAGTTTGATGAGAGAATAGCCACTTTATACTTTCCTAATGTGACTGAGGACACGATCAGGCTGAAACCCTTTCCCTTTTCTTTGAAAGAAAAATCTAAGACATGGTTTGTAACGCCCCGGATTTTTGCCAACTTGGGATTAGACGTCCTTAGGCAATGGGTCAATCCTAACTCAAGTTTAAGTTCTTAAACGCTCAATTAAAGTCTCAAATCGTTCCTTAAATCATTTTCTTCACAAATCCTACCCTTCACTACCTTGTGCTTTCAATTTTTCAAAGCACCTTCGCCCTAGACACTATCTTAAACTATCTAAGTAGTATAACTTGGATCACTTTATATACAAACTACAATGGACTAAGTTCCACCTCAGACGAAAATCACTTAGGATTAAATCCTTTAGAAATTGACAAAGTGAACTAGGTGTTAAACTAGATTAGCCATGAAATCCATTTGAATCGCTTTAAATACGATCTGCAAGACCCAAAACTTGTAGAATCATTGACGCTAGGTTACCCTAAAGTTTAGAACCAAACTCATTTCCCATCTGCTCTCGGGAATGAAACGAAACTTCGTATTAGGTCTAGATCGTACATCGGGAGTCCGATTAACCCGAAAATCCTAAGGAACTAGGACCGCCCCACTGGGCTTAACAATCATCTCAAAAATCGCTCCATCCGATGTTCCACGGCCATTCGTTTCGATTCGGAGCGAGGGAGTGTGAAAAACACTATTCCCATGCCAAAATAAATATCTCGGAATAGTGATCGGCATCATTCGTTGACGCCACGGTATTAAATCAACCCGACCGTCGAAATCGAACCAAATTATACCCTCGGATTAAGAAAAATTTCAGGAACATTTACATGTACTTAGAATTTCTGATCGTGGCCCACTGACCGTCGAACTGAAAGTGGTCCGCCACGTGCGATCTAGGAATCCGACCGAGTCAAAAACAAAATCCCACATAGATCCATGTGTGGTGAGCTTAAGTCTGACGTTTGGCTCAAGGAGGGCCACCAGAACCTCTCTTTTGAGCGGGAAAAGTGACGAATATCCTATATAAGCAGTACCCCTTGAACCTAAGTCTAATTTCAGAATGTTTTAGGCTATATAAGGGCCTTAGAGCACCCTCTCTCACAGCCATACGAATTTGAGTTTTGGGAGAGAGAAAAAGAGAGAAAAAGAGAGAGAAAAGGCTTGGAGTTCTTCTTGCCGATCTTCCTCCCTACTTGCTTGGGATCCCCTGAGATACACGGCCTACACCGCTTCATTCCGGTGTTTTTCCCCATTGCGGTTTCCGTCTCATTTGAAGGTAAGAAACCTAACCCTAGGTCATGATTCAAAGTGGGATCGATGTGGGATGTGTACTTGATTTGGTGGACTAACGATTCGCGCTCTTTAGGGCTAGAAATCTCCCGTAGACGGAAGTTCTTCTACCCTTGCTGAATCTTTTCGTTTCCAAAGGCAAAGGTGAGGACTTTAAGTGCATAAGTTACGGTTTTCAACGCTTTCAATGTCAGATAATGGTAGATTCATGATCTGCTTGCAATTGCACATGTACAAAGTGCTTTCCGTTTCTGTTTCGATTAACGTTGTAGAAATTGGAATTTCACATATTCTAGGTATACGTAGAAATACCGTATACGTATTTTTTTTGGATAAATGTTTGACATGTTTATTTAATGTATGATTATATAATATATGAATAAAATACTAGTTTGGCGAAAGGAATCGCCAAAATACATGCTCACTTGTAAATGCGACGTATGTTGAAATTGTGTATGTTAGAAATACCGTATACGTATTTCTTTTGGAATAATGTTTGACATACTTATTTAATATATGATTATACAATATATGAATAAGATACTAGCTTGGCGAAAGGATTCGCCTAAATACATGTTTGCTAACAAACACTATGTATGTAGAAATACGGTATTGTACGAAGTACCGTATACATGTATATTTTAGCGATGTGTTTGTCATGATTAATTGTTGTATAAATATATTATGTGCGTATAAAATATTTACTTGGCGAAGGGAATCGCCGTAATACATGTTTGCTTGTATACACTATGTATGTTGAAAATGCGTATTCTATAAAATACGTATATCATATATAAATTTTGGAGATGTATTTATCATGATTATTTGTTGTAGTAATATATTATACATAGATAAAATACTCACTTGGCTAAAGGATAGCCCTAATATATGTTTTGCTAACATACACCATGTATGTTGTAATAGTGTATTCTAAGTGTTTGTGAAAATGACTGAATGAGTATAGAATTCTCATTCGTTATGCTGCCCATGACTAAGCTGTCATGGATTCATGATTGTTGTATTGGCGATACCCTTTTTATGAAAGGATTTTCCTAAATCACGCCACGACCAATATACACCATATATGCTAAAATGTGTGGCCCAAGTGTTTGTGGGAATGACCGAATGAATATGGAACTTGGATTCTGCGGTCTCGCTTAGCATGACTATCCGTCAGGGTGCCGATGTACTGCGTGTTATGATTGGGACAACTCCCTAGTGAAAGGATTTGGCCTAATGCCTATGTGATCGACATATGTCATGTATGTCGATGTATGTTTGTTTAAGTGTTTCTTGAAATGTCTGAATGAGTAGTAGTTAGCAAAGTGTAATGTATAAGGGTGTTGAGATATGGTTCTCAACCTCTTTTAATTATGTGTATGATCTCCTCGGATTGTTGTGTAATTAGGAATTGAACATGTATAAACTCATGCTTGTGTTGTGATTCATAACATGCTCAACTGCTTTATGATTTTAACTATGTAATGCATATGCTTAAATTTATATTTACGTTGTATGATCCGTCATGGGTGATGGGGAGCGGAGCAACGAGTGGTGCGTCTGGCAGCCGTTACGGGAGCCACGTGACCTCACAGCTTGACCCAAACGGAAAATACCATACCTTGATTTTATGAGTGGAAATCTTGATTCACTATTGCTTCATCTATCTTATGCAATTGATTGTGTTTGGGGCTATGATTATAGTCCAGGCAATCGATAACGGGATTGAATTCGTGGCTGAGATTCATTTGCCACGTGGGATGTGTTCGACGAACTTGTGTCGTGCGTTGCCTGTCGGCAGTGGCTAGGCCACCCTTGGTTTAAGTTGTTTATGCACTTCATGTCGTGCGGTTGACTCAACGGGCGATCGTGCTAGTCGAGCTCGTCAAGTAACCCGGGATCTGTCTTATGTATGTTCACCATGTTTGGTCGCCTCTCGCTTGAACTGGGTACCAAACTTACCGGTGAGATCCCTTTTAACCATGGTACCTCGATCCGCTAAGACGCATGAGCCGGGCATGGTGGTATGGGACACCGTGGTCGATCGCCGGCCTACGCCGGGTCATGTGCCTCCCGTAGTGACCATTGCGTAACCAACCTCGTGAGCCGATTATGGTGGTATGGGACACTATATGATTCGAGTGTCGATCGATATTACTGGCGAGAGCCGAGTACGGTGAGACCCGTGTGCTCGTCTTGTGGGCGACGAGTCCTCCGTAGTATCTTCGAGTATACTCCAAGTGTAGTCTGTGATTGGCGACGAGTCTTTCACGAGTAACTAGAGTATGAGTTGAGCCGAGTCACACGGTGAGACCCGTACTCGAGTGACGGCTAGTGATTGGGCCAAGGCACGGTGAGACTTTGTACTTGAGTGACGACCGACAATTGAGCCGCATACGGTGAGATCCGTATCCGCGTAGAGCGCCCATGACGGTGGCGAGCCCTTTGTGATGCCTTCACTACGCTTCTCAAACCATAACATCGTATGAGATTAACTAGGATTGACGACCCTAGAATGGATCATGTTTGGGAATGATACAAGGGAGGTACCTTAGTTTCCCAATATTGCTTATATTTGAAATGGACTAATAATAACTTGAGTAGTAATCATGAGCATCATCGCACCGCATGTGCTTTGTAGATGTGGCGCACCGAGGGAGTAAGCATTCGCGAACGTAAGATGATGTCGCTTGAGGGTGGTTTGGCAAGGGCATACTGACATCATGTCATTTCATTTTCGCACTTAACAAGAGTAGTTAGAAATGTTTGATTTGTCTTGCTTTATCATTCTTGCTTGATTGAATTGATAACATGTTAACCTATGCTTTCTTGTTCCACCGAGTTGATCACTCACTCCCACGTTACGGGATGGTGTTGTACACACCAACCGCATTGTTGAGTTTCGGGTGGTGGCGATGCTTGTGAAGCGGTGTTTGAGCCGGACTACTTTCTATGATGATAGGAGGAATTCTCCTATCTCCTCCAAACTATCTCTCTGGCGAGGTCAATGAAGACCCGATATTGTATTGACGGGGCTATGGTACATGGGATAGGAGGCATTACACTTCCTCACATTTGGTACATTTTAGAACTGCACTTGTATTTATTTAACCTGGTAATGTTATCATACTCAGGAGACTTATCATAAGTTATATATTTTATCTATCTATCACAGTCTTCCGCTTGCAAATTTAACTGTCTCTGGAGTATGATATGCTGTTTTGGCTTAATCTCACTCATGTTCAATGCACGAATACAGTCAACATTCAATCATCATTCATTTTGTTGCATAAGTGGTGTTTTGGAACTCTGGAGTTGAGTTTATGCTCGACCCCCGATTTTCAGGGCGTTACATGGTTATATTCACTACGTCCAAGATCTATTGGTAGATGGAATGACATGACAAGTGAGTTCATAAAGAAATTCTTTCCATATCATAAAATAAATACCCTCAGAAAGTCAATCATGAATTTTGCCCAAAAGGAAGATGAAACATTCTTCCAATGTTGGGAGCGGTTCAAGGATCTTGTCGGTTCATGCCCACAACACGGTTTTGAAACGTGGCACATAACAAAATTCTTCTACGATGGACTGACATCTTCCATGCGCCAATTGCTCGAGACAATGTGCAATGGGGAATTCATGAACAAGAATGTCGATGATGTGCGGGATTATTTTGACAAACTTGCTGAAAACGCACAATCAATGGACATCTCCCCAAAGCCTAATACCACTTCTAAGCAAACTCAACCAAAGGAGAGTGGCGGAATGTATGTTCTGAAAGAGGAAGATGATATAGATGCTAAAGTGGCCAATCTCATAAGAAAACTCGAGGCCATAAAACTTAAGAAGGACAAGGCTAAGGAAGTAGTTTACGGTATTTGTGCTTGTAATATTTGACACTCAACATACTCCCCAACTATATTTGTGCTTGCAATGTGCACACTACTGAAAATTGCCCAACTATACCTGCTTTTCAAGAAATTTTGAATGAGCAATTAAATGCCGTAAACAACTACCAGAGACCTTTCAAAGGGACCACCTCTAATACATACAACTCTGGTTGGAGAAACCATCTAAAATTTAATTGGAGGAATGGACAAACCACTACACCTCAAGGGATCCTTAACCAATGTTTGGAACAAAGGAAACCTCAAGAGGATCTGGTTTCAAAACATATCCAAAATTAAGAGCTTTTCAATCAAGGCACATTACAAGCCTTCTAAGACCTCACCAAAGCCATTCAACGGATTGAGTCACATTTAACGACTGGGGAGAAAAGGGTGCTTCCAGCCCAACCTTTCCCCAATCCTAAACTACAATGTGAAATTAGTGACTCAAGCTCTTCAAATCAAATAGAGCAAACTAAGTCTATCACCACTCTTATGAGTGGGAAGATAATTGACAAAACTATTCCGGTAAGGGCCAAAAAGATTAAAGATCCAGAAGTAGATGAGAATGATGGACCTAGCACTACTCCACATGGTTTAGAACTGGAACCTCAAGGTCAGCCAATTGCTCCATTCCCCCAATGGTTGGTCGCACCAAAACCTTTGTCTAACTCTCAGGATATTTTAGAGGTGCTGAAACAAGTGAAGGTCAACATTCCTCTACTGGATGCCGTTAAACAAATTCCTTCATATGCCAAATTTCTGAAAGACCTATGCACTACCAAAAGATGACAAAACATACAAAAGAAGATCTTTTTGATAGAAAAGTGAGTGTCATCCTAAATCAAGATGTGCCACAAAACTACAAGGATCCCAGTAGCCCAACCATCACTTGCATAATTGGGAACTACCAGATTGAGCACGCACTTCTTGATTTAGGAGTGAGTGTAAATCTAATTTCTTACTCCGTTTAAGAACTAGGTCTAGGTGAATTAAAACTCACTGTAACACTCCGTACTTTTCAGTACTCGGGTGTTACCGTATAATCTAACTTAGAATAAATACCGACCTAACTTATTCAAACGTTTATGTTCATTCTAGTCTAATTTTGACCGTTAAAAGAAATCCCCACTTATAGGTCATGTTATCCATATGTTGTTATTCAAGAAAGGCAATCACATTGTTAGAGGGACTTTTAGGATTTCTAATTTCATTAATAGAAGAATCTAACCGACCATCTTAGATGTAAAACTTTAGATCATCAGATCCATCAATCCTTAGCCCTAGAAATGAGTCATAAACAATATAAGGTTTTACTATAGGAATCGGGCCTCAAATCCAGCCGTAGATCACTAGGCGGATAGTCCTTAGGCCCCTAAAACTCTCAGATCGGCGTTGATCAGGCTTAGGAATCAATCTGACCATCGAATTAGCAGAAATCAATAGTCGACAATGAAATTACTAGGTATGGCCCACTTGAGTTTCTGATCAGCCCATCTTTGATCCCTAAGACCTCGTGAGTTAGCGTGTTCAAACCTAGAAGAAATCCGACCATTGGATTGGCGAAAATCATTAATTGAACGTGTAATCAGAAAGTGCGGGCCATCTGAGTTTAGGATCTTCCTTGTAGTCGGTCAGGGGTCTTAATAAGACCAGTGGAAGTCAATGGATGGCTCTGATTTTGTTAGCTAGTCTTGTGGGCCCTACTTTGGGGGTGGTGTATGTGCACAGTTCACATGCACTCGTGGTGCACTGGGAAGGGCAACCTAGTCAAAGTGGGCTGACCCGCAACTCCCTTAAAAAGAGAGAAATCCTCTCTCTCCTTTGTTCTTCTAGTGTCCATTTCAAACAGACCGTGTTTTTATCGTGGCCCATGAGGGTGGGCCCACTTCCATGATCTGAACCGTCCATCTGATGCAGACGATCCGTCTGACCAAACCCCAACTGATTCCATGCCTTGGAGCTCGTGTGCACGCGCACAACCCTTGCTACAAACGGGTCCTACAAACACAAGTTTTTAAAAATGGAAACTGTCCTCGTAACCAGCTCAATAGTCCATATGCGTTGGTTGTTGTGCCATCTCAGCCCTCCATTCTCAAGCAATCCCAGCCGTTTGTCATTAGGGCTTTGCAATAAGAAAGCAAAGAGATCTAAAATTAGCCATTTTTCCTATCTGCTTAAACCCACCAATCCAATCTCTTCAAAGCTTCGAAGAAGCTTATCTAGAAGCTTCATAGGGTCTGTATAGACAACCTGTAAACATCGGATGGGAGAAACAAATAAGGAGCTCAAAGGCGCCATTAATGGTCGTCTTCACCTTCACCATACCTACCAAGTTTCAGACGAGCTGCAACGCCGGGTCTGGATTGGGTTCAGACGTTGTTGGACCTGTCCGAGTGAGAGGAAATAGATAGGATGAGAAAGGAGGAAGAAAGGAAGAAAGAAGGAGGAGAGGATTCTAGAGGTGCTACCATTGCACCACGCTGAATTGGACCAAGTCTGTCCGAACTTGGCGTCCATTGCTGGATGTTTCTAGCTGGAAGAGAGAGAAAGAAGAAAGAAAAGCGGAAGGAAGAGGAGAAAGAGAGACAGAAGAGGAGGAGAGAAGATCGAGGGAGGAGGTCACTGCCGTGCGGATGGTGCCTATAGGGTTGGTTCGACTCGCTGAGTTGACTCTCCTCGCCATCGTACCACAATAGCAGTGGTAATCACCTAGTTGCTACACCCTCCTTCGACTCAGCACAGGTGAGTGAAACTTAGCAACGATCATTTGAGCAACTGCATGGTTCGACTCAGCAACTCGCCGAGTTCAGGTTGCCGTTATGGGGAGCTCAGCGCAAGCATAGAAGCACTGCTGACTCGTTTGGAACCCAGTGAAACCAAGTGCACTATTGGTTCGATCCAAAAAGAGGAGGAAGAAAAGAGAATGAAAGAAGAAAATCAAGGAGAGAGAGAAATTCCAACCCACTAACTCTTAGGGTTGGTTGGGTCCGGCTAACTGCTGGTTGCAGCTGTCTTGAGTAAGACGAAAAGAAGAAAAAAAAAGAAAAGAAGAAGGGAAGAAAGAGAGGAAGGTAAGCCGAGATTAGCCCTTAGATGGGCCATAATTCGGGCCGTGATCTGGGCTGAAACCAATCTCAGAGCTGGGACGAAGTCAGCCCCAAAACCGAGCTGAAATTAGCCCAAAATCCGTGCAAAAAACCAGGCCAAAACACAGTGGGCTTGGGCTAGGCCTAGACCATTGGGTCCGCACAGTGGGCCTGTGCTAGCCTCAGTTTGGGCCCAATTTACACAAGTTTAGAACCCAGTTTGCTGTCTAGTCAACCAATGTGAGTAAACTTCCTCTCCCTAAGTTAATTTCATGATTTACCATTATCATTAGCGTTACTATAATTATTGAAATGTGGTTAACCATTAGTAGGTAAATTTTGCTAGTAATAGTTATTATAGATACTTGATATTAACAATTATCATTATTAACGCTATTCTTATTTTGTCATTAGTAGGTTATTGATTATAAAATTAGTGTGTTAGTATTAATTGACAATTATTACTTATTATCACTTCACTTCTAATATTATTATAAATTAATTATATGAATTAGGTTTCAACTCTAAAGCAAAGCCTAAAACTAGATTAGTGGATAACACTCTAAATCTAAGTAATCTAAACCACAGGTTATGACCCTAATGTTGAGCCTAACTATAGATAAATTTTAAACCTTTGGGCTACCATGTCACGCCCCAAACTCGGTGACCGGACTAACAAGAATCTCGATAGCCAATTCCAGTGCTGACAGCCTCCATAGTACCCCATTCTCGGCTCTTGGCACCCATTCACCAGGTTCCGATCTTGGGATACTATAAGGAGGATTTCTATAACATAAATCTGATCCATAAGAGCATACCCCAGATCATAATAAGGTAACCACAGATAATAACTACAAGAACAACATTACAAAATCCACCAAGAATTTAAACTTTATACAAGGTACAGGCTCAAAGGAAAAGAATACAAGATCTAAATAACGACAAATCCAAAAAGGTCTTCGGCATGCTCCTCGCTCCTCCTCAGCTACGGCTGCTGCCTAAAATCTCCTGCACGCATCAATCGTGCATAAGCTTATAGAAAGCTTAGAGGGTGGTGTAAGTGTGTGTAATACCAGTGCTGGGAAAGCAATATTAGAGAATATGAAATGTGGCATGAACCACGAATATCATCAATGCCACCGGCCATACCAAGGATATGCTATACCAACATGAATGCTATAAGCCATACCAAGGCAATACAATGCAACACATGAGTACCGGGCGCCATATCAAGGCGATGCACAAGAGGCCTACACAGCTAATGCCAATGCAAGGTGCAATGTGATCAATGCCGGTCCTTATATCAAGTCCACATATCAATATAGTTCCACTCTAGGGAATCCACCGGGGTCAAATACACTGCCAGCCGACTGCCGCTCTCCTAACCACACAGTCTAGCGAGCGTAAGAGACCTCATTACCCGCCTATGGACAACCAATCACCAACAAGGCTCGACAGTAGTGGACCCATTTACGAGCTGGTCAAAATTAGCCTAGCAATTACCTTAACTCAGGCGAGTAAGGCCACACCCCATCTCAACCGACCACGCAATAGTGGGAGACGCGTCTTATGGTAAAGGCACTTAGGCGCTCATGTTTTCCACTTGGTCTCGGCATTGAGGCGTCTCCTGGTATCATGAAGGTTTAGAGGCTTTCACCCAAGGACATCTTAAGTGCCCTAAATGCTCAAGTAACATTTCTGGTGTCCAAATCCAGCCATTCACGATATGCCTATGGAGGTTACGACCTTGATGAAGGAAGGGCGAATATCCACATGCTATGCAATGCCAGATGCATGAACCGTACAAATCAACCATGCATTACTCCCAAGCATCCTATGCGCTCGAGAGGAGCAACTTCATCCCTCAGGGGATACCATAATATTCTACCCCAATGGCATAACCATGAACAATCAGAATCTCAACCAAGCACATATATGATGTATATGGGAATGTGTTATGAAGATAAGCAAGTATGCCATACGGTGATGTTGTACTCTCCTCTTAACCAAGTAGGGTCTAGGTACTTAGACAAATTTCCATAAGGAACACAACCTCTAGTGGGGGCCCAATAGCCTGGGGTAGCCCACAAGACTAAGATGGACAATGACATGGGCCTAAATGATAAGAATGGGCCCGGCGAGGGTCTATGGTGGACATTTAACCAGCCATAGATGCAAGTGGGCCTAACATGAGCCCAGAAGGGTACACAAATGTGGACATTCAACCACCATTTGACCCAAGGAGGCGGCTTAATAACAATCTACCAAGAAACAAGGCCCGTGGCCCGAGTACAACCATACAAAAGGAATGGGCAGCTATATATACCACATACATCACATGATGGGCCTCAAATAAATGACCCAAGGCTTATATATAACACATGGGTCCAAAGGGCAATACATGGCCCAATTCACATACAATAACATGGGCCTATAAGAAAGGTTATGGCCCAAGAATAAGGCCACCAAATCCATACATTATGGTGGGCCTAGTGGGCAGCCCATTATCTCAAATACATGGGCAAGAATCACATCCAAGTTAGGCCTAAATGAGTCTTACAACATCAGCCCAAAAATTGATTAATTAGGTGGGCCATCAAGGGCCCAACCGCACATACATTTCAGGCCAACTAGCCCAACATAATGGTGGACATAGTCCATAAATTAACCTAGCCTGGCTAAGACGTTCCAACCCATTTGGGCCTACTAGAAGTCCTAAAAATCTAGTTTGCACATAGGTCCATATAACCTAACCAAAGTGGGCCTCCAAAATGCATTAATTAAGCTGAAAGTGAAAAGGCCGAGCTAAGAGTCCTAGAGAGGGGGGGTGAATAGGACTATGTAAATTAAAATTTAAATGCGGAATTAAGGAAGAAATAGAAAAGATAACACTTATCAATTCCAAATAACAGAAATAAATAGCAACCTCAAATGCACAAGTATTGAGAGGTTAATACAGATGTTGTTCTAAGGACAACCTTACACCAAAAACTAAAGGCTTATGGTAGGACAACCTGATTTCTAGAATGGTCTATGTATCAAAGTCCCAAACCAATACTGAGGAATAGAGAATAAAACAGAAATAAATATCTACTGCTATTACAACATTCACTACATGTGCAGAAAATAAATTGCAATCATTCACTACAAATGCACAATAATAAATATCACCACAACTACAACAATTATAGTGGTTCGCTTGTGCATACACAAACTGTTAGAAAATAGCCACACAACTACTCCACTCCCAATATCCTCACCCACAGGATATTGGCTTTCACTATGAAATAGGTTTTCCAAGGTTCACCCAAAACCTTCACAATTGTGTTTTCAAAGGGCTACCACAATTAAAAACCCCACTCACTGAGATTTTCTGGCTATCTCAGTCAAAACTAAAAATGAAAGATTTTATGGCAATCTTACAAACCAAATACAAAAAATTGAAATTATACTTATTTGAAGAAAGTACTTCGTTGTAGCTCGGTAGAACTGCTTCTTTAGAGACATAGAATGTTGAATGTTCAATGTTCAATGTTCAATCTCTCAAATGATAGGGTTCTAGGTCTAAATGAAGTTTAAATTAAATCCAACCTTATTCTACTTTAGATTCAACTTATTGGATCTCATAAAGGGTTAAATTCAAAAATCCCCTTTAATTTCAAATAGAATGGAATTAAGAGATCAAAGAATTGAATAACCAAAAAACTATTAAAATTATTTATAAATACCTCACAATAGCTTCACAATAATGGGGACTAAGTTCTCAGAGTTGTGACTTTAATATCTTTTGGAATGAGTTATGAAACTCTGAAAATCATCCTCAATTTATAGGCAGAAATACTGTTCGCTCAACTAGCCTAATGGTCGGTTCGACTGATCGAAGCACTAACAACAGTTCAAATTTTCTGGTGCGATAAGATAAGATCATTACTCGACTGGTTGAGTGGCCTGCTCGACTGGTCGAGCCCTGTACTCGATTGGTCGAGTGGGACCAGAAATCCTTGCTGGACTTTGAGTCGAGCCTGCATGACAGATCGAGCACTGTTCACTCAACTGGTAGAGTAGTCTCCAGGACTGGTCGAGAGTCTAACAGAAAATTCTGAAAAATCCACAACAACCTTAAACTGGTTAAGAAAATTCTAGGACTGGTTGATCCAGTGTCTGGACTAGTCGAACCATGACTAAGACTAGTCGAAAAATAACCTATAAAACTATCAAATGACCTATGATATAAATGCCAATTGTATGACCTATCCTAAGGTCAATCTAGGGTCAAACAAACCTTATTTGTGAGATTGAATCATCACATACCATTCTCTTGAAGTAGTTGAAGCTTGAAGACTTGATTTAGTACTTGAACTACTTAATGTTGTTCTTGAACCTCTTGATCTTGTACTTGAACTTCTTAATCTTGTACTTGAACTTCTTGATCTTCTATTTGAATGTAGACAAGATTAGTTAGGATGACATGAAGTTAATCTTACAATAACAGCTAGATAAGATACAGATTCCTAGAGGTTTTAGCACTACAAAATTTGACAAGCCTAAGAGCTAGATAAGATAGCATTTACAATCTCCCCCTTTGTCAAATTCGTGACAAAACAAACCAAGACCAAGGAATCATACACTAGTTGGATCAATAAAGAATCATGCACCAGTTCGATCAATAAAGAATCAAGCACGAATCAAGCACTAATTAAAAATTGGTCAGCAAAAATTAACAAACCAATAATCCCCCTTAATACATTACTCCATAGAATCCAAGAGAAGAGAAGAAATTTGTTGTACTTGTATGTGAACATATACAAATCCAAAAAAAATAACCACCACTTCTCCACATCTTCTACTCCATAGAATCCAAAATCATTAAATACATATACCAACACAAATCCTCCCCCCTTTTGTCACAATATGACAAAGGAAAGAACATATAAATGATGGAAATATAAGAGTAGAATAAGAGCAATGCGTAATAAGAGTAAGAAGTAAGTTCAAGATAACATAAACATTGTCAAGATAACCATTAAAATATGTCCATAATAACAAGAAAACATGTCCAAGCATATAGAGTTAAGAGATATCCAAGTATAAAAGTTATTACAAATAAGAAATTCAACACTAATCTGAACCAGAGGAAGGAGCATGTATGGAAGGATCTATTTGATGTAGTCCCTTATTAATGCGCCTAAGATATTTGCGAATCTATTTGAATTGAGTTTCTTGTAACACATGCATACCCTCTACCTTCTCCTCAAGGGATCACAAATGCTCATCAAAGTCAGAAGGCTAAAAATCAGGATCAGTCGCAGAGTCTGACTCAATCTCATCAAATAAGTCATCCATATTGACATCATCTGGAGGCAAAGCATCCTCCTCTTTAGTTGCTCCTCCGACACACACATCAACTTGGCTTGGAGCCAACCTCAAATTCATCTTATTTATGTTTGTGTTGTTGAAGGGAAGATGGTTAATGAGAGCTTCTCCAACAGGCATAGCCACACAACTATGAGTGGCTAAGACAGTCATAAGATAGGCAAATGGTATACCACTATAACCTGGATAGAGACAGAACTGAATCATGATGTAATAGATAAGAGATGGAAGACACACAAAGACATAAGTAACAATAGAGTGAAGAATGCGGACCATGAAAGTCGTGAGCTTAGTCTTGTTACTAGATCTAGGATATACATTAGAAATGAATATACGACGGAGAACCCTGTATCTGGGTAACATAAATTTGGAACTAAACGCATTCCCGGAACTCCATTCTGCATTTATGTTGCTGTTGCATAACACTTTAGTGAGCAATCTTTTCTCATACTCAGAAGGTTTTGCTAGAAGGGTAAAAATGACAATACCGTCGTCATTAACTGGAAGATCCATCAATCCAGATATTAAATGACGGTCCACATCAATAGGACCTTCTCTCGTAGTAATTGTAAATGTTAAATTCTTAGAAGAGAAGTCAGTTATGCAAGCAAACATGGCCCGCGCAATGGAACGGTATTCCAGACTGCCCCAATTTAAAATGTTATCCCTTCTAACAGATTGAAGGAGAGGAACAATGCCAAAAGGTGCTAAATGATTAGAGTTGACCATCCATTCAACAAATCACTTTGTGTAATCGAATATCCTGAATATACTTGAGATCTTCTTCGGGTGACCGAAGATGGCGCACCGTGATTGGAGCGGAATGAGAAGAAGTAGGACCATGAGAACCTTTCTTCTTATTTCTACTTTCCATTACAACAAGAAAGACAAGGAATACAAGCAATGTAAGAAAGGAAATAAGGGCTTTAAGAAAATCAGATTTTTAGCTAGAAAACCCAACAAACCACCATAAACCTTGAAATAAACAACAAAAATAAGGAAATGGAAGAGTAAAGAACTCAAATCTATAAGGAAATCGAAAAAGATGCACTAACCATGGAGGAATTGAAGGTGGGTTCGACCGGTCATGGTAGGGTTGGTTGGGGAAGATGAAGTAAATGAAAAAAGAATGCTTTTTAGGTAATAAAAACCCCCAAACCCGAGCAGGTCGACTGGTCGAGTACATACTCGACTGGTCATGCCACGACTGGTCGAGTGTGTACTCGACTGGTCGTGTACCGTTAAACTTCAGTAATTTTACATATTTTTCAAAAATAAAAATTTACAAAAATAAAAATAAAAACATGCAATATATTACAAATAAACACAAACATTTCAGTTCATATTGCACATACCCATATCCAATTTTAACTTAGCAAACCTGTTTCTGTTAAGCAGTTTTGTAAATATGTCTGCAAGTTGATGTTCAGTCTAAATATAATCCACATAAATAATCTTGTCTTCTACCAATTCACGAATATAATGATATCTGATGTCAATATGCTTAGTTCGTCAATGCTGAATTAAATTTTTAGAAATGTTAATTGTGCTAGAATTGTCATAATATAAAACCATAGTATCTTGCACAAATTTGTAATCACTTAACATTCTCTTCATCCACACAAATTGGGTACAAGCATTACCGGCTGCAATATACTCATCCTCAGCTATGAAAAGAGATACAAAACTCTGTTTCTTACTATGCCAAGAAACTATGCAGTTCCCGACATAAAAACATCTACCACTGGTAGACTTGCGGTCATCTATATTACCAGCCCAATGAACATCCGAATAACCGGCTAATTGAACATTAGTATCATGAGGATACCAAAGGCCAAGTGTGTCCGAACTTGCGACATATCTTAAAATGCGCTTTACAACAATCAGGTGGGACTCTTTAGGATCCGATTGATATCTAACACAGATTCCTACGCTGAATGCAATATCAAGTTAACTCGCAGTTGAATATAATAAACTACCTATCATGCTGCGATACAACTTAGGATCTACACTTTTACCTGTTGAATCCTTAGAGAGTTTAAGTATCGTACTCATACGAGTATCGAAGTTCTTACCGCTCTCAAATCCAAATTTTTTCACCAAGTTTAGAGCATACTTGTTTTGAGAGATAAATATCCCATCAGCAAGCTGTTTCACTTGTAGACCTAAAAAATAGTTCAATTCTCCTACCATGCTCATTTCAAACTTGAACTTCATTAAATCTGCAAACTCAACAGACATGTTAGCACAAGTAGATCCATAGATAATGTCATCAACATATATCTGCACTATTAGATGTGATCATTGTATTTCTTTACAAATAATGTCTTATCAACACTCTCCATCACAAAGTTATGACTTAGTAGAAACTTAGTCAACTTTTCATACCATGCCCTGGGAGCTTGTTTTTAACCATAGAGTGCCTTTTTCAGGTGATAAACATGGTTAGTATGTTTAGGGTCTTCAAAACCCTTAGGCTGTTCTACATATACTTTCTCATGCAGATCACCATTCAAGAATGCACTGTTGACATCCATTTGGTAGATTTTAAAATTTTTGTAACAAGCAATGGATATGAACAATCTGATAGATTTAAGACAAGCTACTGGGGTAAAGGTTTCATCATAATCAATGCCTTCTATTTGAGTGTACCCTTGTACAACCAGTCTCGCCTTATTTTTTTATAATGTTACCTAATTCATCAGACTTATTTATAAAGATTCACTTGTTTCCAATTATATGTTTATCATCAGTCTAGGAACCAAATGCCATACATCATTTCATAAAAATTGATTAAGTTCATCTTGCATAGCTATAATCCAGTTTTCATCAACAACTGCTTTTTTTATATTGGCCGGCTCAATCTGGGAAGTGAAGCACACATAGTTACATATGTTTTCAAGTTGTTTACGAGTGCACACACCAGTGAGAGGATTCCCAAGTATTTGATCAGTTGGATGGTCTTTAACTGATCGCAGTTTAGTGTCATTATTTTGACTAGATGAAGAGTCTGATTTATCAAATAATGAGACTTCGCATCATCTTCCGAACTAGAGGTAGATGTATTTAGATGATCATCTATGACAACATTGATGGATTCTTGAATTAAACTGGTCCTCTTATTGAGAACATGATACGCTCAACTATTTAGAGCATTTCCTAAGAAAATACCTTTATCACTTTTAGTGTCGAATTTTTCCAAATTTTCCTGGTTACATAGAATTATCAAATGCTACCAAAACTCGAAAATATTTGACTGTTGGCTTCTTATTGAACCATAGTTCATATGCAGTATTATTATTTGATTTTCTAGTGTATACACGATTAATAATATAACAAGCAGTGTTCACAGCTTCAGCCCAAAGATTTTTAGGAAGTTTCATGCTATTTAACATAACATTAGCCATCTCTTAAAGTACACGATTTTTCCTTTCAACAACCCCATTCTATTGAGGTGTCTTAGGAGCAGAAAATTCATGTGATATCCCGTGATCGCTATAGAACTTCCCAAAGCTGCTATTATCACTTTGTATTTTAATAACCGGGGATTCCTTCTCAGTTTAGATACACTTGAGTACCCTTTTCACTTCATTGAGAGTTTCAGATTTCTCTCTCATGAAAACTACCCATGTAAACCTGGTAAAATCATCTACTATTATTAGAAATTATTTTTTACCACTTCGACCGTCACGCCCCAAACTCAGAAAATGGGCTCACAAAATTCTCGATTGCCGAATCCAGCGCCAACAGCCTTCGTAGTGTCCCATTCTTAGCTTCTGGCACTCATTTACCAGATTTCAATCCTAGGATTCTACAAGGAAGATTTTCAGTATGATTTTTTTTTTGTAATGGAGCATAACCACAAACATAACCAAGTCACAAAACAACATCACCACACATCCACTATATCAAAAACTTTAAGTAAAACGTGAAAAAGGGAAATACAAGGTGATCAAAAAGCTCCAAAATAATCTGATACGCACTCCTACCTCAGCGCTGCTGCGATCCAACGACACCTGCACACAATGATCGTGCATAAGATTATAAAAGCTTAGAGGTAGTGTAAGTGTGTGCACAAGGCAAGTGCCAAGTATACAATATCAGAGTAATGCGAAAATATACTGTAAGTCCATGAATACTATCACCGTACCAAGGTATGAATGCTATCGACCGTACCAAGGCTATGCGATGCAAGGCCTATGTAACCAAATGTCATATGCAAGATGCAAAGCAAACATGCCAATCCTCATCAAGTACACATATTAGTACAGTTTCTCTCTCGGATATCACCGGAGTCTAATACACTTCACATTGACTGTCACCTCCCTAGCCGCACAGCCCAGCAAGTGGAAGAGACCACATTATCCACCTGATCAGTAGTCTGCCAATACCTACCTAACTCGTCGATAGCAGACTCATTTGTGAGCTGGTCAAACTCAGCCTAGCTTACAACCTCCTCACTCGGGTGGATAAGGCCACACCCCCTTCCAACTGACCATGACATAGTGGGAGACGTGGCCTACTGGTATTCGGCACTCCTTCGCTCGTGTATCCACTTGCTTTAGACGTTAGAGTATCTCCTGGTACCAAAAAGGTTCTAAGAGTTTCACCCAAGGACATCTTAAGTGCCCACAGTACTAGAACCAAGTATTTACGGTATCCGATACGGCTATTCACGATGTACCTGTGGAACCACGACCTTGATGTCGCTAGGGTGTACAATGATCATGACACACAAATGCGAGGTGCAAGAATCACACTGTCCAGTCATGCAACAATCCTGCGCATACCACGCACTCATGTGGGTAACTCCTATCTGTGAGTCCCATAAATAATCAGCCCAATGGCATATGCTATGATCAGTCACTACTCATATCAAGCATACATATGATGCGTATGGCATGAGTCATGGAATTATACTAGGCATGTTATAAAGTGATGAACTATCCTCACAATGAAGATGGGCCTAGACGGCCTACACACAACAAGTATGGGCCTATCAATGGGCCCTAAAGAGAGTTACAATGCGGACATTTAACTAACATTGTACTTACAATATGGGTGTCAAACCATCATTGCTCCCAAGGCATAGCCCGCCATAAACATCATTACATAAACCATGGTGGAATCACACATGCAATGGACCTTATGTACATCCCATTGGGCCTCGACCCATGGGCCTTCAATACATCAAATGGGCCTCATAACATGGGTCTCATATATATCAAGGTGGGCCTCAACAGATGGGCCATAACTACATTAAGATGGGCCTAATCATATGGGCCTCATATATATACCAAGGTGGGCTTCAATGGACAGTCACAAATAAATCAAGATGGGCCTCATATATCCCAAAAAATCATATTGGAGCATCATTTGGACCATACCACAAATAGCAATGGAGATAATAATTTTCACGGTTAAATAAATCACAAGGCCCACTATAAAGTTTTTTTTCCAACCAATCTAATCATAAGGTCATAAAGACCTGGATTAAGAGGGGAAAACAAATATCATATAGGTCCAAACCTTGTAGCCCAAGGGTTTTAATGGTGGACATTCAAACCCACTATTTCCTGTAATGTTGTCCACCTGATCAACGGCTGGATGGTGTGCCCACCGTGATGTATTTTGAGATCCAACCTATTCATAAATTAACATAGTGATAGATGAAGTGGAAGCAGATATCAGCTTAATAGGAAACTGCTATGGCCCTTAAAAATTTTGAACGACCCACCATTTCAATGGTGGGGTCCACTTGAACTTTAAATCTGACTCATCCTTTAGTTCATATCATAAAATAATATTTGAAAATGGTTGGACAGTATAGATACAACGCATTGTATCATGGTGGGCCCCACCGTCCAAACAGTGGATGGTGTGGATAAAACACATACATCATTAGGTGGGTCCCACTGTCTAGTTGTAACGCCCCGTTTTTCGAGACCCGAGTGTATCACTCATCTCTTGAAAACCTAGGTGTTAACTAATAAGCAAGAGGATAATCAACTCAAATCAAAGTGCGATTAACGGAACTAAGCGTAGTATAGATAAAACCCAAACAGTAATAATATCCTGGGCCACTCAGCTGGGGCCCATATACAAAACTTTAATTTTTGTCATGAACTGAAATGTTAATAAGTAAATAAACTACTGATTCAATCCAAAATAAGCAGCCGCCTCTTGGTACGGCTCTTCATTGTAAGCCTCTTCCTCGACCTCCGTCGTCTCCGGCTCCTCCACAACTCCCTCTGTCCCTGTGTCCTCTGTACGGTTGAATATTGATGAATGAGTGGCCAACTCAATGTGATCTCCCGCTAAGATTACACACCGCTGCCCTAAATAAGGAATAACATAAAAGCATACAGATAATCCAAAACACAGTAGATGCAGTCTTATTAAGTGCATGGATGTATGGAATGCGTTCACGCCCCGGGGATGCTCATCCGTGCGGATAGGGCCGCCGCCCATGCAATGCGTTCACGCCCCGGGAATACTCATCCGTGCAGACAGGGCCGTCGCCCATGCAATCATCGAACTTGGGAAACATCATCCAGTCGGAATAATACGTACATCATGTACGATAGCAATAGATGCTGGTCTGTGCGATGTATGCATGATTAGCCAATCCGTTATTAATCCAATTACACTTAGTAGGTTTAATAAGCTCAAAGGTCACTACGGGGAGCTCAGAGCCCAGCGTAGGTCGACGGCTCGGGCATAGTGTCCCATTACCACCATCCCCGGCCCATGAGACTACTGTCTTAGGGTGTGTGTAGCACTCACTAACATGTGGTCAATCAATTCAACAGAAAGGGCTACCACCAATGCCGACTAGGGGTGAAATGTTGAAATTATCAAAGTGGCGATTTAAACATGTCCACATGAATGATTCAAAATGAGTAAACGACGGTAAATGAGTTTCACCCCCAGTCAGTCCAGTGAAACCGCACATAGATGGTAAACCCCATGGTCAAGTACCACAACCAAAACCTCCATGTCAAGGGCCTACTTATGTCACAATCAATCTAGTTACACCCCGAGCACGGACTCTCCTTTGTTAGGACTTCCCATGGAGAGATTTTATCAGTATGTGTATCGTAGCAACATATATTACAATATGAAAAGGAAATAAGGAATGACACATGTATTCATATCAATATACAACAGCTGAGTTTACATGGCATAAATGACTAGACTATTTACTTAGACAAGATTCGAAATATCAAGAATCTAAATAATAGTAAGCATGAGAATTATTATGTTAAACAGATAAATCAAGTAAATATGGTTTATTCTCATACACAGTTTATCATTAGTCTAGCTAACCATTTTCACTAATAAAACTGTTATTTCTGGTCTAGTTAAGGGTGGAAAGCTTAAGGGGAAAGAATCATCACCAGATACATTGTAGGTTGTCCTTTGGTGTGAGCCTTTTTGAGAAGCTAGAGGCTCTGCGTCACTTGAACAGATTCCTGGAGACTTCCCTTGCATTAGTTGATAAGTTCTAAAATTCTGGGATGTCATGGTTAGTCGAATGACTCTAATCATGATGGTCTGACGCTTGTTTGAGAGGAGTACATGCCCGACAATACTTGTCCCAATAGGTAGGCTCAATATATAGTTTATCTAGTTGGTGGGATGTTGGGGCATAAAATAAGCAAGGAAGTGAAAAAAATGACAAAGATCAAGAAATCACTTTGAAGATGAAAGAAAGAACAGTTTTAAGACCACTTTGCGCGGGGTCGCGCAAAGTGAAGTAGTTATACAAGACCGCGCAAAGTGAAAAGATTGCGCGGAGAACATGAAGACAGTTTGCGCAGGAAGGAGAGTTTGCGCGACACCGCGCAAAGTATATCGTTTGCGCGTGTTCGCGCAAAGTGTATGATGATGCGATAAAAATGGTTCGATGATATTTTGTCCCACATCGACCAGATCTGAGATTTTCATTGGTGGAAATGTCTATAAATACCCCGTTCCTTTTCTTAAAAAGGGTTCGAAGATTTCAGAAGTGAAGAAAAGACAAAAGAGAAGACAGAAGGTGCGGAGTACCGGACTCCTGCGCTTTGCGCGATCGCGCGCAAAGGAGTATTGGACTCTTGGAAGTTTGCGCCGGTCAGCGCAAGGAAGCAGAGTGCTCATATAGTTTGCGCGGACCCGCGCAAAGCATATCGTTTGCGCGGACCCGCGCAAACCTATTGCTTGGCAGTTTTTAACAGTAATGGGCTGAAATGCTGTCGGAATGACTGGAGTCCTCAAAGCTTCAAGTTCTTCTTGATCAAGTGAAAGGAAGAATTATCGACGAAGAGTAGTATTCCTCCTAAGTTTCAGGAGATGACCAAAATAGTACCGAAATGCTACTGGAATCTTCGTTCTCTTGAAGACTGTTGATCGACTTGTTTATTTCCTCCTAAGTCATTGGAGATGATTGAGATCATTGCCGTTATGCTGCCGAAAATTATATGATAATTGACATTTGTAATAAGTTCTTTGTAAACTATCTTAGAATCAAGGGATATCAGAGGATGTAAATGAACTCAGAATTAATAAATGCGACGGTTGTCTTTATAATTATTTCATTGTTATGTTTGAATAAGATTATTTTCCCAAATCAAATACTTTTGTTTCCTTGTCGAAACAAAATGGCGACTTTGCTGGGGACAAATTATCTTATTTAACATTAACATTGGGAAAGTTGTAAGACTCTCGTCACTATTTTTGGCGTCTATTTGACGCCAAAATGGCGACTCTCAGTGGGAACATCCTCCCCTTCATCTCCAAGATAGTTTACTTAGTCTTTTATGTACTAATTTCAAGTATGTTTTATTATTGAAGGTACCTAAATTCAATCACACAACACTACTAATGGCTAATATCGCAAGAAAAGTGAACTTTCGATTCATCGCCACCGGGTTCGTAATTGAATATGCGCCAAATCGAATTCCTGAGCATACGAAAGCAAGCACTACAAGCAGGCGCAAAGTGATTCCAGTAACAGCGGGAGTCATTTCCGTTTCACCTCAACCACAAGAGAATGATGAAAACTGGACTTTGGTCTTGTCTAGAAAGACGAAAGCAAAAACCTTAAAAAACCGCAAAGCGAAATCGTTTGCACCAAGAACTGAGGGACCAATTACACGGAGCATAGCAAGAAGAAAACCCGAGCTCGCTCCTCCGGCGATTTATCCTGAACAAACTGTTACGCAATTCTCGTCACAAGATTTTCCAGCTTTGATCGCCCCGAGGACCAAATGGACAGAAGTACAGAAAGGCAAAGCACTGATGATAGGATCCCCGATGCCTACGTCACCTCAAACAAGCTCGCCTATAGCTGTATCACCTCAATCGGTTAAAAGTACGGGAAGTACACAAGAATCAAACAAGACTCCAATTTCTCCCCTCTTTACAAGCCCTGTTACGTCAACATACTCTCGTTTTACTCCAACAACAGTTTCGACGAACAGTCAAGAGGCCGCGGTATACATGGCAGAGACAGGTCAAGGAAATAGACCGACTACTGAAGAACGTGTTGATCAAATGGCGGAGGCACAAAGAGTGCTAATGGATGAATGCCGGAATCTCAGAGAAGCTCTGACAACTCTGGCACATAATGTAGCCCAAATAGTGGCTCCACCCATGATGGGAGCAACAAATGGACAAGAGAACCAACCTGAAGGTTCCCGTCCGCAGGGGATAGGATCCCGAGGGTCTGTTCCGGTGACAAGAGCTATAACACAAGATGACATAAGACAAGTCGTTGAAGAAGCAGTCAGAATAGAAAGGGAGCGCACAAATACCGGTCGTTTCAGATACCAAACACCCTACCCAAGAGAGGTAGAGGATGTTCCATTTCCAGCCAATTTTAAGCATCCAGATTTTCAGAAATTTAATGGGGAAGGATCACCAGAGGAACACCTGATGCATTTCATCACTAGCATGGGGAATTTTTCCACGATACCTCAATATTGCTTACGCTTATTTGGGTCATCGTTGACAAGCAAAGCTTTCAGGTGGTATTCAAATTTGGCACCAGGGTCCATACGAACATGGGAAGAAATGCAAGATGCTTTCATGTCAAACTTCTTTTCGTCAGAGCGCGATGTTAGCATCACAGAATTAGCTTCAGTACGGCAGCGAGAAGGAGAACCAGTAAAAATTCATAGACAGATGGAAGACACTTTGGGGCATCATGCGGCAGATTCTTGGGAAGAAAAGAACAAGTCAAAATGTGTCCAACTCTATGGAAACAGGAATCGCGTTTGGACTCACCAAGTCTGATATCGGAACCTTTCGTGATTTGGCTACCAAAGCCCATGCATTAGAACTGATGACTCGTAAGATGCCGGCATTTCATCATGAAACTGTCAGAAGAATACCTGGTAGGACAACTGTCAACACCATCGATCGGGATAAGAAGAATCAAGACGCAAAAGGTTCAAGAGATAAAAGGCCGTAGAAGGAAAAGAAGGTTGGAATCAATCAAGAGATAGATACGGTGAAAAAAGCTCAGAATGCTCGATTCACATGAAGGATTTGAGTTTGATAAAGAAGATGTGGTACCTATGATGCAACAATTGTTAAAAGCAGGTACCTTAGAATTACCAGAACCAAAACGTCCTGAAGATATGACGAGGACTCGAGAAAGAAACTTTTGCCATTATCATCGCCTAGTAGGACATCCGACGGAAAATTGTTATACGTTAAAATGCATCATATAGCGGATAATAAACAGAGGTGACATAATAACCAGCAGAAGCAAAGAAAAGAATGCAAGGGCAACAGTAAATGTATTGTCAATACAAGAAAACACGCGGGGATGAAAAAGGAAAGGTCAACAAGAAATGCAACAATGATTACGTTGCGATCGTGGGAAGCAAATAACAAGTCCGAGAAAGCAAAAAGCAGAATCATAAGGAAAGAAGTGATTGAAAGACAGTATCAAGACAAGAATAGAAATGGGGATGCAGTAACAAAAGTGGCTTATGATGTAGTCAGCCACTTAAAGGGTATACAGGCTCGATTAAGTATTTATGATGCACTCAAATTATCAGAAGAATTTCGTCAAAGTTTGATTCAAGCATTGTCTGATCATGATGTAAGAGAAACTTTACTGGCAGAAATGAAGAATGAAAGGAACAGTGAAAAGATGAATTGTCTACCAGTAGTATCTTTCTCTGATGATGATTTAATTGGCGAAAAGGATTATAACAGGCCATTGATGATAGAAGGATACATTTGTGAAAAGAAGATAAAAAGGATTATGATAGATAATGGGTCTGCAGTAAATCTTTTGCCACTCTCAATGATTACTAAGTTGGGTTTTCGTCGTTGAGACTTGCGCCTAATGGGATGATGATACAAGGGTTCAATCAAGATGGACAACGCGCACTCGGTAAAATTACGGTGACATTAGAAGTGGGAGAATTAATCACTACTGTTGTATGTCACGTTATAAATGCTTTGACGACATATAACCTTCTCTTGGGAAGGCCGTGGATACATCAATACAATATTATACCTTCTACTCTACACCAAGTTAGCTTCAAAATCAGAAAGATGGGGTGCGGTGTAAAGTAATGGTCGATGCAAAACCCTATACTAAGTCGTGAGTCTTTCTTTATGGGATGCTAGCTATTATAAATGTTTCTCTGAAGAAATGAGAAATGATGATGGGAAGAGAATCGTAAAAGACGCCAGGATAAATAAAGTTAAAGAAGAAAGAGCAGAATCTTCTGGGTCTGCAGAAACAAGAAAGAAATTCTATTTTGTACCAAAGCGGGAGAGACAACCGGGACAACCGCCGTTGACACTATTGTCAACAGAACAGCTGAAAGTCTTACAGTCCAATTACACAATGCCATTACCCAATGTCGAAAGATGTAAGCCATTTGCAGCCGCTCCAAGAACATTTCAAGTCAAAGCCAGTGCTAAATATCCTGAACCCATAGAGTTTCACGCTGCATCAGAAGTGAAGGATGAAAATATAAGCAATATATATCATGGAGAGTTAGCATCGCAAAATTTGAGAAAATACAGTGCAGCAAGTAAGAAAATCATGAGAAATATGGGTTTTGATTGTGACAAACCCACCGGCTTGAATCATGGGAAAGGAATTCAGATCCCTCTCGGAGTTAATCGGAAAAGCGAAGAAAATTCCAAGGATTGGGAGCAGAATCAGCATAAATATAGTATCAGCTAACATGACCTCAGCTACACCAGATACTAAGGTAATTGAATATCCTGAAACCGCTCCAAGGCAAATAGAAGACGGGGGGCAACCAACGATAGATGGCCTGCGAGAAATAAATTTGGGAACAACAGAAGAGCCAAGGAACACATTCATCAGCGTTAGCCTTTCAGATCAGGAAACTGAGAAATATGGCCAACTTCTCAAGGAAAATAAAGATGTTTTCGCTTGGACATATGAAGAAATGCCTGGACTGGAACCCTCTGTGGCAATGCATCGACTAAATATTTCCAAAGAAAAGAAACCAGTAAAGCAAGCACAAAGGCGATTTCACCCAGACCTAATTCCGTTAATCGAAAAAGAAGTAGATAAGCTAATAAAGGTTGGGTTCATCAGAGAAGTTAAATATCCCAAATGGATATCAAACATTGTTCCGGTGAAAAAGAAGAACGGACAGATTAGAGTATGTATTGACTTCAGGGATCTAAATGAGGCATGTCCAAAGGACGATTTCCCTCTCCCGATAACAGAGTTACTAATTGATAGCACTACTCAGTATGCTATCATGTCTTTTATGGACGGATACGCAGGCTATAATCAAATCAGGATGGCGCCTGAAGATGAAGAGGCGACGGCCTTCAGAACGCCGCTTGGAATTTACTGTTATAAAGTTATGCCTTTCGGTCTCAAAAATGCTGGGGCAACATATCAAAGGGCAATGAAAAATATCTTTCAAGATATGATGCATAAACATGTCGAATGCTATGTTGATGACTTGGTAGTCAGATCTGGAGATCATCAAGAGCACCGCGAACATCTAGCATCAGTCTTCCGACGACTCAGAAAGAAGCAATTAAAGATGAATCCGGCTAAATGTGCATTTGGAGTGTCTTCCGGCAAATTCCTCGGCTTTGTGGTACGGCACAGAGGAATCGAAATTGATCCAGAAAAATTTAAAGCTATTCAAAATATGCCGCCACCAACAACGTTGAAGGAATTAAAAAGCTTACAAGGAAAATTGGCATATATTCGTCGCTTCATTTCGAACCTTGCAGGAAGGTGTCAACCATTTTCTTGGTTAATGAAGAAAGATACAGAATTTGTATGGGATCAGGCTTGCCAAAATGCCTTCGATTCAATTAAAGAATTATTAAAACAGCCGCCGGTGTTAACAGCTCCAGTAAAAGGTAAGCCACTTATCTTATATACATCCGCCGCTACAAATTCTTTGGGTGCTTTGTTGTACAATGTAAACGGCTTTTAAAAAGAGACTCTTTATTATTTAAGCCGAACACTGATGGGGGCAGAATCTAATTATTCTCTGATTGAAAAAGAGTGTTTGGCGTTAGTATTCGCTATGCAAAAGCTAAGGCATTATTGTCTCTCCCATGACATAACTCTGATCTCAAGAGCAGATCCGATAAAATTTTTGATGACCAGGCCAATGTTATCAGGAAGACTAGCCAAGTGGATGTTATTATTATCAGAATATACTATTTCGTATAAGCCGGCGAAAGCAGTAAAAGGGCAAGCAATGGCAGACTTTCTCGCAGCACATCCCATAGCAGAATGTGAGGAAATTAATGATGAATTCCTAGATGAACAGGTCATGTTGGCTGAATCTCAGAATCTTTGGCAGATGTATTTTGATGGTGCTGCTCGAGTATCGGGAGCGGGGGCAGGAGTGATATTCATTACACCTCAGGGCGATTTATTACCATACTCTTTCACATTGGGTATCGCGTGCACAAACAATGAAGCTGAATACAGAGCTCTTATCATCGGAATGGAAATAGCACAGCAAATGGAAGTAAAATCATTGCATATCTTCGGAGATTCTAAATTGATTGTAAATCAATTAACCACAGAATTTGAAGTAAGGAAAGAGGAACTTTTGCCTTATTATCGAAAGGCACAACAGTTACTTGAACAGTTCTATTATGTGGAAATTAAACATATACCGCGGTCGGAGAATGCAAAAGCAGATGCTTTAGCCAGTTTAGCAGCGGCTTTATCCTGCACAAACCGAAGTCCTCTTCAGGTAACTATAGAAGAAAGAAGATTCCTGCCATCTGCAGAAGTTATTGAAGAAGCCGTTGAAACGCTGCCAATATCCTGTTTGGAGGTAACAATGGATGATTGGCGTCAGCCTTTTGTTGACTATCTCAAATATAATATCTTGCCAGAAGATAATGCACATAGACAGCAGATTAAGCAGCGATCAGGAAAATTTGTCATATGCAGCGAAGTATTATATAGAAAATCTTATAATGGAATGCTATTAAGGTGCTTGGACAAGCGAGAAGCAAACCAAATGCTGTGAGAGGCACATTCAGGTGAGTGTGGAACACATCAAGCTGGCCGGAATTTATGCCATAGAGTGCATCGAATGGGTTATTATTGGCCTACTATGATTAAAGATGCGATAGAATATACAAAGCGGTGTCATGAATGTCAAATACACAGAGACATAACACATGTTCCTCCAGAAGAATTACATCAGTCTGTTGCTTCTTGGCCTTTCTCAGCCTGGGGACTCGACGTTATTGGTCCTATAAATCCTCTTTCATCCAAAGGAAAACAGTATATTCTGGCAGCAACAGATTATTTCTCCAAATAGACCGAAGCAGTCGCCTTGCGTAATGTTAAAGAGAAAGACGTGATCAATTTCATCCGTCATGCTATAATATACCGTCATGGTATTCCGAAGAAGATCGTCACTGATAATGGCACCCCTTTTAAAAATAGAGGCATGGAAAAGTTATGTCAGAAGTTCGGCATCCAACATTCTTTTTCAACACCTTATTATCCTCCAGCCAATGGATTAGCAGAGGCGTTTAACAAAACGATTGTCAAAATAATGAAGAAAACGGTGACGGGCAATAAGCGCGATTGGGATGAAAAGTTACAAGAAGCGTTATGGGCCTACAGAACCACTCATCGTACAGCAACAGGAATGACACCATATTCATTAATCTATGGTATGGAGGCAGTTATCCCAATTGAAATACAAGTGGCATCACTCAGGGTGGCAGTGCACCAGTCTATAACAGATGATGAAAATGCAAAAATAAGGCTGAAAGAATTAGACTTACTCGATGAGAAACGTCTTGCAGCTCAAAGAGCTTTATTGCAATCATATCGGCGAAACATCACCGCATTTGATAAACAGTTAAATACCGTTCTTTCAAAAAGGGGATATGGTGTTAATGTTGAAAAGACCTATAATGGTCACTCACGGGACAAAGGCAAGTTCGAGCCTAAATGGGACGGTCCATATGTGGTGAAAGAAGTATACTCCAATGGGGCATATAGAATCACAAATCAAGAAGGACAGGATATCAGTGTACTTGTCAACCCCCGTTTTATCAAAAAATACTATCCCTAAAGATAGAGATGTGGATTTTGACCCAGAATATTATCGGCATAATGATTCTGTATCAAAAGGGGGCAAAGATGAATAAGATCATGTCTATATGCGCCAACAAAAGAAAAGAAGAAATTCACAAGCATATCAATTATCAAAGCAGCAAATCTGGAAAATATATATATGATCATCATCATCAAAAAAAAAAAGATTCTTAAAGTTATATTGCCTTACAAGGCACAAATTCTTGAAGATTCTCTTGAAGATATTATCTAAGCTGAGAATTATATTGCCTTACAAGGCATGGATTTTCTTGAAGATATTTCGGAAATATCTACTATATTTGCAAATGATGATGATTATATATATATTATCGCCTTACAAGGCATGGATTTTCTTGAAGATATTATCAAAAGCAAGGATATATCAATATCAATCAAAGAGGCAGTATAGCCAAGCCAAAATCCTAAAAGAGCCAAAATTGAGCAAAATCAAAAAGATCAAGCTCGAAAAAAAAATGCTCTCAAAGGATCAAGCTCTAAAAGAGCCGGCCAACTATACGTAAGACCCATGAAGATCGCCATTCGGGCAACGGCGAGGAGTCAGTGGCCCTAAAAAGCCCGCGAAGACCATCGAGCGCACCCATGCGGGTAGCTGACGAAGTCAAGGATTCAAAGCCTAAAAGGCCATAAATCCGCGAAGACTAGTCACCGTAATTCCCATGCCGTCTGTATAGCTTCCGGCGGTGCACCACGGGAATGGATGAAAATGCCCTCCTGTGAATGGGCTCGACCTTGCGGCACGAAGAAAAGCGGGGGCCGCGGTGCGAGCTTTATGCCAACCGTGCGTAAGACCCTCCAGGTCTAGGGTTTGATTTCAGTAGTAACTCGTGAGGAAGGGCTTAAACCTACTCATTGATGGACTGGCGACCCTAGATTTGGTGCCCAAAGGTAGCCTTGCGAGCCCTGCGAACTCTAGAGAGTTACCGTGGCCAACCCTGCGCGTAAATCCAACAGTTCACCGTCCGGTAGCGTCAATGGGCCCCTCTGATGGACCGTGACCGTGAGCTCAAGGCAGTGAGAAGTCCAAAAGCGAACTCTAGAGAGTTACAGTGGCCATCACATAAGACCCATAAATGCTCCACTACTCATGAGCTTAAACTGTGTGTGTGCGCACGCTCCACTACTCATGAGCATAAACTGCGTGTGGCTAATTGAATTGAAACTTAGTACCGCCAATTTAAATACTCACCTAGAAAATCCCGTACTAACAAAGCATAAAAGGTTTAGAAATTGTAAAAAAATGTGTAATGAAATTATTATATAGAGAATAAATATAATATTAATAAAAATATAAATATAATAAGATTATCATATAAATATAATTTGACAATACTAGTATAGATATCATCAATATGCAAGATAGAAAAAATATACCATCATAAAACATCCCAAAATACTATCATGAGATATATGATAAATTACATCCAAGAAACACGAAAGCAAATATCACATGTTTTAAATTACATGATTCAAAGATCCTCTGTAATTCCCATTGCTTCTGAATATCTGAGCAAATCTTCTTTCAATTAGCTGCATCATGTCTAGATTTTTCTTCAAAAATAAGTCTCGCATGATCAGGAACGCCAGCAAGCTTATTCTCCAAAGAAGCGATCATTTCTTTACCTTGAAGTTGTGCAGATTTTTCAACATCAATAGATTGAGCATTCACCTGTATCTTCTCTTCAAAATCCTGAATGATTAAAACCTGTTCATGATTCTTCCTCTCCAGTTGCAAGATTTCTTCCTTTAAAATTGCAATGCGGTCTTGAATAG
Source organism: Magnolia changhungtana (assembly GCA_030180095.1). NCBI lineage: Eukaryota > Viridiplantae > Streptophyta > Magnoliopsida > Magnoliales > Magnoliaceae > Magnolia > Magnolia changhungtana. The sequence continues at coordinate 260,981 of JASAUF010000067.1, read as the reverse complement.
TCTTGCTTTCATCAACATGAATCTTTAATTGATCCTGAAGAATTATACGCTCTTGTTTAAGTTTAGAAATTGATGAAGCTGTCAGAAGGGCTTGTTCTTGTGATGAAGCCAACTGCCTTCTACACTCTAAAATCTCAGGAGCAATTGTAATATTCTCTACCGACGCCAAAGAAATTACGGAATCACGAAATTTGAGGAGTGAATCCCGCAAAGGAGATATGTTGATTCTGGCCATCTTAGCAGAGCTTTCCAAAATTTCTATAGCAACATCCAAATCCGACCACTGATCAGGATTTCTGAAGATGTGGATTATTGCTAACAGAGAATGTTTCACCATAAGCATTTTGTGAGCAGGAATATTTGCAAAGGATGATAGTTCAGAAGTAGTGGTTACAGAATCAGAACTAGCCGCACCGCTACGGGGATAAGTTCCTATAGTAAAAGAAGAAGGATATTCAATATATTATTATGAAATATATATAGTCTTGAGTAATGATAAGCAGTGCATATATATACCTGTCACTGGAATACGACTAACAGAAGGAGAAACTCTTTGAGCTATGGAATGACCAAGTCCCACCATATCAGCAAAAGATGGTGCTCTAGCTTCTGTACTAGAATCTCTGGTAGCCGGAGTTGGCAAGTCAGTAGGTTTCGTAGAAAATATGATTTCACGAGCCACTACTCTGTACTACCAATGGAACTACAGAGCTCTTGGTGAAGATACCACAAGAGGGCTTCCTGAAGAGATAGCACCTACTTCTGCAACTTGGGCACTTAAAAAGGGAGATGCAATGATTTTAGATAAATAATAGTTGTTATAATATAAATCAAATATATATATATATGAAAATTTTCCTTTACCTCGTGAATATCCATATTCTCCATAATCTAAAGGCTCCTCTTCATCTTCCTCAACATAGGAGATTTAGCAGAACATTAATGCTAGAAGGAGTCTTAGCAGTTGCGGGAAGATTCTATCTCAACTTCTTTCATAGTTATTTCCTCTTCTTCGCCAACATCAACTTCACCTTCTTCAAAGTCATCATTTTTATCTTCGCCATTATCACTATCTCCGCTATCTTCATCCTGCAAAGATTCAGTTGTACTTGATGATGAAGTTGAACTTTCGTCTCCCAAAATTTCTTCGTCAACTTCTTCAACGATAACCTGCTTTCCTTTATAAGAAACGGGTTGGCTGCTCTCCGGTGCAGGCTCTTGGATTATAGGAGAAGCAGAGGCTGGTCGAGTTCCTTCTGAAGGGATAGGGGATGATGATTGCAAACGCGTTCTTGATCTAGTCATCGGAGAAGATGGACTAGGAACAAGGGGCTGTGGAGGAGATGTGGAAGTACCAATAGCCGGTCCTTCTTGAACCACTCGGTCTCTCAGAATTGGAGAAGATGTACCTTCAACATTATCTCATGCACTGGTTTAAAGAATCCCGACGAGATTTCTCAAATTCTCTCAAATCTCCGTGGGCAAACCAGCCATCCAAAGTGTTGATGGGCTTGATTTCACGGATGGGATCTTCTAATGATATCTTTCTGCAAATCTCTCCAGGATGAGATGCGTGACTCTTCTCCGGAATATAGCCAATTCCGCTCTCTAAATTTCTGCCCTTCAGCCTGGGTGGATGAAGAAAGATAGAAGAATCTACTGGCAAGCATTTATTGACCAGGTATGATTGATGATCCCACCATCGCATCCAGCTATATGATGTGCGGACTATGCGATCACAGCCTGGAATTATGAAGAGGGAGCCAACACAGCCATTCAGCAATTGTTTCCATATCATGGCCCAGTTAAGAGGACCAGTTCCATAACAGCGCATTTTTCTGGTAACCAACCCGCAGTCTTGTGGCACAGTTTGATCATAACCAAATTGACGAGCAAAACGACTGGGGTAGTAAGGTTCTCTCCAGAATTCTGTCCCTTCCCGCAGAGGTAAACTGCATGAGCGAATAGAAAAGAAGAAAGCTCTCTCTGCAAGAAGAGTTTATGTCGTCCACCATGTCTGTGTCTGCAGGATAGCGATAAAGGCGGAACTGAAAGAAGTTTATCTGATCATCATCCCGAATCTTATTTGCAACCCACTCATATGCTCTTCTAGCCATTGCTCTTTGTTGAAAGAACCAGAGTGGAAGATGAGAAGGATGCGAATATGCTTGCTCAGAAACTTCGAAAGTCCAAGGGAAATAAACTCCAAGCCACCCCGTAAAATAATGCCAAGAAGTATGCGCAGATGAAGCTCCCAGAGTCGGGTCTTTTACGTGGGTAGCTATTTCTCCAAGGGCCCTGTAGATAGAACATAATACAGGAGGAGCAAGAGAATATTTATGGCCCTCTGCTAAAGCACCAGCTACAACGAAGACAGTAGAAAGATTCAGATACTATTTTGGACGAACAACATCTGCCCACTTGGAGCTGGGCAATACGACCAAGCTTAGCCAGTAAGCCAAAAATGCTGCAAGTTCTCCGAAAGGGCTATATTCTGGCTTTCCTCTTATTGCATCTCGAAGATTAGTTAATTCTTTCGAGCGGCAGTCACGAAACCTTCAAAGAAAAATGAAGGAGGTTAATATGTGGAAATGGCCAAGTAGCAAGAATATGAAGATAAAGATCAATTATCAGATTATTAAAATACCTGAGACCTCTAGAGAAATGTGCTAGCCATTGTAGAGGGGGAATTTTGTGGGAGTTGGGAAATTTTCCCATCTCTTTGAACAGCTCTATGGTAGTTTCGGAGATGGAAGGTTTACGGTCTGGAGAAGATACGAAGGCCAATTCTCTGTTTGTCGGAATAAACTCATCATAGAACTTGCCTGTTATTGTGAGACCAGCTATGCGATGAAGGTCCCATAGAGATATGCTCATTTCGCCATAAGGAAGATGGAAGGAGTTGGTTGTAGGCGACCAGTATTCAAGGAAGCCTTTTAGAACGTTGGGTTCCCGATAGAAGTATTTTGAGGTTACTTCTATTGCATCATAAAGGCCTATCTTTGCAAGAGTGCTCGTATGCTTCAGCAAGATAGCTTCCGCCCATTCAGAATAGTAGCGACGAGCAGTTAACAAGCCCCTAATACGAAATTCTGTCTGACCCCAGAGTTGCTCTCGATCTCTGAAACGCTGTCTCACTGTCTCATAGAAATGAGAAGGAAAGAGATCATGAGGACTGTGGAAGGGAGTCAAGAAGATCATGGGACGAGCTTCTCCGACATTCTGTCGCGGCTTCTGAGCTTGAATAGTGCCTTCTAAGATTCGGGGCTCTCTTGAGGCCCATGATTCGGTATACATCAGCCTTTCGCCATGAACACAATCTCTAGATTCACAGTCTAGCATAGACTGATGGCGATATACCTTGATTGGAATAATTGTCATGCCCTCCGCATGAGGGTTGTCAAACTTCATGACTCCTTCAACGACTCGTACTGAGTCCCACGAGTTCTGAAGACGTTTTTTCTTATGTTCCTTAATTTTTTCTGCAAATTCTTTCGCCTTATTGCGGCGAGATTTCTTCGAGTGAGAAGGTGGAGGAGTATCTTCGCGAGGAGGGGGTCTCTCACTGTCGGTACGAATGTGGGCTGTGGTCTTGAGCCATTCATCCCAGTCATATTCCCTTCCATGTTTTGGCGGGCATTTAATATCTCCCAAGGAGATGGATCTATGAATAGGAGAGGGTAAAGACTTAATGCGATCGAAAAAATCGAAAGTGGGGAGAACGGGTTCTTTGAAATAAGCTGGATTTCTAGAAGTTGTTTTTATTCTTTTAGCAGGTGGTTGGTCAGAAGGAGGCGAGTTTGAAGGAGACACAAGACGAGCAGTCTGTTTGATACGAGCCATAATGAAAGAAAGAGGAAAGAAGATAAGTCAAAGAGCAAGAAATGGAGAAAGAAGAAATATGGCTAAGTGTTGAAAATTTTCTAAGTACAGGGTACTTTGCGCGAGGTCGCGTAAAGTCTATGGTTTACGCGAGAAAATTCCAAGATCAGAGGACATCGCGTAAAGCGAAACGGTTTGCGCGGGGTCGCGTAAAGTGGGAGCTTTGTGCAGAATAAAATCGCCAGAGTAAGAGTTACAGCAGAGCAGTTCGTGAAAATGACTAAGTCATCGGACTATTTATAGCCTTTATGGCCGAGTACGGTACTCGAGTGGAACTTTGCGTGGGGTCGCGCAAACCCTGGAGAAAAAAGAATGGTTTGATCCTTTTCTTTGATTTTCTGAACAAACAAAGAACGGATCAAGGGGGCATCTGTTGGGGCATAAAATAAGCAAGGAAGTGAAAAAAACGACAAAGATCAAGAAATCACTTTGAAGATGAAAGAAAGAACAGTTTTAAGACCACTTTGCGCGGGGTCGCGCAAAGTGAAGTAGTTATACAAGACCGCGCAAAGTGAAAAGATTGCGCGGAGAACATGAAGACAGTTTGCGCAGGAAGGAGAGTTTGCGTGACACCGCGCAAAGTATATCGTTTGCGCGTGTTCGCGCAAAGTGTATGATGATGCGATAAAAATGGTTCGATGATATTTTGTCCCACATCGACCAGATCTGAGATTTTCATTGGTGGAAATGTCTATAAATACCCCGTTCCTTTTCTTAAAAAGGGTTCGAAGATTTCAGAAGTGAAGAAAAGACAAAAGAGAAGACAGAAGGTGCGGAGTACCGGACTCCTGCTTTGCGCGATCGCGCGCAAAGGAGTATTGGACTCCTGGAAGTTTGCGCCGGTCCAACAAGCGAAGCAGAGTGTCATATAGTTTGCGCATATAGTTTGCGCGGACCCGCGCAAACCTATTGCTTGGCAGTTTTTAACAGTAATGGGCTGAAATGCTGTCGGAATGACTGGAGTCCTCAAAGCTTCAAGTTCTTCTTGATCAAGAGAAAGGAAGAATCATCGACGAAGAGTCGTATTCCTCCTAAGTTTCAGGAGATGACCAAAATAGTACCGAAATGCTGCTGGAATCTTCGTTCTCTTGAAGACTGTTGATCAACTTGTTTATTTCCTCCTAAGTCATTGGAGATGATTGAGATCATTGCCGTTATGCTGCCAAAAATTATATGATAATTGACATTTGTAATAAGTTCTTTGTAAACTATCTTAGAATCAAGGGATATCAGAGGATGTAAATGAACTCAGAATTAATAAATGTGACGGTTGTCTTTATAATTATTTCATTGTTATGTTTAAATAAGATTATTTTCCCAAATCAAATACTTTTGTTTCCTTGTCGAAACATGGGATTCATTGTACAGACCGTGCAAATAAATATCTACCTCGTGGTGGGGCCCCCATATGTGACCACCACCTTATAGAGGAGCTTGCACACCATATATATGATATATACGTCGCCTGGTATATCCATGTATATTATATTGACATTATATGGTGTGTCATATTTGCAGCAAACGGTACCTTTTTAATGCACGGGCTTCACACATGCGTGGGTTCCACGTAGGCCCTTACATATACAACATGTATATCAATGTGGGGCCCACACGCGTGGTCCACCAACCAAATGGATGGACGGTCTGGATATGCCCAAGGTGGACTATGTCCATCCTTTGGACGACCCAAGATAAACACACGTAAGAGGCATGCATGCAGGACTCACCATGCATGCACGTATGAGGCAGGGTCACCCATGTACCTATGCAAGTGTGCATCTTTACACATGTGCCATGGGTGTTGAATCTGAACGGTCCAAAATATGTGGAATCGCGAGAAACCTTAGGGCGTAAATTTTCACCTTGGTCTGAGATTCCAGTGGGCCATAACAAAGATGATTTCAACTCAAAGGAAGAAACTGTTTGCATTTCCCATGGCCCACCGAAGTTTTGGTTCAACGTAAAAATTGGGACCAAGGGTTTTTATGAGGTACTGCTCCAAGTGGACCGCCCAGATCTTCCAAACTCAGAGATCTCAACATTTTTCAATTTCACGTGGACTGATTGGCAGGTGACGTTGCTGGACACTTTCATGCATGCATGCAATATTTATTTCTTTTCACAGGTGGGTCCCACATGAGCATGGGTATTGAATCCGAACGGTCCATAAGCTGTGGAATCCCAAGAACCCTTATGGGGTGAATTTTCACCTTGATCTAAGATTCTGGTGGGCCATAGTAAAGAGAATTTCAAATCAAAGGAAGAAGTTATTTGCATTTCTCATGGCCCACTGAAGTTTCTGTTTAAGGTAAGATTTGAAACCAAGGGGTTTTATGGGGTTCTGCTTCATGTGAACCATTCGGATTTTCCAGACTCATCAGCTATGATGAGATCTCCATTTTTTTTTGGCATGGACTGAATGGCAGAGTAACGTTAACTGTACATATACACAGTAACCTCAGTTTCACGCCATCAGCATTATGCATTACACAGGCGGGTCCCAGGTGGGGCCCACCACTTATCTACGCATACTATTATTAGATACATGATCATATTCATATGTATACATATACATGTATATATAAATAAAATTATAAAAGTAATGAAAGGAACATGTCCAGATCTGGACCTCCGGCCCAGGGCCTTTTTCTGGACGTAACGTCCCTGATGGACGGTCCAAATTTAAAGGGCCTATGGTGGCCTGACATTAGAGCCACCCATAACAGTTGGTGGGGCCCACGGTCGATGCAGGGCCCACATTCAGGGTTGGCCCACAGACGTTGGTGAGGCCCACCTGCATTTTATGCAGGGCTCAAGAACAGCCCACCTGTATTTAGTGAAAACAGTACTCATGCCGCGTGCTGTAGTAGAAGCCGTTTTCGGCCCACCCTTCAACGCCAGACCTGGCCTAGCAAGAGGTGTTGTTTCTCTTCATATTTTCCGTCCAACATGAGGCCTGAGTTCAGCTCAAACAGAGCAATGGTTTGGCTCGGCTTCAACTGAAAACAGGGGCCTGATGGAGAGTTTGAACGGAGTCATTCATGGCCTGTTTCTCTCTGCCTATCATGGTACTCGTTCAAGAGCCTGTCACCTAACATATCTTCTTCCTCATTTCAGCTCTAAACAGAGCTTAATAAGAGCTCGTTTCTCAGACCAAACCACAACCACTTATACGGCTGGTTTCGACTTCGATAAAGAGCTCAAACAGAGCTTCGGTCCCACCTGTCCATGGCTTGACGCACGGCCATCGTTTGGCTGGGTCTTAGTCCGAAACAGCTATTGCAAATGGGTTGTTCTCAGCCCGGAACAGAGTCTTGGATCGGCTCAGTTTTGGTTGTAAACAGAGACCCAACTACGACTTTCTCAGTTCGACACACGCAGCCATTGATTGACTTGGTTATCAGAGCTGTTTTGAAGCACAACAGAGGCTCAAAATAACATCAAATGGGACTGGTAACGTGGTCTGATGTCTGCCTGAGGCCAGACCATTGTTCGGTCGGTCTCAGCACAAAACAGCACGTTGAATAGAAAGAAGTAAAACCCATATTTCGGCCCCAACAGGGCCATCATACAGCCTAATTGTAGGTTCGTTTCATGGCTTCATTCTATCTTAAATGAAAGGAAGGAAATAGAAGAAGGAGTGGTCACCTACGGAGGGTGGATACCGGCCCTGCACTCGAACTACAATAGGAGAGACGACTCCCTGTTTCTCGCTCTCACTTAAACTCTCTCCCTACCTTACTTAGTATGAATTCCCTAGGGCTACAGTGCCCTCTTTATAGTTGGCGAGAGAGAGATGGACGGCTGTGATTGCCCATAACGTGGACGGCCCAGCTTGGCCCTTCCCAAATGGGAAGTCGGTTTCCTTCTCTCACCTCTCCACACGCCCCTTGGTCGGGCTATCTTTAGCATGAAATGGACGGTGGCAGTCGATCTACTTCGTCTGAAAATGAATGATCAAACGGCTATGCCGTTCTGATTATACAGGTCCCATGAATGGTCTGAATGGTTTAGAATGTTTAGAAAGTGGCCGTGGTGGCCCACCTATATATTTGAAGTAAGTCGGTTTAAAATATCCGTTGGCGGGAGAGATTTGTATTTTTGCAAATTGGTCAGTCAAGGTATGTTTGACCGAGCCAATGGTTTTGGTGCACCTCATGCACAGGTATTTTTTGTGCATAAGCATTGTGTAGAGGCCTACTGAAGGTTACTATCGCAATCCACTCCATCCATTTACATTGGGGACCCTACTCAGGGATTCTGGTCCATTTTGGGTCGATGGAGAGTCCTGTTACGTACCTTTTTGAGCTATTTTTGGCCTATCTGACATGATCTGTTGGCCGGTTGGACCCGATATTTGTCTTCAACGGTTATTGCCAAGTACTAGTTACGATGAAAGCACGGTTTGTCACTAACTAGTTCTCATGTGTTAGTGACAAGTGTATTGCAACAGTATTAACTATTGTAACGGTGTTGATGTCCAACCCACATCATGGTGGGGCATGCAGTTGGGACCCATGTTCCTGCTCCATAGCGCAGACGCCGCGTCCCTTCCGACAGCCAAGAAACGAATAAAGAAGGCACAAGCACTTGCCTTATTTTTTTTTATTTTTTATTTTCTCAAGGATTTTCCTAGGTGGGGCCCGCATCAGGGGAATCCGACCTAGCCATTGGTTTTTATGGCCCAACTCCGACCCATCAAGCCCAATATTCGACATATTTTAGGGTACAGAAACATCAGGGTGGATTTCAATGGTAAAAACACTATTTTCTATGCTATAGCCCGCCGGCTAGTCGGATTGGCTTCATTTTTTGGCTCAATGCCTAAAATGATCTAGGGAATGGAATGGACGACATGGATTAGACCAATGCATCAAGGTGGGGCTTGCATGAGCGACCCACCCAAAACCTTAACTATCTTTTTTGTTTTTTTTTTTTTTTTTATTATCATGTTAGTACACCCCACCGCTGTTCACCCTTCACTTCATCGGACCACGTCCAAATCTGAGATGTTTGGACCCGTGAACGTCCATTAAGGTGGGTCCCACATGGACCTGGCCTAACTTGATTGGATCGATCAATCTAATATTTGTGTTTTCCCAACATTCATAAGGTAGGGCCCACGTGGTTTGGACGGCCATGGGGTTTATTTGATAGACGGTCTAGATACCACATACACTCATCATGTGGGCCACAAAATAAAGGAAGGAGAGGGAGAGAGACACGTGATGATGGAGGGCTCTGCCACTATGAGCCTTCCCTTTCCATGCATTCAATCATACATCAAATGGGCCCCAATACATGTGGGCCCACCAAAACAAAAATCAATGGTGGAGATTCCCTCTCCACCAAAATAGAAGGTCTAGATGACCCCTATCCATGCAAGGAAAAATAAACATCATGATGGGGTTTATGGAGAATGGCTCCATCATGGAATGATCATGAGGATCAAGGTGGGCCATCGGCCACACCTAGGGTCCAAAGTGAGATCCATACCATCAATCGGTAGGCCTCACTTGGCCCATCATAAAAACATGAAATCTAAGCCTATAGAAACACCCACCGTTCGATCTTCTGGGTCTGATGGAATGCCAATCTCCTTGTGTCTTACTTTGATGGAAGATGATGAGAGATGAAGGGCTAGGATGAAGGATTTTGGGGTGGAAAGTGGGCTACACACATCTCACTTTCTCTCTTGGAAGTGCTTAGACGTGCACTTTTTTGGTGTTGCTTGGAAAGTGTGTTGAGAAAGTGAGAGAGAGAGGGGTGATTGTAAGAGAGGTGATGGATGTGAGTGATGGATGTGAGGTGATAGTTGTACTTGACATGTATGGGTGTGTAAGAGAGAGGGTGAGAGAGAGAGTTAACTTTGGGGTTGCTCTTGTACTTGACATGAGGTAATTGATTGATTGATTGATAGGACATGTTGCAGAGATTCTCTTGTACTTGACATGCGCGGTGTTTTCCTCGAACTGAACGCGGGCTCACATCTCCTAGCTAGGGTATCGAATCAGTGTGCAAGACGCGGCGTTGGAACCGCGGTGATAGTGTGGTTGCAATGGTACGAGTCTCGAATTAAGCCTACTTAAATCTACAGGATATGACTTAGGATCGCGTACAAACGTCGATTATAGGTCGCGGGTTCCTGGAATTCATCGGGAAGGATCTCGGGAGTCGACAAAATAATACAGGCTAGGATACGGGCCTTACAGCTCTCCCTATATAATAAAAATTTCATCCTCGAAATTTATACTACCATCTCCGCTAATCATAACTCATAAGGGAATAGGAAATATAACATTAGAAGCACAATACAACATACAATCAAACATCAAAAAGATGGGGATAGCGCTCTCGAATCTCCGCCTCGCGCTCTCAAGACGCCTCATCCACACTATGATGGTCTCATTGCACCTTCACCAAGGGAATGACCTTCGTCCGGAGGACTTGCTCCTTCCTATTGAGGATACGAACTGGCTGCTCAAAGTAAGAAGCGTCCTCATAAACCTCTAATGGCTACCAATCAATAACAGGAACGATTTCTGACCCACACTTCCTCAACATAGAGACGTGAAAAATGTTGTGGACGTCAGACAACTGAGATGGCAAAGCAAGCCGATAGGACACGACACCAATGCGCCCAATGATCTGGAAAGGTCCTATAAATCTCGGGACAAGCTTGCCCTTCAACCTAAATGAACCACACCCTTTATGTGTGAGACCTTGAGATACACATGGTCCCTAACGGTAAACTCCAAGGGACGACGCCGATGATCAGCAAAACTCTTCTACCGACTCTGAGCTGTGTGCATCCTCTGCTTGATGATATCGATAGCCTCTGACGTCTGCTACACAAGCTCGGGACCTAAGAGATGCCGCTCTCCAACCTCGGTCCAACAACTCGGAGATCTGTACGATTTGCCATATAGTGCCTCAAAAGGAGCCATGCCAATGGTCGCCTGATAGCTGTTATTGTATGCGAACTCAGCCAATCGCAGGTGCTCGTCCTAACTACTAGAGAAATCAATCGCGTAAGATCTGAGCATATCCTCAAGGATCTGGTTGACCCTTTCGATCTGGCCATCGGTCTGTGGATGGTACGTGGTGTTACGCTGCAAATCAGTCCCCTCGCACTCTGGAGACTCCCCCAAAACTGAGACGTGAACTTCGGGTATCGATATGAAACGATCGAGACAGGAACACTGTGCAGTCTCACGATCTCATCAACAAATAGCTTGGCGAGTCGGTCCGCATGCTAGGTCTCACGAATAGCAAGAAAATGTGCTGACTTTATCAGACAGTCCACAACAACCCAGATGGCGTCATGACTGCGCTGAGTCCTCGACAAGCCCATGACAAAATCGGTAGATACGTGCTCCCACTTTCACATTGGGACACTCAACGGTTGCAATAGACTAGGGGGTCTCTGATGATCGGCCTTGACACGTTGGCATGTGTCACACTCGACTACAAAACTGGCTATCTAACACTTCATCCTCGACCAAAAATACTGACGCCTTATATTGCGATACATCTTCATCGAGCCAGGGTGGATAGAGAACCGCGATCGATGTGCCTCAGTCATAAGATCTCGGCGCAACTCAGGAATATCTGGGACATAATCAGCCTCTGAAGTGAAGTCTACCATCAGAACCAATCTACCAATCTGACTGACTGACTCTCAGATGCTGCCTTTGCCCGATAACTCTGCACTAACTGCATGATAGAAGACTGCAAGCTGATCTCGAAGTCAAAAGCTGACACATCCTCAAGCATCCTCCACTCCTGAATCATCATGTACGCCACCAGGTCTCATGGCTGATGGCTGAGGGCATCCGCCACCACATTCGCCTTGCCTAGGTGGTACTGGAGATCAAAATCATAGTCCTTCAGGAGCTCTATCCAACGCCTCTGCCTCGTGTTCAACTCGGACTGAGAGAATAAATACTTCAAGCTCTTATGGTCAGAGAAGAGCTCGAACCTCACCCCATAGAGATAGTGCTTACACACCTTCAGTCTGAAGACCACTGTTGCCAACTCCAAGTTATGCTTGGGGTAGTTCAGCTCATGGACCTTGAGCTGGTGGGACGTATAAGCCACCGGCTTCCTGTGCTGCATCAGGACATCACCTAAGCCAACTCGCGAGGCATCGGTCAATATAATAGATCCATCACTCCCAGAGGGAAGAGTGAGGACATGAGTGGGTGTGAGGCGGTCCTTTAGCTCAATAAATGCCTACTCACAAGTGTCACTCCAAACGAACTCGGCACCCTTCCGGGTCAACCTGGTCAACAGGGTTGCAATACGAGAGAATCCCTCAATGAAACATCGGTAGTAGCCCGCCAAACTAAGAAAACTGTGGATCTCAGATGTGTTCGTGGGCTGGCCCCACTGACGTAAGACATCAATCTTCGAGGGGTCCACTGCGATGCCCTGTCTCATCATCACATGACCGAGGAACTTCAACTCCTCCTACCAGAACTCGCACTTCTCCGGCTTTGCGTAAAGCTGATGTGCACGGAGGGTCTGAAAGGTAATCTCCAGATGCTACTCATGCTCCTCACAGGTCCTCGAGTATATCAGAATGTCATTGATGAACATCATAACGAACTGGTTGAATACAGATGAAAAACCTCATTCATCAACTACATGAATACTGCGGGCACATTGGTCAGTCCGAAGGACATGACCTGAAACTCAAAATGACCATAGCGCATCCTTAAGGCGGTCTTCAGGATATCCTCATCTCAGACCCGAACCTAATGATAACCGGACTGTAAGTCTATCTTCGAAAAGAACTGTGCCTCCTGCAGTTGATCAAACAAATCATTGATCCTCGGGAGCAGGTACTTGTTCTTGATCGTGACCTTATTGAGCTCGCGGTAATCTACGCAAAGCCTCAATGAACCATCCTTCTTCTTTAAGAAGAGTACCGGCGCTCCCTACGGCGAATTGCTCAGATGGATAAACCTAACTCACGTAACTCGTCTAACTGCTTCTGCAGTTCCCATGACTCCAACGGTGCCATATGATACGGGGCCTTCGAAATAGGCGCAGTACTGGGCACGAGATCAATCTAGAACTCGGTGTACCGATGAGGTGATAACCCCAGAATCTCTTGAAACACATCAGGAAAACCACAAACAATCGGTAGCTGGTCGATGCTCAAAGCAACTGACTCCTTAATGGCACACGACAACAGGCAGGAAAGCTGCTCTCCTCTGGGCTCGAAACAAACTGGAACTCTGACACGCCAGGTATACAGAACGTGACTGTCCTCGTGGAGCAGTCCAATATGGCGTGGTAATTGGTGAGCCAATTCATGCCCAGGATGACATCAAACTCGGACATCGACAATACGAACAGATCGGTAGGAAAAAAGATGTCTCCAATCAGAACGGGGCAAGACGAATAAAATCGGTCTAATACTGCAGTCTTTCCCAAGGGCTTCGATATTGACAAACTCTCACGGGCAGACTCCATCAGTAAATTGGTCAATTAACAGAAATCATCGGCCACAAAGGAATGCGATGCACCAGAATCAAATAATACAAGTGCAATGCATGCAGAAACAGAGAGAGTACCCTCAACGACTCCTCCTAATGACTGAGGGCCCTACTAGGTGGCGTCAAATCTACCTTGGGCCTACTGGGGAGGTGTAGGTCCCCTCTTAGGTCTCTACTGTTGTTCGCCACCGTGGTGGCTGTTTCTTTGCCTCTCATCGCCGCCGCGGGGGAGGTCCGAGAGGGCCGGTGCCTTGGGTCACTTCTTCTTCTTCTTTGTGGAGGTTGTCGCGGAGGCTGATACGGTGCCCTCGGCTGCTGCTGCTGCGGATGGGGACACTTGTGCCTACGTTGTCCTGTCTTACCGCACCCAAAGTAAGTACCTGAAAATGGTCCCAAAGGCAGTGCTGGGGGTGCCACTGGTGCTCGGAATGCTGGCCGGGTCGTGCGTCGATGCTGTGGACGATGCTGGGAGCTACCGGAGGGTGCCTTCCTCTTCTGGTCTCCTCTTTGATCACGGGCCCTCTGCAAACCAGCCCAATCTATCTCGAAGATCTGGGCCCTCTCCACAATATGCTCAAACATCGAAAGCATGTGTCCGATCACATGGCTCCTGAGGACAGGACGCAAACTGTTCTTAAAACGGCGGGCCTTCTTAAAAAGGCCGAGCTATATGTCCTAGAGGGGGGGGGGGGTGAATAAGATTATGTTAAATTAAAATGCTAATAGTGGAATTTAATCAATTAAAGGAAAGATAGCACTTTAAACAAACCACAATACGAAAATGTAAAGCAACCTCAAAATTCTAATATTGAGAGGTTGATACAAATGTTGTTCTAAGGACAACCTTGTACCATAAAAACCAAGGGTTTATGGTAGGACAACCTCACTAGAACAGTTTGTTTATCAAAAACTTAATCTGAAGAGGAATAAAAAGGAAATAGCTAGAAAGGAAATCTACACTATTACAACATTCCCCACAATGCTTGAAATGTAAAAATTATAACATTCACATCCACAAATACATCCACAATCTTGAATGATAAAAGATATAGAGAATAAACAAACATTCAAACCACAAGACATAAAGAACTATAGTAGTTTGATTGTGTGTACACCAACTGTTAAACAATAGCCACACAACTACTCCACTCCTAATATCTTCACACAATGAATATTAGCGTTCACTATGAAAATATGTTTTTCTAGGTTCACCTAAAACCCTCATAATTGTTCTTTCAAGTGGGCTTACACAATTCAAAAACCCCACACTCTAACTTTTTTGGATCACCTTAGATAACCAAAAGAATGAGATTTTTCTGGCTTAATCTCAAAATAAACCAAAACAGAGAAAATTACAATAATGTAAAATACCTGGATTTCTCCTTTTGTTGCAGCCCGGAAGAACCAAATCAGAGTAGAAGTTTGAATAGAAGTTCAATGTCCAATACTCACTTATGAAATGGTTCTACATTCTAAATTGATTTTAAATTAAATCCAGTTGGGCTAGCTCTATTTGATTTTGATTCCAAGAAGTGGGAATTCTTCAATCCCTCTTTCAAATCAGATTGGAATGCAGAATACAAAATTAAATATACAAAGCTAATAAAAGAGAATATTAAATATGCACGATATAGCTTAAAAAAGAATACAAACTTATCTCTCAGAGTGATGACTTGATTATACTTTTATTCGATTGAAATACTTTGAAATTCGTGCTCTACTTATAGATGAAGAAATCGCGTCCACGACTGGTCGTGAGGACACTACGACTGGTCATAGGACGAACAATATTTTGAAATTTTCAGCGCGATCGGATAAAGCCGTTCCACGACTGGTCGTAGGCCTTGCATGACCGGTCATGTGGTCTCCACAACTGGTCGTGACATGTCCACGACTGGTCATGACAAAGCTGAATTAGTTGCTGGACTTTGAGTCATGGTTGCAGGACTGGTCGTGGATGAGTTGTACACTGTTCACACGACCAGTCGGGCAGTCTCCAGGACTAGTTATAACTTAACTAAAAAATTCTAAAAATTTGCAACAACTTAGGACTGGTTGTGAAATTTCTTGGACTAGTCGAGCCAGTGCTAGGACTAGTCGAACAGAGTCCAAGACTAGTCGAAGAATAGACCAAACACTTATAAAGTAATTTAATTTAAATTATGTATTCAAAATAACCTACCCTAAGGTCAATCTAAGGTCTTTCATACCTTGGACATGATGTATGAACATTGAACCTTCTTTTCTTCAAATGATAGACGATCTTTGAAGTCCATGAAGCTTGAGATCTCGACACATAATGGAGCTTGAACTTGAGATCTTTTGAAGCTTGAATTTGTAGTACTTGAGTGGTACTTCACCTTGAGTCTTGAGTATGAACAGTTGACTTGTCTTTCAATGTCGCTTTAAAACTTTGAACTTTGAAGCTTAAAGGAGTGAACAATGTACATGATCTTGCATTTCTTGAAGTAGATCTTTGTTCTTGACTTGAAGCAATGTCCTTGTACATGTGATGCATTGCTTTGAACATATATATCAATGTGATACACAAGACATAGACTATGGTTTTGGCACAACAAAATTTGATAATCAAAGGAGCAAATAACCATAACACTTACACTTCCGCCCCTCATCATCAACAAGGTACGTCGCGAATCTCGATAATGCAACCAAACGTGCCTCATACTGGGACACAGTCATGTCCTCCTGGACTAGAGTCTCAAACTCTAATGCGTGCTGCTGTCGCACATGCTGGGAAAGAACTTCTGGTTAAACTGGTCTACAAAGTCCTCCCAGGTCCATAAGAAATCGGCCACTACCGCTCAGGCGACAGATGCCCACAAATACTGAACCTCACCCTGGAGAAGAAATACAGCTAATGGGACTCGCTGCTGGGTCGTGCATCTTATGGTGTCGAATATCTTCTCCACCTTGGAGTACCATATCTCTGCTGTAGTAGGGTCTGGCTCACCCTAGAAATGCGGGGGATCGTGCTGTTGGAAGTCCTTGAGAAAGGCACTTACATGCTCTTGCTCGACCTCGATTGGCGTAACAGTGGGACACCTGATCTGCCCCTAAAGAATAACGGTAATCGCCTGTAGCATCTGCTGCAGCTGGGTGGCTATAACGTTGCATTACTTATGCAACATAAACAATGATAATTAAATATTGTCTGTATTAGTATGTTAAACATGAATCAGATTACTCTAAATTAGCATATCATACTTTAGAGACAATTAGATTACACAAGCGAAAAACTGTGATAGATATATAAAGCGAAAAACTGTGATAGATATATAAAGCATATAAGTGGTTATAAGTCCCTAGAGTATGAACATGTCACCAGATTAAATAATTGCATGTATAGTTCCAAAATTTACAAAATGATACAATGTAATGGCATCTAATCCGTATCCTTGTAACCCCAGTGACGCAACTTTAGGTCTACATAGACTCGCCAGAGAGTTACATGTAGGAGAACTCCTCGTCGTTGTAAAAGTCAGGCTCCATCTTGTAAACCTCGCCATCACCTGCAGCTACAACAGAGTCTGGTTGGTGTTTTAAAACACCATCACAGAGTGGGAGTGGGTGATCAACTCAATAGAGCTATAAGGCAAAGGTTAACATGTTATCAATTCAGTCAAGCAGTAATGATAAGGCAATCAACAATCATATCCTAAGTACTCTTATTAATGCAAGAATGGTATGCGATAATGATACATGCCCTCGCCTGCATCCCTCAACGACATCATCTCACGATCGTGCATGCACCACTCCGGACACATGCGCTTCCTCGCTAAAGCACATGTAATGCGGTGCATGGTCGTATTAGCTAATATTTAATTAAGTTTATTCATATAGCAGATTCAAGAAACTAAGGTACCTCCCTTTATATCATTTACCGAAACAATCATCTAGGGTAGTCAATCCTAGTTAATCACATACGATAGGTAAGTTATAGGGCAACATCACCCCTGATTAAAAAGCAGTGGATAAGCAAGTTCAGGTTACTATGGAAGGCTCATCACCTTAGCGCATGCCTAATTTATACTCGGGGTCACTACGGAAAGGCTCATCACCTTAATGTAGGCCGACAACTCGAATACAGTGTCCCATACCACCGTATTTGGCTCACGAGTTTGGGTTGCTCACTTGACACTACGGGGAGGTTCGTCACCCCAGCGTAGGTCGATAGCTCGACGATGGTGTCCCATACCACCATGCCCCGCTCATGAGTCTTAGTGGATCGTGGTACCAAGGTTAAACGGGCTTTTAATTGGTAAGTGGTACCTTAGATTCAAGCAGTAGCGTCCATACATGGTGAACATACATTAAGCCAATCGAGTTACTTGACAAGCTCTACTGGTACGAGTGCACCTTAAATTAATTGACATGGAGCGCATACACACTCATCATGGCCTAACCACTGTCGATATTCACCATACAACTTGGATTCATCGAACATATCCGTTGTGGCGAAACTAGTTTGACAACTGATCGTAAATCGCTACCAATTGCCTGGACTACGCATTAGTCCCAATCATACTCGAATACAATAGGCATTCATATGTGATAGTCAAATAGCATGTGACAACCAATTTAAATATAAATCTCATTTGAGCATTTTAACAAACACATAGTGCACATGTTATCATACATAGGCATTTCATCCATAAATTACGTAGTAGCGAGATAGGTTACATGAAGGAAACTTTAAATATGGATAAGGTAGTTGAGAATCTCATCTCAACACCCTTATTAAATACATTTCAACAAGCAACTTCTCATTCAGACATTTTATCAAACACGTAGACTACACATATCAACATACATGTAATAAATTAGTTATAACATATAATATAGCAAATCCTTTCACAAAGGAGTTGTCACACATACAACAATCATATATTCTCAATAAAAAATTATGGCAAGAGCAAATCATAATTCCATATTCATTCAAATATTTCAACAAACACATGGAATACATTATATTCAACATAATTCATATATATGTATAATACACGAAAAACATCACATCTAAGTACATGTGACAACAATCAAGTCTGTCATAAATCATTAACTGACATTGAAAGCCTCGAAAACCATAACCTAAACGTTTATAGTCCGCACCTTTCATCGGTTTACTCGTTACGAACTCGGTACGAACTCGGTTCGTACACTACGTCTCCGTTTACAGCAAAATGGCTACCTAAATCATGAAATAGGTTAGCTATTCCACCGACTTCTTTATTTGAATTTGTGAAAAATATTAGGGTTAAGATTTCTTACCCAAATCGTATATGAAATCGTCGGTGTAGCGATGGTGGGGAGGTGATTCAGTACATGGAGTCGTGGGAGTGAATCCCAGTAACGATCTCCCTCTCTCCCTCTCTCTCTCTCTCTCTCTCTCTCTTCTCCTCACTCTTTCCTCCTCTTTTCTCTCTTCTCTCTCCTAGGGTTAGAGAATTCGTATGGAATGAGAGAGGGGTGGGTTTAGGGCATTATATAGGCCCAGAAGTGATGTCAATGGGCCCAGGGCCATTGTATATATACTAAGGATAGAGCCAAAAGACATTTGTTTCGTGCCAACGGAGCTCATCTGGAGGTCCATTACCTACATATAGTCTGGAGAAAGTTCCTTGACAATGGATTTATGCTAGGTTAAGGTTTTGGTCCGATCGAATTAGCGGATCGATTGTGGAGGACCCGTTTCAGTTTAACGGTCATTGTCACTCGATCAGGGCCACAAGTACACCAATGGGTGCAGAGAAATTTCTTTGATCTAAGGGTGTAGTTGGGTCAAAATCTGATGGTCAGAAACCTTAAATTTGGCCTGCAAGTGAATGACCCAATTTACTTAAATCGGAGTTCATTTTCTAAAGATATTCGCATTTCTCACACACTTTACTCAGGGCTCTAGTTGTGCGTAGGGCTCGATTCCCACGATGGTTGTCAAGCCCAGTAATGTGGTCATAACCGTATAGTTACATGGTTATCGGACTTTCGACATGTGGTCAAGGTCTGATACAGAGTTTCAATGTGTTCCCAGGAATAACTGGGTTTTGAGATTTCTCTAGGTTTTTAGGTAATGTAGAGTTAGCGATTTTACTTGTTTTGGGTCTTGCAGTTCGTATAGAAAGTAGTTCAAGCTAATATACTAATTAATTTAGTTTAGTACTTAATTAATTTTCATCTAATCTCTACATAATTCGATCCTTAGTAATTTCTGCCTAAGGTGGTACTCGGGTTTTTGTATAGATTTTTCCGAGACGTTACAGCGGCACTCACAGGTACGGTTGGATCCGCACCGCTCTCAGGTAGGGGAGTAGTATCCTCAGGATAGAAAGCAGGAATATCCGGTGGTAGAGCGGGATTCGCTCGGGTCTCTTTTTTAAGCGGCATGTCCTGCAGGAAGGAACAAGGGCCTATCAGTCTTGAGAATTCTCGAAGGCATAAACGTTAAGGGTTTATATCGGAAAATCACTAAGTTATTCGGACTCGGAACCTATTCATTCTAAGTTCATAGTAGATATGTGATGTGATCCTCAGGTATTCCCAAGTTATGCTCTGATACTAACTTCTGTCACACCCCAAACTCAGAAAATGGGCTCACAAAATTTTTGATCGCCGAATTCGACACTGATAGCCTCTATAGTGCCCCATTCTCAGCTTCCGGCACCCATTTGCCAGATTCCGATCTTGGGATTCTACAAGGAGGATTTTCAGTATAATTTTTTTTCGTAATGGAGCATAACCACGAGCATAACCAATTCACAAAACAACATCACCACACATCCACTATATCAAAAACTTATAAGTACAATGCGAAAAGGGAAATATAAGGTGATAAAAAAGCTCCAAAATAATCTGATACATACTCCTGCCTCAGCGCTGCTGCGATCCAACGACACCTGCACGCAACGGTCGTGCATTAGCTTATAAAAGCTTAGAGGGTGGTGTAAGTATGTATGCAAGGTAAGTACCGAGTATACAATATTAGAGTAATGCAAAAATATACGGTAAGTCCATGTATACTATCAGTCGTACCAAGGCTATGCGATACAAGGCATGAATGCTATCGACCATACCAAGGCCATGTGATGCGAGGCCTATGTAACCAAATGTCATATGCGAGATGCAAACCAAGCATGCCATTCATCATCAAGTACACATATCAGTACAATTTCTCTCTGGGATATCACCGGGGTCTAATACACTTCACATTGACTGCCGCCTCTCTAGCCGTACAGCCTAGCTAGTGGAAGAGACCACATTATCTGCCTGACCAGTAGTCTGCCAATACCTACCTGGCTCGTCGATAGCGGACTGATTTGCGAGCTGGTTAAACTCAACCTAGCTTACAACTCCCTCACTTGGGTGGATAAGGCCACACCCCCTTCTAACCAACCATGACATAGTGGGAGACGAGGCCTACTGGTATTCGACACTCTGTGCTCATGTATCCACTCGGTCTAGACGTTGGAGCACTCTTGACACCAAAAAGGTTCTGGGACTTTCACCCAAGGACATCTTAAGTGCCCATAGTGCTAGAACCAAGTATTTCGGTATCCGATACGACCATCCATGATGTACCTATGGAGCCACGGCCCTGATGTCGCTAGGGCGTACAATGATCATGACACACAAATGCGAGATGCATGAATCACACTATCCAATCATGCAACAATCCTACGCATACCACGCACTCATGTGGGTAACTCCTATCAGTGAGTCCCATAAATAATCTACCCAATGGCATATGCTATGATTAGTCACTACTCATATCAAGCATACATATGATGCGTATGGCATGAGTCATGAAATTATACTAAGCATGTTATAAAGTGATGAACTATCCTCGCAACGAAGATGGGCTTAGACGACCTCCACACAACAAGTATGGGCCTATCAATGGGCCCTAAGGAGAGTTACAATACGGACATTTAACCAACATTATACTTACAATGTGGGCGTCAAATCATCATTGCTCTCAAGGCATAGCCTGCCATAAACATCATTACATAAACTATGGTGGAATCACACATGCAATGGACCTTATGCACATCCCATTGGGCCTCGATCCATGGGCCTTCAATACATCAAATGGGCCTCATAACATGGGTCTCATATATATTAAGGTGGGCCTCAACGGATGGGTCATAACTCCATCAAGATGGGATAATCATATGGGCCTCATATATATACCAAGGTGGGCTTCAATGGACAGCCACAAATAAATCAAGATGGGCCTCATATGTCATGCCCCAAACCCTGAAATTGGATTCATAAGAATCTCGATCATCGAATCTGCTGTCGACAGCCTCAGTAGTACCCCATTCTCGGCTCCTGGGATCCTACAAGGAGGATTTTCAACATGAATTTGTCTCATAAGAAGCATAACCACAAGTATACCCAAATCATAAGAACAACATCATCACCACATATCCACTAATATAATCATTTGAGTACAATACTAAAAGAAAAATACATGTGTTAAAATCAAAGCTCCAGAAGTCAGCTACATGCTCCAAGCTCCACGCTGTTGCAACCTAACATCACCTGCACCCGTCTATCGTGCATAAACTTATAAAAAGCTTAGAGAGTGGTGTAAGTGTGTGCACAAGGTAAGTGCCAAGTATTCAATATAATGCCATAATCCTACAATTTCAGAATACTGGTAAGATCATGAATCATATGATATCAGAGTAAGTGGAAATACTGACAAGTCCATGAGTCAAATAATATCAGAATACGCAATACAGATCAGCTATGCAAATGAGGAGTCATAAAGAGCCAAATATCATATGCCGAGGATGCAATGCAATATACAAGTCCTGATGAGTTCACGAATACTGTCAGCCGTATTTAGACCATATAAATGCAGAAACATGGTAACCCAAAATGTCATATGCCACGGATGTAATGTAATATGCGCTCCGAATGGAATGACCATGCTGGAGTGTGAAGTCGGGATGATAGTACGTAGTATTGCAAGCTACGGGGTCCACCACAAGGACTTCTATCCAAACCAGTCCCATACATAGATTTGGATAGTCAGACTCAATGTGGTAAACTCCTGATCTTAGGTTAGTTGCGCACCCCAACTGAAATCTTGGCCATTGTGAAGGTACATGTAACAAATAGTTGCGCACCACCAGCCCAAGTGGATAGTGAATGAATGAATGAGTATGCAACTCCTGCTCTACAAATCAGCATTGTACAACTCTGGGATCATCACCGGGGTCTAGTACACTCTGCATACAAGTCGCCGCCCACTGACGCGTGACCATACAAGTGGAAGAGACCTCACTATCCGCCTGGCCAGTAGTCAGCCAATATTTACCCGACACGTCGATAGCGGACCCATTCACGAGCTGGTCAAACTTAGCCTAGCTATACCCCCTACTCTTAGGCGGGTAAGGCCACACCCCCTCCTAACCGACCATGATACAGTGGGAGATGTGGCCTCCTGGTATTCGGCACTCGGGCGCTCATGTATCCACTTGGTCTCGACATCGGGGCATCTCCTGGCCTTGGAGGTTTAAGGATTTTCACCCACAGACATCCAAAGTGCCTAGATGCTCGAAACAAACATTTTGGTGTCCCATCTAGTCATCCATGACACGCCCGTGGAGGTCACAGCCCTTATGTCGCTAGGGCGTATAGTAATCATTATCACACAATGCAAGATGCATAAGTCATGTAGTTCAATCATGTATCAATCCTGTGCATACCGTGCGCTCATGTGGGATAACTCCACCTTCAGGGAGTCTCATAAATCATCTGTACTCTGACGTATGTAATGATCAATCACATTTCATAATAAACATGCAGATGATGCGTATGAGCATGTATCATAATGCTATGCTGTCACATACTCATAAGCGGTATCAATAACCAGTATCGACAATCGGCCTCGACAATGTGGACATTTAACCAACATTGCCCCCAAGGAATGACCCTCATAGAGCCTAACATATAGTGGACCCATGGCCTCACACAAGGGCCAAATATACAATACCATGGGCCTCACTCAAGAGCTTAATACACATCACGATGAGCCTTTCACATGGGCCTAACATACATCACAATGGGCTCTACAACCTAGCCCTCAAATGCACCACAATGGGCCTCATACTATCATAATGGGCCGCGTCTCATGGGCCTAGTACACATCACATGAGTTGCATCACATGGGCCTATATACATCGGATGGGCTACGTGCCATGGGCCTTATATACAATGCATTAGGCCTTAACAATCGAAATCGACCTCGATAATCAGAATCGGCCTCGATGATTAGCCTCAACAATTGGAATCGACCTCAAAAATCAGGATCGGTAATCAGCCACGATAATCGGAATTGACAATCAGCCACGACAACAGAATCGACAATCAACCATGAAAATCTGAATTGACAATCGGCCATGATAGACGGCCTCGATTGATAATCGACCTCGATGAGAATGGGCCTAACAAGGCCTAAGGGAAGGACACAATGTGGACATTAAACCATCATTGGCCCAATAATGTGGACATTCAACCAACATCGCCCTCAAGCAGTGGCTCACATAGAACCAAACGTAAAGTGGGCCCATGGCCTCACACGAAGGCCTAATATACATCGCAACGAGCCTCATACAATCACCATGGGCCGCATCAATGGGCCTAATACCATGGGCTTCAAATACGCAACAAGTGGGCCTCATGGGTGGGACACAAATACATTAAGGTGAGCCTCATGAATGGGCCATAAACACATCAAAGGTGGGCCTCATGGATGGGCCGTAAACATATCAAAGGTGGGCCTCATGGATGGACCATAAACATATCAAAGGTGGGCCTCACGGATGGGCCATAAACATATCAAAGGTGGGCCTCACTGATGGGTCATAAACATATCAAAGGTGGGCCTCATGGATGGGCCATAAACATATCAAAGGTAGGCCTCATGGATGGGCCATAAACATATCAAATGTGGGCCTCACGGATGGGCTATAAACATATCAAAGGTGGGCCTCAATGATGGGCCATAAACATATCAAAGGTGGGCCTCATGGATGGGCCATAAACATATCAAAGGTGGGCCTCATAGATGGGCCATAACATATCAAAGGTGGGCCTCACTGATGGGTCATAAACATATCAAAGGTGGGCCTCACGGATGGGCCATAAGCATATCAAAGGTGGGCCTCACTGATGGGCCATAAACATATCAAAGGTGGGCCTCATGGATGGGCCATAAGCATATCAAAGGTGGGCCTCATTGATTTGAACAAATGGATGGCTTAGAGAAATACATGCATCACAGTGGACCCTTGAGATGGATGACATGAAATGAAGCACATGCATCAAGGTGGGGTTCACGTTCCCTTATTGGATGGATGGAGTGGATTACACATACATCACAGTGTGCTGCACCTACCACCGTCCAAATATGGATGGCGTGGGTATAAGATACTTACATCAAGGTGGGTCCCACATGGGGCCCATCAGATATATAATATATTATATAAATACATCAACGTGAACCCGCCACGTATATAATATAATATTATATAAATACATCAACGTGGGTCCCACATGGCGCCCACCACATTCATATATATATATATATATAGTACATATATATATAATATAATAATATATAATTATTATATAATGTTCATATATATATATATATATATATATATTAAACAGAGTCTAACGTCCGTACCTGGATACTGGACAGATGGTTGGATTAGAGTACATCCATCAGGGCGGGTCCCCACCCGATTATAGCCGTTCAATCTCCACAGATTAATGATAGTGGGGCCCATAGGAGTCAGGGATCAAGCTGCCATTTGTATCCCCCTACATGTAAGTTTGCGTGACCCTGTGAACAGATTAGATGGAAAATAAACCTCAAGATGGGCCCTGGAAAAGTTTCAACGGTGTGCATCAATGTCTCCACTGCTTCCGGTGGTGTGGCCCAGCGGAGATCTGGATCGGCCTCCTTTTTGGCCTCAGGCCCTGAAATTATCTAGAGAAATGGAGGGACAGTGTGGTTAAATATATATAGAAGGTGGGTCCCCTGCTGCTTTGACCCAAAAAGAGTTTCAATGGTAGATGTTCAATCACTGCTGTTTATGATGGTGTGGTCCTGTTTATGACGGTGTGGTCCACTAAAATGCCATGAACGGCTGATTTTTGAGATGTGGCAAGGATAGTAGAGATGCTTGACATACATCATGGTGGGGCTCACCGTCTCTGTCTACATCCCAAGCATCAGCGTCCTCTAGACGCTGAACATCAGCAACAGGGGCGTCAGCCCCTACCAATGTATATAGTTTGTTTTTTTATTTTTATTTTTATTTTCTTATAGTTTTTCATAGGTGGGGCCCATGTCAGGATAATACACTCCATTTACTGGATTCTAGGGCTCATGGTACACCCAACGAGCCCAATATTGGATATTTTTCGACGCATAGAAACATTATAGCAGGTCCTAATAAATTTTAACTGTTAAAATAGTGTTCTAGTCAGTGTGGCCTACCAGAGTTTTGGATCAGCTTCATTTTTTGGCTCAACGCCTAAAACGAACTGAAAAATAGGGTGGACGGTGTGGATTAAATACAAGCATCATGAGTGGGGCCTGTTGTGGGTCCCACACTCCCCTCTCTACTAAAATAAACTAGACACTGCCTGCTGTAGCGTTCTTTGGATGCTGGCAGCAACGTCCACCACACACACACCACCAC
Organism: Magnolia changhungtana; assembly: GCA_030180095.1. NCBI lineage: Eukaryota > Viridiplantae > Streptophyta > Magnoliopsida > Magnoliales > Magnoliaceae > Magnolia > Magnolia changhungtana. The sequence continues at coordinate 234,853 of JASAUF010000067.1, read as the reverse complement.
ACTCACGCTATAGTGGGATTTCACCATCGGTGTGGGCCCATTTGGTGGATGGCCTAGATAAATTATATATTTCACAGTGGGGTTCCTTAGGGTGGGCCATAAGGCCTCATCGTCGCCATAAAATAAAGGAGAGAGAGAGAGAAAGATGTATGAAGGGGAGGGACCCCATCACTATGGGCCCTCCCTACACTCAATACAAAGCATATATCAAGTGGGTCCCACCATAAGTGGGCCCTACAACCAAATCATGATTTACGGTTAAGAACACCCACCTTTTGCTTCTTCTTGGGCTCCTCCTCATCATAGCTCCAATGGGACATGATTCAATGGTCGAGATCGGTTTTGAAGGGTGGAGATGGGAGATAGGAAGGTGAGCCACACCTAGCTCTCTCATGGAGCATTGGATGTGGGTTGCTTGGGAGGAAAATGAGAGAAAGAGATGAGAGAGAGAGGTATAAGAGAGAGAGAGATGGGTGAAAGGTGATGGGTGGATGTACTTGTGTAAGGGAGAGAGAGTTGACTTTGGGGGGTTGTTGTACTTGGGGATAGAATGGTTATACTTGACATTTGATATGACGTGTTGTAGAGATTCCCTCAGTATTTGCAACGCGCAGCATTTTTCCTCAAAATGAACGTGGGCCCATATCTCCTGGCTAGGGTATAGCTTCGGTGTGCGAGATGCGGTGTTGGAACTGCGGCGACGGCACGGTCGCTAGGGTCTAAGTTTTGGGTCGAGACGACTCTAATATATGGGACACGTCTCAGGATCATGCGCAAACACCGATAACAGATTGCAGGTCACCAGAATTCAACCAGGAGGACCATGGAATCCTACAGAACGGTACAGGCTAGGATACGGGTCTTACATCATATATCCCCAAAAATCATATTGGAGGACCATTTGGACTATACCATAAATAGCAATAGAGATAAAAATTTTCACAGTTAAATAAATCACAAGGCCCACTATAAAGTTTATTTTCCAACTAATCTAATCATAAGGTCATAAAGACCTGGATTAAGAGGAGAAAATAAATATCGTATAGGTTCAAACCTGAAAGTGCCCTGGTTTGTCAATTAGCGTGAGTGTTGAGTTAGTTAGACTACAGAGCCTCATAGGAAAATCAATTCAAAGCGTCTGCCTAAATCGGATGTGTGCAAGCTCGCCACAGGTAAATCTAAGCCTCACATACCATGTCCCAAAACACTAGGTAATTAAAACCCTTAAAACAAGTTAGAATATTATAAGGTTTTTAAGTTAAGAAAACTTTCTCAAAATCAGAAAATCTCTAAGTTTTCTTACTTTGTCGATTTTATCGATACACAGCTCGATATGATCAACTTGCGCTGTCGATGTCCTCGATGACAAATCGATTCTATCAGAATGAGGACAAAAGTATCCAGCAACCACATATATCTTTGGACGGATTTATCGATGTATCGACATACCTATCGATATCATTGATATTTGAATCTTGAGTCCATCGAAGGTGACTTGATAATATTGACAGGTAGATCTTCGGTACCCCTATTTTCACTTAAGAATATCATATGTGCATCGATATATCGAAGCCCTCCTCGATACCATCGAAGTTCAAATCTCGATGACATCGGAAGGTTCTTGATGATATCGGTTATGGGCACGAAGATTTTTAGCAAAATATTTCAGGATAGTTTATCTATGATTGAGGGTCACTCGATAAAATCGATATTCAAATATCGATGATATCTGTACGGTTTTGATGGCATCAAACAGGGATAGAAACTGTCCAGCAAGCTTAAATGAAAATCCCTTGGATTTATCAATGCCTCGACACAGTTATCAATATCATCGACATTCAAATTTCGATGATATCGAAGGTCCCTCGATCATTCTTGTAAACCTAAAATATTTCAAAACAAGTCTCTCTCATTTTCAAATGTTGATGAATCGAACCTAGTATTGATAAGATCGGAGTTCGAAATCTGATGACATCGACACCTGTTTCCATTCCATCGACCAGCTGACAAAAGGTTTCAAAAGCGTATAACATTTGAGTTTGTGTCATCGAGCGGACCATCGATGCTATCGAGAGTATACGCTCGATGATATCGAACCTGTTCGATGATATCAAACCCACTCGATGATATCGAACTCTATCATAAATGTGACCATTTTATATCCGTTGGAACATTTTGCCTATATAAAGAGGACTTGTCTATTGTTGCTGGTAGAGAAAGAAGAGAGTGCTTTTGAGTGTTTTACCTTAGATCATATACCCAAAGCCATTTCTCTCAAGGAAGTTCATCCTCCAATCCACCCTCATCATTGATATTTAATAGAGTGGATTGGGGAATGAACTTCCGCATTCAAGGATCCTCCAGCTACTACCTTAATGACAAATCATTAAACTGGGATGCCTTGAATGCATAGATGATCGGAATCACTCTATCTTCCTTATAAGAAAACATTGTATAAAGTAGGATTCTGTCTTCACCTTGACCCAACCTGAAGTCGTGTATTGGTACATCATCTCAGTTACGGATCAAGGAAGCAGAAGATTCTTCATCAACAAGGAGGAGATTTTCGTCAACGTGCTGAATGAGACTCATCCACTTATTTGTAAGTTATTAGAGTCCAGAGGACCCTTGTGATCATTCCTTTTTAGGATTGGGTCTAAGGTGTTTCTCACCCCTTCAAGCCCTTGTAAGAGGCCTCTGGCGGGAGTGTACATGGTGGGTACGTTTATTGACCCTTGCTCTGTGGAGCACATAAACAGTTAGGGTCTTGTGGAAGATCCTTGTCCAGTGTGCCTAAAAGTGGGTGCATTGTGTTGACCCTTGCTCGTGAGAGCATAAACAGTTAAAGTCTTGTGGAAGATCCTTGGCCTGTGTGCCTAAAAGTGGGTGTTTATGTTGACCCTTGCTCATGAGAGCATAAACAGTTAGCCTAGGTGTAGATTGTAAAGGTAAGGTGAACCTGATTTAAAACCTTAGGTTTGAGGTGAACCATTGTGAAACCTCCTTAGTGAAATCTGGCACACTCAAGGGTTGAGTGCGTCTGCCAGGAGTGGAGTAGACAAGTAGTCGAACCACTATAAAAATGACTGTGTTTGTGATTGTTCATTATCTTTGATTACTTGTGTGATTTCATTAACTGTCTTCATAACTATTCACACTTCACGCAGAGTCACATCCATCAATAAATATAAATCATTTTAGGTTTATCATATTATAGTTTTGTGATTGGATCCTCAATATGGTTTGGAAGTCATTTGAGTTACTCTGATGATATCTTGATGCTTTTCATGACTATTTACTCAGGATTAGATTAATAGGATTTTTAACAAACATAAAACCTTAAAAAGTCCTATTCACCCCCCTCTAAGACATTGGCATATTCCTACTTCAACTTTAGCGGTCTTCACTGCTATTTCAAAGCCCTGCAGCCCAAGGGTTTTAATGGTGGACATTCAAACCCACTATTTCCTGTAATGTGGTCCACCTGATCAACGGCTGGATGGTGTGGCCCACTGTGATGTATTTTGAGATCCAACCTATTCATAAATTAACATAGTAATAGATGAAGTGGAAGCAAATACAGCTTAATAGGAAACTACTACGGCCCTTAGAAATTTTGAACGGCCCACGATTTCAACGGTGGGGTCCACTTGAACTTTAAATCTGACTCATCCTTTAGTTCATACCATAAAATAATATTTTAGTTGGACAGTATAGATACAACGCATTGTATCATGGTGGGCCCCACCATCCAAACAGTGGACGGTGTGGATAAAACACATACATCATTAGGTGGGTCCCACCGTCCAGTGCTGTGGATGGTGTGGATAAAACACATACACCATGGTGGGTTCCACCATCCAATACCGTGGATAGTGTGAATAAAATACATACATCATTGGTGGGTCCCACGTAGGGCCCACCATAACATTTATCTGCCATCCAATCTGTTAATAAGGTCACACGGACCCGGATGTAGAGGAAAAACAAATTTCATATCGATTCAAAACTTCTGTGATAACCCAAAAGGGTTTCAATGACAGACGTTCAATCCCACTATTTCATGCTGTGTGGGCCACCTGAGTTCCACATATGGTTGATTTTTGGGGTGGCCCATAGATAGGAGGGGGCCTACCAAATGCACGGTGTTGATGTCTAACCCGCACCACGGTGGGGCATGCAATTGGGACCCACGTCCTTACTCCATTCACGGCAGCGCAGGACGCTGCTGCGTCCTCTGATGGTCAGCAGCAGCAGCAGCACAGACTGCATTTGCCTTATTTTTTTATTTTTTGTTTTCTCAAGGATTTTCTTAGGTGGGGCTCGCATCAGGGGAATCCGACCCAGCCATTGGTTTTTATGGCCCAAGGCAGATCCATCAAGCCCAATATTCGACATATTTTGGGGTACAGAAACATCAGGGTGGATTTAAATGGTAAAAACACTGTTTTCTATGCTATGGCCCGCCAACTAGTCAGATTGGCTTCATTTTTCGGCTCAATGCCTAAAATGATCTAGGGAATGGGATGGACAATGTGGATTAGACCAATGCATCAAGGTAAGGCCTGCATGAGCGGCCCACCCAAAACCTTAACTATCTTTTTTTTGTTACTGTTAGTACACCCTATGCCGGTTCACCCTTCATTGGACCACATCCAGCGTCCAGGGACGCTGGACGGTGTGAACGTCCATTAAGGTGGCTCTCACATGGACATGGCCCCACTTGATTGGATCAATCTAATATTTGTGTTTTCCCAACATCCATAAGGTAGGGCGCACGGCCATGGGGTTTGATGGACGGTTTAGATACCACATACACTCATCATGTGGGCCATACTATAAAGGAAGGAGAGAGAGAGAGAGAGAGAGAGAGAGAGAGAGAGAGAGAGAGAGAGAGAGAGAGAGAGAGACACGTGATGATGAAGGGCTCCGCCACTATGAGCCTTCCCTTTCCATGCATTCAATCTTACATCAAATGGGCCCCAATACATGTGGGCCCACTAAAATAAAAATCAATGGTGAAGATTCCCTCTTCACTAAAATGGAAGGTCTAGATGACCCCTATCCATGCAAGAAAAAATAAACATCACGATGGGGTCCATGGAGAAAGGCTACATCATGGAATGATCATGAGGATTAAGGTGGGCCATTGGCCACACCTAGGGTTTAAAGTGAGATCCATACCATCAATCGGTAGGCCTCACTTGGCCCATCATAAAAACATAAAATCTAAGCCTATAGAAATACCCACCGTTCGATCTTCTTGGTCCGATGGAACACCAATCTCCTTGTGTCTCACTTTGATGGAAGATGATGAGAGATGAAGGGCTTGGATGAAGGATTTTGGGGTGGGAAGTGGGCCACACACATCTGAAAAGGCCAAGCTATATGGCCTACAAGGGGGGGGGGGGGGTGAATAGGACAACGCCAAATTTAAAATAATTACAGCAAAATTGAATAAAGAGATAGCTAAATAAAGTAAATCAATTCACAATGCTGAAATGAAAAGCAACCTTAATTAACAAGTATTGAGAGGTTGATACAAAAGTTGTTCTAAGGACAACCTTGCACCAAAAACCAAGGTTTATGGTAAGACAACCTTATTTCTAGAAAGGGCTTTGTATCAAGAACTCAAACCAAAGAGGAATAAATATATTCAAACTTATACTGAGGAATAAAAAGCAATCTTAAATATTGATTGTTCTAAGGACAACCTTGTACCATAAAAATGGCAGGGCAACCTTACTAGAACAAGAAGAGAAACTGAAGCTCAAACAAACAAAGGAATAGCTAGAGATAAATTGCAGAAATATAAATCTAAACTATTACAACATTCCCCACTGAGCTTAAAATAAAATGATTACAACATTCACATCCACATACATTCCACAATTGAATAATCGAAGATAGGAAAAATGAAGCACACTTCCACACAACACAAAGAGTTATAGTGGTTCACCTGTGTGTATACCAACTGTTCAACAACAACCACATAGAATGCTACTCCACTCCTAATATCTTCACACAAGGGAGATTAGCGTTCACTATCAAATAGGTTTTCACAGGTTCACCCAAAACCTTCACAATTGTGTCTTTTTCAAAGGGCTTACACATTTCAAAAACCCTCTCTTCTGAGTTTTCTGGCTCTCCTCAGATAACCAACAACTTTGAGGTTTTTTTGGTTTAACCTCAAATAAAACCAGTAAATTACAAAATGTAAAATACTTATTTTTCTTCTTTGATGTAGCAACCCGGAAGAACCAAGTCGGAGTAGAGATTTGAATGTCAAAGTTCAATGTCCAATACTCACTATATAATGGTTCTAAGTTCTAATAGATTTTAAATTAAAACACATGGGCTAGCTTTAATTAATTTTGATTCCAGAAAAAGAAAAACAACGCTTCCTCTTTTCAGATCAGATTGGAATACAAGAAACCAAAATCAATTTAAAAAGCTAAAAAAAGAAAATAATAAATATGCACACTTAGCTTAAATGGAGCACAGACGAATCTCTCAGAAGGCTGAATTAAATTAGCTTGATTTTTCTATTTTATTCTGAGATTCATGCTCTATTTATAGGTGAGTAAATCACGTCTTCGACTGGTCTAAAATCGCTACGACTGGTCGTAGGACCAACTGATATTTAAAAATTTGAGCGCGATAGGATAAGGCAGTTTCATGACTGGTCGTAGGTAGTCTACGACTGGTCGAAGGACACCTTCGACTGGTCGAATGTTTCTCATGACTGGTTAAAGAAAGTCAAATTTCATCACTGAACTTTGAGTCGTAGGTATACGACTAGTCGAACAAGCAGTCGACACTGTTCATATGACTAGTCGAACAGACTCTAAGACTGGTCGAAGCTTAAATAAAAATTCTGAATTTTTTCAACAAACTTACGAATGGTCTAGGAAAATCTTAGACAGGTCCAAACAGTACTAGGACTAGTCGAACAAAGACCAGGACTAGTCTTAGAACAGACTAAACTCACTTATACAAAACATATGGATTATGTATCCAAAATGGCCTACTCTAAAGGTCAACCTAAGGTTAATCATACCTCAATAGTGAAGTAAGGACATTGAAACTTAAAGATGAGTGACCTTGAGCATAATGAAGCTTGAGCTTGAGATCTTGATGTAGCTTGAACTTGAAAGCTTCTTAGAAATCTTGAGTCTTGAACTAAGTCGAACATTCCCACATTCTTGAGTCTTCTTAACTTGTGAACATAGCTTGTCTATCGAAGCTGATCTTGTGAGACTTTTGACTTGACATATCATTAGTAGAGCTTTGTTCTTCACATATGCAAGCTTCATAAAAAAATACATACAGTGTCTTTTGCACCACAAATTTGACAATATAGTAAAGCTATCAACTATAACACTTACAACATCTAACTTTCTCTCTTGGAAGTGCTTGGACATGCACTTCTTTTGGTGTTGCTTGGAAAGTGTGTTGAGAAAGAGAGAGAGAGAGGGGTGATTGTAAGAGAGGTGATAGTTGTACTTGACATGTATAAGTGTGTAAGAGAGAGGGTGAGAGAGAGTTGACTTTGGGGTTCCTCTTGTACTTGTCATGAGGTGATTGATTGATTGATTGATGGGACATGTTGTAGAGATTCTCTTGGGATTGCAAATGCACGGTGTTTTCCTCGAACTGAATGAGAGATCACATCTCCTGGCCAGGGTATCGAATCAGTGTGTAAGATGTGGTGTTGGAACTGCGGTGATGGTGCGGTCGCAATGGTAAGAGTCTTAGATTAAGCCGACTCAAATCTACAGGATATGTCTTAGGATCAAGCGCAAACGTCGATTATAGGTCACGGGTTGCCGAAATTCTTCTAGAAGGATCACGGGAGTCGACGGAATAGTACGGGCTAGGATATGGGCCTTATATCGACTCTTCGTTCTAGTAGGTCCAACTAGATCCATGTGAAGGATGCACTAGAGTTCACTTTCTTGTGAGTACTTCTAGTTTGTTTTCCAAACTGACAATCGCCACAGATTTTATCCATTTTCTTTAACTTGGGTAGACCACGTATTACTTCACCTTTACTCAGTCTATAGAGATTACGATAGTGTACATGTCCTAGGTGTTTATGCCATATATCAGATTAATTAGTTTGGACCATGTAGCACGATAACTTAGACGAGCTTGAGTTACTGACTATATAACAGTTCTCAGAAGTTCTACGACCAGTCAATATCACAGAACCATTCTCATTAGAAATTTCACACCCTTAATTGTTAAATTTGATGCTATGTTTATTATCAAAGATTTGTGATATACTTAAGAGATTATGTTTAAGACCTTCTACAAACAAGACATTCTCAAATGGTGAAAGATTAAAGAGTTGAACCGTATCTTGGCCAACAATTCTACAATTGCTACCATCACCGAAAGTGATTAAACCATCAGCCATATCTTTGTCACCTGTCATATGTCTTTGTCACCTGTCATATGTCTAGAGCATTCACTGTCTAAGTACCACTTTGATTGACTTGAAGCCTTGAAAGCAATGTGAGCAACCAAATAAGTAACCTTAGGGACCCATTTCATTACAGTCTTGGGTTTTGGAACATTGTTGGTTTTTCGATTCTTGTACTTGTTATATATTCTACCATTCGAGTTGGATTTTAGAAGCTCCTTCAGTAAATCGACAATTTTCTCAACTAAGGGTTTAAGATTCTGATTTCTATACATGATATGATTGCTTTTAGGTTTCATAGCCTGAAAAGTTTTAGGATTTTTAAAACTATTTTGATTTAAACTTTTCCCTTTTGAGTTTGAGGATTCCCCTTTAATAAAATTAGGAGAAGTAGGCTTACTTTTAGGAGGTGTATTGAATCACAACTTTCTGAGGAAGTGACTCTGGCTAGAGTCATTAAGGCCTTAACCTCATCAGTAGACTCAGATTCAGAATCATCTGACTCAGAAGAAGCTTTAGAGCAAGATGATTCATCACATGTAGCCAACATACCTTTCCTTTTAGGTTTGTTCTTCTTTAGACATTTATTTGCCAAATGCCTGTATTCATGGCACTTGAAACATTGGATACCTTTAAGTGATTTTCAAGTTTTAGATCTACCTTTTTTCTTCTCAGAGAGTTTTTGAAAGTCAACTCTCTTTTAGCTTTTGAAAATTTTATAAAACTTCTTGGCTAAAAGTTCCATTCATGTAACACCCGGGATTTTTTTCCAACTTAGAGATAGACGTCCTTAGGGAATGGGTCGATCATAACACCTTATTAACTTCTCAGAACTCAATCCCAAAGTCTAAAATCCCTTTTTAACCCATTTCCTTCAAAATCTCACCTTTCACTACCTTATTCTTTAAATTTTTCTAAGTGCTTTCATAATAAATACTAATCTTAAAGTTTAGATGATGAAGAACAATACTTAAACTAAAATTTACTATAAATAGTGAATACATAAATAAAATAGATTTTTAACCATTAAATTTTTATAATCTCATAAAATAAATAGGTTATTTGGATAAATCAGCTTCTCCTACCCCAAATTTATATATGGCACGTCGCGTAACTCATTCTAGATTGGAAGATATGCCTGTTTCAAGAAGACGGGTGGCAAAACTACCACCAGTCGAGCGTGAGGGCTCGCCTCCTCGCGCTCGCCTGGTGGCGAGCCCTCAACCTGCTGTCCAGCGAGTCGGCGATGACCTCGCCAGATCGGTGAGGCCTCGTTGTCTAGCCGGCCAGGTGGCCCGTTTTCTGCCATTTTCTGCAGTTTTTCAGCCCGACTTCAAAAAGTCATATCTCCCTCAATATAACTCTGATTTAGGTGATTCAAATGCCAGATTGAAGCTTGTGACAACTGTTTGAAAGTCATTAGTTTGGACTGCTGCTGCTCTTAAAATTTTTAGAATTTTTCTACAACGCGAAATCTAATGAAATTTGGTATAGGTAAAGTAGACTTGATGATAAACTACTAAAAAATAATGAAAATAATATACTAATTAAAAGTGCTAGAAAGGGGCGTAGAACTACCCTAGGACCTTATTCTGTCGTAAGTAGGGCATAATTCAATTAAGTACTAAATGAAATAATCAGTAAAATTAGCTTGAACCACTTTTCATACGAACTGTAAGACCCAAAACCAGTAGAATCGCTAATGCTACATTACCTAAAAACTTAGGATCAATCTCTAAACTCAGTTGCTCTCGAGAATACATTGAAACTCCGTATCAGACCTGGACCGCACTTCAAAAGTCCGATTATAGCGAAACTATACAGTTATAACTGCCTTGCTGGGCTTGACAACCATCTCAGAAATTAAGTCCTAATAGTATCCAGAAATGCACAACTTGAGCTCGGAGCGAAGTGTGTGAGAAACGCGAATACCTTTGGAAAATGAACCCAGATTTAAGTGATTTGGGCCGTTCGCTTGTTGGCCAAATTTAAGGTTTCAGACCATCAGAATCAGACCCAAATACACCCTCAAATCAGGAAAATTTTCCAGCACGGGTCAGTATACTTGTGGCCCTAATCGAGTGACGATGACCATTGAACTGAAACTGGTCTGCTACGGTCGATCCACAAATTTGATCGGACCAAAAACTTAACTTGACCTAAAACCGATGTCGGGGGACTTACTCTGGACTGTATGCAGAAAAGGGGCCTCCAAATGTGCTCCGTTGGATCGAAACGACTGCTATTTGGCCGCTATAACCTAAGTATACCATGGCCCTGGGGCCATTCCTATCAGTTCTGGGCCTATATAAGTGCCTTAACCTACCTCTCTCTCATTCCATATAAATTTGGAAACCTAGGAGAGAGAAGAGAGCAAAGAGAGAAGGAAAGAGAGAGAAAGTGTGAGAGAGTTTCCGGGATTCAACCCCATCACTCCACGTGCTGAATCGGTCTGTTTGTGTCGCTATTCCGGTGATTCTGACCCCGTACTTGGGTAAGAAATCCTAACCGTAATCTGTTTGAGGGATCTAAATAGAGCAAGTGACGAAATAACTAACCTATTTCATGTTATAGGTTGCTGTTGTGCCGTAGGCGAGGACTTAGTGTTTAAACTGAGTTCGTTACACGTTTACTGGCATAAGGTGCAGACTATAAATGTTTAGGTTATGGTTTTTAAGGCTTTCAATGTCAGCAATGATTTATGTCTGACTTGATTGCCATCACATGTGCTTAGATACGATGTTTTTCCGCGTATTACACATATGTATGAACTATGTTGAAATATGTGCATTCCATGTGTTTGTTGAAATGTTTGTATGAGTATAGATTTATGATTTGTGCTTGCCATGATTTATGTTTGAGGATACACGATGGTTGTACGTGCGGCAACTCCTATGTGGAAGGATTTACTATGATGTGCGTTTTAACTAATTTATTACATGTGTGTAATATGTGTAGTCTAAGTGTTTAATTAAATGCCTGAATGAGAAAATACTTGTTTAAATGTATATAATGAGAGTATTGAGATAGGATTCTCAAATCACTTATATATAGTTATAGTTTCCTTTGTGTAATCTATCTTACTACTATGTGATTTACTGATGAAATACCTATGTACAGTAACATGTGTAGTACGTGTTTGTTGAAATGTTCGAATGAGATTTATCTTTAGATTTGTTTGTCACATGCTGTCTTAGATTATCACATGTGAATGCTATTGCTTAGAGTGTGTTTAAGGCTATGACGTAGTCCAGGCAATCAATAATGGTGTACGATGGGTGGCCGGACTGTTTTAGCCACGACGGATGCGTTCGACGAATCTGAGTCATACGCAGTTTGTTGACAGTGGTTAGGCCATGCGGAATACTTACGCGCTCCATGTCGATTAAGTCAATGTATGCTCATACCAGTTGAGCTTATCAAGTAACCTGATTGGCCCAATATATGTTCACCATGTATGGACACTACTGCTTGAATCTAAGGTACTAACTTACCAGTGAAAAGTCCATTTAACCTTGGTACCTCAATCAGCTAAGACTCATGAGCTGAGCATGGTGGTATGGGACACCGTGTTCGATCTGTTGGCCTACGCTGGGGCGATGAGCCTCCCTGTAGTGTTCAGTGAGCAACCCAAACTCGTGAGCCGAATACGGTGGTATGGGATATTGTATTTGAGCTGTTGGCCTACGATCAGGTGATGACCCGTAGTGACCTCAAGTATACATTAGGACTACACTAAGGTGACGAGCCTTTTTGTAGTTGCTTCGAGTATAAGCTAGGCCTACGCTGATGGTGATGAGCCTCCCTGTAGCGACCTAGAACTTGCTTATCGTATGTGATTAACTAGGATTGACGACCCTAGATGGATTATTGTTTGGGAAATGATATAAGGGAGGTACCTTAGCTTCCCAATCCTACTGTATGAATACGCCTAATTAAGAACTTGGCTAATCATGCACATGCACCGCATTGTATATGCCTTTGGCGTTGGAGTTGAGCACAACGAGAGTGTTGCATGCCGCGATCATGAGATGATGTCGTTGAGGGAGTGCAAGCGAGGGCATACATCATTATCGCATATCATCCTTGCATTAACAAGAGTATTCAGGATATGAGTGTTATACTGCTTTATCATTACTGCTTGACTGAGTTGATAACATGTTAACCTTTGCATTATAGCTCCACTGAGTTGATCACTCACTCCCACGTTCTGGGACAGTACTTTAAACACCAACTAGACCCTATTGTAGTTGTAGACGATGGCGATGCTTATGAAGCGGAGCCATACTTTTATGATGATGAGTTCTCCTATATACAGCTCTCAGGTGGGTCTATATAGACCATGTTCTGATCGACGGAGTTACAGGGATGCTGATTAGACACCATTATACTTGTCATTTTACACTTTTGGAACACCCATGTATATTCATTTTGTTCAGTTTTGAAGTATACATGTATATATTTAATCTGGTGACATGTTCACACTCTGGAGACGTATGACAGTTTATATATTTTATATATCTATCACAGTCTTCCACTTACGTAGTTTAATTGTCTCTGGAGTATGATATGCCATTTGGTATAATCCCACTCATGTTTGAATGCACTCATAATAATCATCACAATTTATGTTGCATAAGTGATGCGTTGGAACTCGGGAGTTGAGCTTTGCTTGACCCTCAATTTTCAGGGTGTTACATATCATCCTTTGAATTTTCACAATTAGAATTATTAGAATTATGAGAAATACCTTTAGAAGATTTTAGGGCTATGGTTTTACCTTTAGGAGCCTTTAAATTTAACTCGTAGGTTTGTAAAGAACCAACAAGTTCTTCAACCTGCATGTTATCCGTATCACGAAGTTCCTGAATGGCAGTGACTTTTGAATTGAACCATTCAAGCTATGAGCGCAGTATCTTTGCATAGACTTTACTTTCTGAAATGCTATCTTCAAGACCCCACATTGAGTTGACTATGTCATTTAACTTAGTATAGAAGTCCATGAATGTTTCACTTTCTTCTATACGCATTTCCTCAAGCCTAGTGGTGAGGATTTGAAGTTTAGATTTCTTGACAGTAGTCATACCCTCATGTGTCATTTTAAAGATATCCCAGGCTTGTTTTGTAGTATCACAAGATAAAATTCTTTTAAATTTATCTGGTGATAGTGCGCAAGTAATTGCATTTAAAGCCTTGGCATTGGCACTTCCCTCATTTTTCTGAAGAGTGGTCCAAGTATTATAAGGTGCAACCTTAAGAGTTTTAATACCGTCAATGCCTAGAACTTTAATGGTAGGTGGGTTTCACCTAGTCATTGTGGATTGCTACACATTTTCATCGATAGACCTTAAAAAATTCTCATCCTGGCTTTCTAATAGGCATAACTGGAGGGTGGTGGCCTAGTAATTGAAAGGCTATTAAAATTTGACATTATATATAGTTCGGATCGGTTAGCTCAGGAAATAAATCCAAATAAATGAGCTATTACGCTTTGATACCACTTGAAAAGGCCGAGCTAAGAGTCCTAGGGGGGGGGGGGGGGGGGGGGAATAAGACGATGCCAAATTAAAATTTAAATGTGGAATTAAGAAAGAAATAGAAAAAGATAACACTTATCAATTCCAAATAGCAGAAATAAATAGCAACCTCAAATGCACAAGTATTGAGAGGTTGATACAGATGTTGTTCTAAGGACAACCTTACACCAAAAACTAAAGGCTTATGGTAGGACAACCTGATTTTTAGAACGGTCTGTGTATTAAAGTCCCAAACTAATACAGAGGAATAGAGAATATATTAGAAATAAATATCTACTGCTATTACAACATTCACCACATGTGCAGAAAATAAATTACAATCATTCACCACAAATGCACAATAATAAACATTCATCACAACTCCAACAATTATAGTGGTTCGCTTGTGTGTACACTAACTTTTAGAAAACAGCCACACAACTACTCCACTCCCAATATCCTCACCCACGGGATATTGGCTTTCACTATGAAATAGGTTTTCCAAGGTTCCCAAAACCTTCACAATTGTGTTTTCAAAGGGCTACCACAATTAAAAACCCTACTCACTGAGATTTTCTGGATATCTCAATCAAAACCAAAAATGAAAGATTTTCTGGCAATCTTACAAACCAAATACAGAAAATTGAAATTATACTTATCTGAAGAAAGTACTTCGTTATAGCCCGGTAGAACCGCTTCTTTGGAGACGTAGAATGTTCAATGTTCAATGTTCAATCTCTCAAATGATAGGGTTCTAAGTCTAAATGAATTTTAAATTAAATCGAACCTTAGGCTACTTTGGATTTAACTTATTGGATCTCACAAAGGGTTAAATTCAAAAATCCCCTTTAATATAAAATAGAATGGAATCAAGAGATCAAAGAATTGAATAACCAAAAAGCTATTAAAATAATTTATAAATACCTCACAATAGCTTCACAATAATTGGGACTGAGTTCTCAGAGTTGTGACTTTAATATCTTTTGGAATGAGTTATGAAACTCTGAAAATTGTCCTCAATTTATCGGCAAAAATATTGTTCGCTCGACTAGCCCAGTGGTTAGTTTGACTGGTCGAAGGACCAACAACATTTCAAATTTTCTGGCGCGATAAGATAAGATCGTTACTCGACTGGTCAAGTAGGACCAGAAATGCTTGCTGGACTTTGAGTCGAGCTCGCACGACCGGTCGAGCACTGTTCACTCGATTGGTCGAGCAGTCTCCAAGACTGGTCGAGAGTCCAACAAAAAATTTTGAAAAATCCACAACAACCTTAGATTAGTTGAGAAAATTCTTGGATTGGTCGAGCCAGTGTCTGGACTAGTCGAACCATGACTAGGACTAGTCGAAAAATGACCTATAAATTTATCAAATGACCTATGATATAAATGCAAATTGTATGACCTATCTTAAGGTCAATCTAGGGTCAAACAAACCTTATTTGTGAGATTGAATCATCATATATCATTCTCTTAAAGTAGTTGAAGCTAGAAGACTTGATCTAGTACCTGAACTTCTTGATGTTGTTCTTGAACCTCTTGATCTTGTACTTGAACTTCTTGATCTTGTACTTGAATGTAGACAAGATTGGCTAGGATGACATGAAGTTGATCTTACAATAACAGCTAGACGAGATACAGATTCCAAGAGGTTTTGGCACTACAAAATTTGACAAATCTAGGAGCTAGATAAGATAGCATTTACACAAAGGCTAAGGGAATAAAAGCATGAAAAATATCCCCACAAACCCTCATAATATGGTGGGCCCCGCACCCTTAAACTCCATTAATAAATAATGCATTTTAATAAGGTACCCAGCTGGATTTTTATTCCACTAGCTACCTGAGCTTGTTGGAGCCTAGTAAAATGATTTTCTGATTGGAATACAAGCCTAGGGTGGTCCAGCAATATGTACAGGGGGTCCCACTACCTAGGGAGTGGCCAATCATCACACAAAACAAGTGGGCCATGCTGCTGGACTGAGAGTCCAACAACAACCGAAACAGTGGGCATCCTACATGGGCCTAGACGGTCCAAAGGGTTGGACAGTCAGCCAACACCAAAGCTCAAAGTGGGCCACACCTTGGACGTCCCACTGAGGGGTGCGCCATGTCCAAGTGGGCTACACATATGGGTGGAAGCATGGATGAAACACCACGTTAAGGTGGGCCACAACAAGGTGGGACGGCCAGCCTTATTGGACATCAATCACCTTGGGACATCCAGGAAGGTGGCTGGTCCAGCCACTTATCCCAAAAATTCGACGGCCATAATAGCCTATGATAAAGCTAGGTGGGTCCCAGCAAGGGTGGGCCACTATTAAATTTTAAGATTTTAAACACAAGCTAAGTATTTTTACAAAAATAAGCAGCAATGCTTATCCAAAAATTTCTGCTGCAGAAAGTGTTGCTGTCCCCATGTTTGACACCTCATGAGGTGGGACTAGGCTTGCCCAAATTACTGAAAAATTGGTGGGTTTGATGCTCCCACATATAGAAAGCAAGTGGGGTCCATTGGAGTGGCCCACTTACTCCAAAAATCGAGATGAAAATGATCGTTTCTAATATGCAATGTTGCTGGACTGTCCAGAAATTTCTGGACAATTAGCCTCCTTTGGCCCATCCCATAAGTCTCAATCAAGGGGTAATGGATGTGGGCCCCATACCACATCAAAGTGGGGTCCATGCCTCAAAAACCGCCTAAAGAAATCAGGGATAAAAGCATCACAAACAACCCTAAACAATGCCCAAAATCATACCATAGATGGGCCTGAAATTTGAACAGCAACATATGCAGTCCATAGAAAAATGTCCAAAGGGTTTACCCAATTACATCAAGTGGGGTCCACCTAGATGGGTCATAAAAATTCCAGATCCATTACCATACCAAAATTTCCAAGAAAATCCATGTTTAGAGGCCATCCAACCCGTGCATGTCATGGTGGGCCTGGACGTCCCACTTTTCTGGTGGATCTAAGATTTTGCCGACCACATCAGTGGGCCACAAATCTCCAGCAACAAAAGGAAGAAAATAGGGAGAAAGGGAGAGAGAGGGAGAAAGATCACGACCATGGTGGAAGGTCCCATCACTATGAACCTTCCACCTTCACATCCACACCATCCACTATACTTAGAACTTACATGCATGCTATTTACAAATCAAGGAAATTGGTGGGGGTAGGGACACCATCCCTACCATGCATGCAAGGTCTAGATGACTTATGGAGTGCTAGATTAAGGGAAAAAATGCATCATGGTGGGTCCATGGAGAATGGCCCACCATGGAAGAGATAATGCATGAAGTAGGCCCATGGCCTCAAATCTTGGAGCCATGTAGGACCTCCACCATTGATTGGTGGGTCCTACATGCATCAAACATGTTAGAAAAGGGAAAGCAAGAAGAGAAAGGAAGAAGTGTCTTCAAGAAGCACCCACCTCCAAGATCAAGCTCCAAACTTCAAAGGCTAGCTTCAATGCTTTAAGGGAGATGATCTAGTGGTGGAGATGAAGATTTGAGGGGGAGAAAGGAAGAAAGATTGCTGGAATTTGGAGAAGGTGGGGACATCCTCCACCATTAGAGAGGGAAATGAGAGAAATGAGAGAGGAGAGAGAGGGAGGGAGAGTTTCTAGCTAACTAATGTGTGTTTCTTGGGAAGGGTGATTTCATCATAGCCCATGGGGAGGAGAAATCAAAGCTCATCATGAGCTTCTAGAGAAGAAAATCTACTAGCTAGGCTATAGGGGTAGGTGTAATGAAAAAGGTAAGGTAGGGTAGGGTAGGTGCATAGGTTAGAGTGCTAGGTGGGCTCACTCTTGGGAAACATGCAAGGGGTCTAGGTGGGTCCCACATGCAAGATGGATGGCAAAAAATGGTGGGATCCATATCTCAAGATGTACATGTCGGAATTATGCATGAGACGCGACGTTGGAATCGCGGCGCCGATACGGTCGCAATGGCATAGGTTTTGAGTTGATCCGGGTCGGGTCCACATGACAGGACTTAAGGATGATCGCAAATGGAATCCATAGGTCGTGGGTCACAGGGATTCAATCGGTAAGACCGCGGGACCTAAAGGAATGACATGGATACTCAGGTAGGGTCTTACATACCAAGTTGACTATGGTGAGTCAACTCATTCTTCCCAAACCAGAATTATTTTAAGTTACAATTATGATCCTTATTATTATTATCATGATAAATTTAACATAGACCTGATTAGCCACTAGCATATTACTCATACTAGAATTAATTAATATAGGTAAAAATACATATTATAATTTTATTCACCATTCATAAATATTATCATTGATAGTAGAAGTGTACTAACTACCACCAACATAATGATCACTATTACCATAATTAGCTAATATTAATACTATCGTTGATGTTAATAATTAGTTATGGTTACTAGGTTAGCATGGTAATTGACTTTACATTAATTAGCGTTCAAATCCTAAAAATATAAGCATAGAACTAAACCCTAGAATGAAAAACATAATTTTTCATTAAAAACCCTAAGATAAATAATTCAAACCCTAGGTTATGATCTTAAACCTAGGTAGTACGTAGAACTTGGACCTAATTGTATAAGTTAATGATTTATGGTAGGATTCAATTTTAAGGGCGCAAGCACTTAGCAACACTAAAAGGTGATTCGGTTCATCAGGTGATGATTTCTTCCCCTTGAGCTTTTTATTTTTCCCATTAGCTTAAGTGATAGTTTCACGTTACTTTCAATTGTTAATTGATATCTTTACCTTATAACCACATGTGTTAATTGTTGGAATTGAAATGTTAGATAACATGCTTAATGATTATCCTGCATATTCTCTTATACTTGTGGATTACTTGTGGATTACTTATGGGACTTAAACTAGTACATCAGTGGGAAACCCCCACTTATAAATGTACACCAATGCTTGGGATGTAACTCGACAGATTGTGATTGTAATGGACCTTGACTTAGTGGTTGTGGAAATGTGGTTTAAATTGAACATTGATGTGGGCCTACCATCCAGGGGTTGTTGGGTTTAAATGGTTTGCGATGATGGTCTTTTATCGCATATTTTTGATATTTGACCTATGTGGCTTAGTTTTGATATTTGCCCTATGTGGCTTATTTTGGTATTTTCCCTATATGGGTTCGAAGTTTTATTTTGTGCAACCATGTGATGGTAAGCCCCATATACTAAATATGATTGGCCACTAGTCGATGGGTTCCATTAAACATCCTAAGGTGATAGCCTCATGAGACAGATATGGTAGAATGGGATACTATGCCTGAGCTGTCGGCCTACGCTGGGTGATGAACCCCTCGTAGTGACCTTTGAGCTTATTAAACTAGCTAGTTATAAATGGAATAATAACGGATGGGTTGATCATGCATTCATAGCATTCGAGCGATGATGGGTGGCTAATTTTGGATGTGTAGCATGTGCCAAGTAGGATTTAATTGGGGTATCATTTCGCTAGCTCCCAGAACATCGACTATCGACCCACCTTCGGTGAGTTTGGTACTATGCATGTACTCTGTACTTTCGCTGGTGACCGGTCATATTGGTGAGTTTGGCACTACGCATGTACTATGTACTTTCGCTGGTGATCGGCCACATTGCATGGTTTTTACCCAAAAGCCAACTGGATAAGCATCCCCAATTGATGTGCACTTATACATCCATGCGTTTAATAAGACTACATCATGTCCTGTTTTGTATGCCTTGTTATGTTTTTATAACTATGCTTACCTAATGCGGCGGTGTGTAATCTTGAGGGGAATTTACACTGAGCTAGCCACTCATTCATTGATTATATAACCGTACAGGTAGAGCAAGTGGCCTAGATGATATTCGTGTTCATATTGATGAGGAGCAGGGTGCCATTGTTGAAGATGCATGATTGTATTGCCAAGAGTTGCTACGTGATTTTATAGCTTCAGATTTGTTATAAATTGCTTGTTTACATATGACATCATTTCACCTTGTAATCATAAGTATTAGGACATTGGTTTGTATAAGTCGTTATGGGCAACCGCTCGTTTATTTTGAATGTAATGCAAAATTTTCCATTATGTATGATTTGTCCATTTTATGCTAAACTGCTAACCCCAAATAAAAGGAAAGAAAAAGATATGGAATCTGGCTTTCTATAGGTTAACACTCGAGTTTTTGGGAAACGAGTCATATACTCGGGTCCTGAAAACACGGGGTGTTACAGTTGGTATCAGAGTATATTTGGACAAACTAGGCCATGGGAAATGAACTTATACAAACTTTTAATGTCTCAAGTTAGGATGTTTGAAATTAAAAATCTGAAATTAGGTATATCTTCCTTTAAACTTAGAAGAATGAATGAGAATGTAGAAACCCAAATTTAGGTTCCCCCATAAATAATTAAGATAGTCAATCGAACTGATGTGGAATCCCTTATGAGTAGGAGACATTTAGAATATAGAGACCCAAGATCTTAGGTCCCCTTAGAAATTATTAGAACAACTATTTGAACTTATGTGAAATCCCCTGGTAGCTAGGAGAAATTGAGAACATAGAAACTTGGGATTTTAAGCTCCCTATAGAATTGTTTGGATAGTTGTAGGACTTAGAAATGAACTTAGGTTCCTTAGAGAGTTGTTTGGATAAACCTAGAAGTAATGAACTAAACTTAATTCCCTTGGAAATTTTAGGCCGGGTCATTTGAACCTAGAAACAAAAACTTTAGTTTCCTTGTAAACTATTAAAATGGTTATTTGGATTTAGAAATTAAATGTACACCAAATACTCATTATGATGTACATAAGACTACATAAGGACAATCCTTATACTTGACTTCCAAATGAAAATTTTCTAGAAATCTAGGATATGAACTTTTCAAAAATTTCATAGTTAGGAATCACACTCTTATAATAATCAACAAGTGGATTGAACTTAGGCCTGTAGGAAATTCCTTGCCCACCATAATATACGTTAGATCAATCGTAAATGCTCTCTAAACTCAAAGAACAATACTAGGAATTATAATTTAAATTCCTAATACATCCTCTTACTTAGAAATAATATTTCCCACAAATCCTACAACGTAAAATTAAGTAGAAGTAAGGTTATATGATTTTAGGTAGATTTCCAACCATAGGCTGAGCATGTCAAGGCTAGATTTGAAATCCTAGGTAAATTCGGCAAGTTCAAACTCAAATTTCTACGTAGGAACTTTGGTCGTGATTTTTTTTTTTAAGTAGTACATTAGGTGACCAGAGTGTGCACTGGAAGCGTGATGGTCATTCACGTCTATTCACATAAATTTCGGGTGCTCTTATTAAAAGATTAGTGTGATTACAGGATGTTCCCTGTAAGTTTAGAATAATCGGGATCATGGATTAATGAAATCATGTTTACGCTATGTGTACGCGGTTTGACTCAAACTCTAAGTCATAGCAAATCTTAATGATTCCAATGCCCTGATCAAGCAAAGGACCGAGATTTAACAAGATTATGAATTGATACCCAAATCCCCTGCTATACGTAGGTAAAGGATCGATGTATCGGGCTCAAACCTACTATAACCATCTATTCGTGTTATCTCAAATGTTGAAAATGAAAAGTTGTACCATACCATAGACACCGGGAAACTATCATTAAAGGAAAAGAGAAAATCAAGAGAAAGGTATGTAATGTTATAGAAAATTTTAATGTTGATAAGCATTAAAACGATTCATTAAAGTTAGAATGATTTCTAACCTTTAGTGGGACTTAAACACCTTAGTTGAGTTGCTAGACGAGAAACTTAAGGGTTGTGGGGAATTTAAATAAAGCTCGTTGGGATTTCATACGTAGACATAGGGTACATCTTTAGGATAATTGAACCACTCGTAATATTAATAATAGGTACGTATATCATTAAATTTTAAAGTAGAACTTTATTTATTTTTCTTTAAGGGGGGTAGATTGTAATGACCTTTGTCCCGGTGTAAGTCATGAGCACTTGAATATACAAATAAACTTAGTGTGGAGAGCTAACATATGCACACGGACACTGTAAAATAGATTGTTGTTCACATTCACAGTCGAAGTGTTGAATTTCGGGGGCAAAATTCTCTTTAAGGGGGCAGTTTGTAACACCACATACTTTTTAGTACTCGGGTGTTACCGTATAATCTAACTTAGAATAAATACCGACCTAACTTATTCAAACATTTATGTTCATTCTAGTCTAATTTTGACCGTTAAAAGAAATCCCCACTTATAGGTCAAGCTATCCACCTGTTGTTATTCAAGAAGGGTCATCACATCGTGAGAGGGACTTTTAGGATTTCTAATTTCATTAACAGAAGAATCTAACCGACCATCTTAGATGTAGAACTTTAGATCATCGGATCCATCAATCCTTAGCCCTAAAAATGAGTCATAAACAATACAAGGTTTTACTATAAGAATCGGGCCTCAAATCTAGCCGTAGATCACTAGGCAGATAGTCCTTGGGCCCCTAAAACTCTCAGATTGGCGATAATCAGGCTTAGGAATCAATCTAACCATTGAATTAGAAGAAATTAATGGTCGATAATGAAATCACTAAGTATGGCCCACCTGAGTTTCTGATCAGCCCCATCTTTGATCCCTAAGACCTTGTGAGTTAGCGTGTTCAAACCTAGAAGAAATCCGACCATTGGATTAGAGAAAATCATTAATTGAACATGTAATCAGCAAGTGCGGGCCATCTGAGTTTAGGATCTGCCTTGTAGTCGGTCAGGGGTCTTAATAAGAGCAGTGAAAGTTGATGGATGACTCCAATTTTGTTAGCTAGTCCTGTGGGCCCCACTTTGGGGCAGTGCATGTGCATAGTTCACGTGCACTCGTGGTGCACTGGGAAGGGCAACCCGGTCAAAGCGGGCTGACCCACAATTCCCTTAAAAAGAGAGAAATCCTCTCTCTCCTTCGTTCTTTGAGTGTCTGTTTCAAACGGACTGTGTTTTTTATCGTGGCCCATGATGGTGGGCTCACTTCCATGATCTGAACCGTCCATTTAATGTGGATGATTCGTCTAACCAAACCCCAACTGATTCCATGCCTCGAAGCTCGTGTGCATGCACACAACCCTTGCTGCAAATGGGTCCTACAAACATAGGTTTTCAAAAATGGAAACTGTCCTCATAGCCAACTCAACAATCCGTGTCCGCTGGTTGCTGTGCCACCTCAGCCCTCCATTCTCAAGCAATCCCAGCCATTTATCATTAGGACTTTGCAATAAGAAAGCAAAGAGATCCAAAATTGGCCGTTTTTCCTATCCGCTTGAACCCACCAATCCAATCTCTTCAAAGCTTCGATGAAGCTTATCTGGAAGCTTCACAGGGTCCGTATAGACAACCTGTAAGCATTGGATGGGAGAAAGAAATAAGGAGCTCGAAGGCGCCATTAACAGTCGTCTTCACCTTCACCGCACCTACCAAGTTTTAGACGAGACGCAACATCGAGTTTGGATCGATTTCAGACGTTGTTGGACTTGTCCTGAGAAAGGAGGAAGAAAGGAAGAAAGAAGAAGAAGGAGAGGATTCTAGAGGTGTTGCCGTTGCACCACATTGAATCGGACCAAGTCTGTCTGAACTCGGATCCATTGCTGGATGTTTCAAGATGGAAGAGAGAGAGAAAGAAGAAAGAAAAGAGGAAGGAAGACTAGAAAGAGAGATAGAAGAGGAGGAGAGAAGATCAAGGGAGGAATTCACTGCCGTGCGGATGGTACTTGTCGGGTTGGCTCGACTCGTTGAGTCGAGTCTCCTCGCCGTCATACCATAATAGCAGTGGTAATCGCCGAGTTGCTACACCCTCCTTCGACTCAACACAGGTTAGTGGAACTCAACAACGACCATTTGAGCAACAACACAGGCTGACTCAACAACTCGACGAGTTCAGGTTGCCACTGTGGGGGGCTCAACACGAGCATGGAAGCACCGCTGACTCGTTTGGAACCCAGTGAAACCAAGTGCACTATTGGTTCGATCTAGAAAGAGGAGGAAGAAAAGAGAATGAAAGAAGAAAATTAAGGAGGGAGAGAAATTCTGACCCACTGACTCTTAGGGTCGGTTGGGTCCGACTAACTGCTGGTTGCAGTAGTCTTGAGTAAGAAGAAAAGAAGAAAAAAAGAAAACAAGAAAGGAAGAGAGAGAGGGAGAAAAAGGGGAGGGTAAGCCGAGATTAGCCCTTGGATGGGCCATAATCCAGGCCGTGATCTAGGCTGAAACCAGTCTTAGAGCTGGGCTGATTTCAGCTTGGGGCCGAAGTCAGCCCCAGAACCGAGCTGAAATCAGCCCAAAATCCATGCCAAAAACCAGGCCAAAACATAGTGGGCCTGGGCTAGGCCCAGCCCATCGGGGCCGCACAGTGGGCTTGTGCTAAGCCCAACCTCAGTTTGAGCCCAGTTTACACAGGTTTAGAACCCAGTTTACTGTCGAGTTAACCAATGTGAGTAAACTTCCTCTCTCTAAGTTAATTTCATGATTTATCATTATCATTAGTGTTACTATAATTATTGCAATGTGGTTAACCATTAGTAGGTAAATTTTTCTTGTAATAGTTATTACAGATACTTGATATTAACAATTATCATTATTAATGCTATTCTTATTTTTTCATTAGTAGGTTATTGGTTATAAGATTAGTGTGTTAGTATTAACTAACAATTATTACTTATTATCACTTCACTTGTAATATTATTATAAATTAATTATATGAATTAGATTTCAACTCTAAAGTAAAGCCTAAAACTAGATTAGTGGATAACACTCTAAATCTAAGTAATCTAACCCACAGGTTATGACCCTAACATTGAGCCTAACTATAGATAAATTGTAAACGTTTGGGCTACCAAGTTGACTATGGCGAGTCAACTCATTCTTCCCAAACAAAAAGTATTTCGAGTTACAATTATTATCCTTATTACTATTATCATGAAAAATTTGGCATAGACCTGATTAGCCACTAGCATATTACTCATACTAGTATTAATTAATATATGTAAAACTACATATTAGAATTTTATTCACCATTCCTAAATATTATCATTGACAGTGGAAGTGTACTAGTTACCACCAACATAATGATCACTATTACCATGATTAGCTAATATTAATACTCTCGTTAATATTAATAATTAGGTTATGGTTACTAGGTTAGCATGGTAATTAATTTTACATTAATTATCGTTCAAATCCTAAAAATATAAGCCTAGAACTAAACCCTAGGATGAAAATCCTAATTTTTCATTAAAAACCCTAAGATAAATAATTCAAACCCTAGGCTATGATCTTAAACCTAGGTGGTGCGTAGAACTTGGATCTAATTGTACAAGTTCATAATTTGTAGTCGGATTCAATTCTAAGGGCGCAACACAGTATAACTTCTTAACGCCTCGAAATTAAAGTACTTAGCAATACTAAAAGGTGATTCGGGGGTGTAATCATCGACGAGGTTATCAAAATCTAGATCAATCGTCTCGAACAAAGACATTAAGTCCGAATAATACGGTTAAGGACTTAGGACCGCCTCCGGGCTTGGACAACCATCTCGAATCAAGAGTCCCATGGCCATTCGTCACGTCCGGAGCGATCGAAGATGATTTTTTCCCCTTGAGCTTTCCATTTTTTCCATTAGCTTAAGTGATAGTTTCATGTTAATTTCAATTGTTAATTCATATCTTTACCTTATAATCACATGTGTTAATTGTTGCAATTAAAATGTTAGATAACATGCTTAATGATTATCCTGCATATTCTCTTATACTTGTGGATTACTTGTGGATTGCTTATGGGACTTAAACTAGTACATAACTGGGAAACTGAAAAGGCCAAACTATATGTTCTACAGGGGGGGTGAATAGGACTGCCAAAATTAAAACTTTAACAATGGAATATAATAATTGATATAGCCAAATAAATAAATCAATTCTATATGCTGAATTAAAAAGCAACCTCAATAAACAGGAAATGAGAGGTTGATACTAATTCAGTTCAAAGGACAACCTTTCACCATAAAAACCAAAGGTTTATGGCTGGACAACCTTATTCCTAGAACATCCTTTGTATCAAAAACTCAAACCAAAGAGGAATAAATAAATAGTAGAGAATTAAAATAACTTGTAGGAATTTAAACCTAAATTATTACAACATTCCCCACTGTGCTTGAAATGTAAAAATTACAACGTTCACATCCACACATACATTCCACAATTCTGAATGATAAAGAATAGGAAAATAAATGAATATTCAAATCACAAAACACACCGATATATAGTGGTTCGCCTGTGTATTCACCAACTGTTAAACAACAGCCACACAGCTTGCTACTCCACTCCTAATATCCTCACACAGGGGATATTAGCGTTCACTATCAAACAGGTTTTACAGGTTCACCTAAAACCTTCATAATTGTGTCTTTTTAACTTGGGCTTACATAATCCAAAAACCCACACTTTCTGAGTTTTCTGTCTCTCCTCAGATAACCAACACAATAGATTTTTCTGGCAAATCTCAAACAAAAACCAAAAGAATAGAAATTTTACAGAATTGTAAAATACCTGGATTTCTCCTTTTGTAGTAGCCCGGTAGAACCAATCAGAGTAGAAGTTCGAATCAACGTTCAATGTCCAATACTCACTTAAGAAATGGTTCTAGATTCTAATTGATTTTAAATTAAATCAAATTGGGCGTAGCTCTATTTGATTTTGATTCCAATGAAGAAGGAATACAACAATTCCCCTTTTCAAAATAATATTGGAATATAGGAATAAAATCAAATAAGAAAAGCTAAGAAAAAGAATATTAAATATGCACAAATTAGCTTAAAATGAACACAACTTATCTTAGAGTGGAGGCTTGAATTTTCTCAAATTAATTGATGTAAAACTCTGAAATTCGTGCTCAATTTATAGAAGCCAAGATCGCGTCTACGACTGGTCTTAGGAACCTTCGACTAGTCGTAGCTCCAATGACATTTTGAAAATTTAAGCGCGATTTGAAAATCAGTTTTACGACTGGTCGTGGGGACCCTTCGATTGGTCGTAGACCACCTATGACTGGTCAAAGCTGACCTAAGACTGGTCATAGGAAACCAGAGTTTGTTGCTGGAGTTTGAGTCGTAGATCTAGGACTGGTTGAAGGACGAGTCGTGACACCCCTACGACCGGTCGAACAATCTCCAGGACTGGTCGAAGAATAACAAAAAAATTCTGAAAATCTTCAACAACTTAGGACTGGTCGTGGAATTTCTTGGATTGGTCGAACTAGGTCTAGGACTGGTCGAACAAGGTCCAGGACTAGTCTTAGAACAGACCAACTTCATGTATAAAGATTTATCATGACTTATGTATCCAAAATGACCTACCCTAAGGTCAAACTAAGGATTATCATACCTGGAACATGAAGTATGAACATTGAACATCATTCTTTCAGTTGATAGTTAACCTTTGAAGTTCGAGACCTCTACTTGATGCAGCTTGAGAATGGGATCTTCTACAGCATTAATATAAGCTTCAACTTGAGTTGTACTTCTATCTTGAAATGTACTTGAGTCTTGAATAAACATTCTTCTTATTGATGTAGACTTAAGCATTGATGCATACGGAAGAGAACATAATACATAACTTTGCATTTCTTAAAGTTAAGCATCGTACATGTTTTGAACCATTGTGATGTCGTCTTGAATCACATATATATCAACATACAAACACAAGACACACAGATAGAAGTTGTGGCACACATAAGAAGTTTTGGCACCACAAAATTTGACAATTAAAGGAGCATGAGACCATAACACTTACAATCTCCCCCTTTGTCAAATTTGTGACAAAACATACTACACTAAGAGAAACACACCAAGTATAATAAAGAGCACAACGTGCATATTAATGAATCATGCACCAGTTGTCATTAAGAAGCGTAAACTCATTATATACTACTCCCCCTGAGTATATCACATATCACATGTCCAAAAATTACTCATTATCCATAAGCAACCATTCATCAAACCTTCTCCCCCTTTTTGTCACAATATGACAAAGGTAACATTAAAGAGATGGATAAGTAAAGGAGAAATAGATGAAGTAACTTGACAATGTATAAGGAAGGAAACATTCACAATCCAGTTACTTGAAAGAGTAAAAATTCAGCAAACTAAATAAAGTGCACAATCCACCATAAGTAAGAGAGTTATTACAGTCCAAGAAACTTAATCAGATCCTGAAGAAGGAGCAGGAATGGTAGGATGAAGATTATGCATTCCCTTGTTCAAGCGCCTACGATACTTGCACATATATTTAAACTGAAGATCATGAGCAATATTCATATTCTCTACCTTTTATTATAAAGTATGAAGACGAGCATCAAAATTAGAAGGCTCAAAATCAGGATCATTTCCAAAATCAGAATTAAGTTCATTGAAAATATCATCCATGTCCACATCGTCATGAGGAAGATCATCAGCTTCTTCTTCACCAGCCTCAGCTCTACCAGCATCCACTTGGCCACCAGCCAATTCCAATTTCATTTTGTTAATATTCGAATTGTTAAAAATAAGATGATGGATGGGAGCTTCTCCAACAGGCATAGGCACGAGCATGTGCTTAGCTAAGATAGTCAAGAGATAGGCAAAAGGAATATCACTATGACCTGGATGGACACGAGAATGAATAATGGAATGATATATCAAGGAAGGAAGAAAAATTTTAGAACAAAAAATGACAGAGTGCAAAACATGAACCATAAAGGCAGTTAATTCAGTCTTATTACCAGAACGAGGATACCGGTTAGAAGTAAAAATTTTGTGAAGTACCCTGTATTTGGGTAACAAGTACTTTGTGGAGAGCGCTTTCCCTCTATGAGTCCATTGCACATTAATATTATACAAATCTCTGGTTAGCATACACTTTTCAGATTCTGAGGGTTTCTCAGCTAAAGTATGAATATGAATACCCTCTTCATTAACAGGTACATTTATTAACCCTGCAATCAGATGACGGTCAATTTCAAATGGACCTTCTCTTATATCAATTTTAAAAGTTAAATCCTCATAAGAGAATACTGAGATACATGTAAACATGGCCTGTGCAATAGATTGGTATGCAGGCTCACCCCAATGTAAAATGTTATCCCATCCTACAGCTTGGAGTATAGGTAGAATACCAAAAGGAGCAATATGTTCAATACAAACAGATCGTTCAACAATGACATTATGCATACGCAAATCCCGTACATTAGAGGGATCATCCTCAGGTAAACGAAGATGGCGTCTAGCAAGAGGAGCTGATCTAGAAGAAGATGGACCACGGGAAGTTTTCTTTTTCCCTCTAGCATCCATAATCAGAATGAAAACCAAAAGATCTAGTAGGGATAAAAGATTTAGAAAATGAGTTTTGCTAGATCAAATTTTTTAAGGAAAAAAACCCCAAAATGTTAAGGAATCTTAAAATAAATTACTCTAAGAGTGAAAATGAAGTAATAAGAGCTAGAATCTACAAGAGAAACACAAATGATGCACTAACCTTGAAGATCTAAGATGGTGGGTACGACTAGTTGTGCCTCGGCTCGTTGGAGAGAGAAATGGAAATGAAGAAGATGAAGGTTTTTCCCAATTTAAAAGATTCCAACGCGCTACACGACTGGTTGAGGACTGTTCTCGACCGGTCGTACCATGACTGGTCGAGCACTTCCTCAACTGGTCGTGAAAACATAAAAAACATGCATTTTACATAAAAATTTAAAATTTAAACAAATAAATTATCAAATATATATACACTATGATACAAATATGCATAAATAATTAATTTAGGATACATAATTCGAGATCAAATTTCAATTTATTAAACCTGCTTTTGTCGAGCGGTTTAGTGAACATGTCGGCAAGTTGAGTCTCAGTCGGTATATATTCCAAGGATATTATTTTATCTTCTACTAATTCACGAATATAGTGATACCTAATATCAATATGCTTGGTAGGTGAATGTTGGATTGGATTTTTTGATATATTTATAGCACTGGAATTATCACAATATAATATCATAGATTCCTGTGCAATTCCATAATCGCTTAACATACGTTTCATCCAAACAAGTTGAGTACATGCATTTTCTGCTGCAATGTATTCAGCCTCAGCAGTTGAGAGTGATATAGAGCTTTACTTCTTGCTAAACCAAGAAACCAAACAGTTTCCAATATAGAAACAACCACCACTGGTTGATTTTCTGTCATCAATATTTTCAGCCCAATCAGCATCTGAGTACCCAGCCAATTGAACACTAGTATCAAATAGATACCAGAGACCCATTTTAACGGAACTTGCGACGTATCGCATAATCCGTTTAACAGCAGATAGATGTGACTCTTTAGGATCAGACTGATATCTGCACAAATCCCAACACTTAAAGCAATATCCGGTCTACTAGAGTTGAGTAAAGTAGACTACCAATCATACCACAGTATAATTTAGGATACATATTTTTACCTGTAGAGTCCTTTGAGAGTCTTAAAGTTGTACTCGTAGGAATATCAAAGTCTTTATCATTCTTAAATCTAAACTTTTTGATTAAGTTCAGATCATATTTTATTTGAGAAATGAAAATGCCATCTAGTTGTTGTTTTACTTGCAACCCAAGGAAATAATTTAATTCCCTAACCATGCTCATTTCGAACTTAGATTTCATCAAATTTGTAAACTCAATAGTCATGTTAGTACAAGTTGATCCATAAATAATATCATCAACATAGATCTGAACCATTAAGATATCGTCGTTATGTTTTTTAACAAAAAGCGTCTTATCGACACTGCCCATTTGAAAATTATGACTTAGTAAAAACTTAGTCAATTTTTCGTACCATGCCCTGAGAGATTGTTTTAGACCATAAAAGGGCTTTTTTAAGACAGTATACATGATTAGTAAACTTAGGGTCTCCAAACCCTGTAGGTTGTTCAACATATACTTCTTCATGTATATCACCATTCAAAAAAGCACTCTTTACATCCATTTGATAAATTTTAAACTTTCTAAAGCATGTAATGGATATAAAAAGTCTGATTGATTCTAGGCGAGCAACTGGAGCAAAGGTTTCATCATAATCAATACCTTCTATTTGAGTGTATCCTTGAACAACCAGTTTTGCCTTGTTTCAAATTATATTCCCAAGTTCATCAGACTTATTTTTGAAAATCTACTTAGTTCTTATAATGTGTTATCTTTAGGTCTAGGAACAAGATACCAGATATCATTTCGAACAAACTGATTAAGTTCTTCCTGCATAGCTACTATCCAGTTTTCATCAGAAAGAGCTTCTTTTACGTTTACCGGTTTAATCTGAGATGTAAAGTGCACGTACTTGCATATGTCTTCTAGTTGTCTATGAGTGTGTATACCAGTGAGAGTATTTCCAAGTATTTGAGCAGTTAGATGATCTTTAACAGTCCTTAATTCAGAATTGTTTTGACTTGATGAAGTATCAGGTTTATCAATTAGAAGTACTTCGTCATTATCTAAACTTGGGGCAGGTATATTCAAATGATCGTCTATGATCACATTAATTGATTCTTGAATAACACCGGTCCTTTTGTTCAATACACAATATGCATGACTGTTTAAAGAGTATCCTAAAAAGGTTCCTTCATCACTCTTTGTGTCAAACATTCCCAGATTTTCACAGTCACGCAAAATATAGCACTTGTTACCAAAAACTCGAAAGTATTTGACAGTAGGCTTTTTATTGAACCACATTTCATAAGCGGTTTTATTATTATATTTACATATATACACTCGATTAATAACATAGCAGGCAGTATTCACTACTTCAACCCAAAGATTTTTAGGGAGCTTCATACTATTCAACATTATAGTTCTCATTTGTTGAAGTACTCTATTTTTCCTTTCCACAATGCCATTTTGTTGAGGAGTTTTGGGTGCAGAGAATTCATGCGATATTCCCTGATCATTACATAATTTCTCAAAACTGCTATTCTCGAACTCAGATCAATGATCACTACGGATCTTACAAACTTGAGAACCTTTTTCAGTTTAGATCCATTTAAGAATCTTTTTAACTTCATCAAGGGTTTCTGATTTATCCCTTAAGAAGGCTACCTAAGTGAATCTAGAGAAATCATCCACGATTACCAAGATATATTTTTTGCGACCTCGACTCTCCATCCTGGTAGGTCCTATAAGATTCATATAGAGAAGCTCGAGTGGTCTTGATGTGGCATTGGAGTTCACCTTTTTATGAGAGCTCCTTGTTTGCTTGCCATACTGGCATTCACCACATATCTTTTTTACATTTTGTAATTTAGGTAGACCTCTTATTAGTTTTCCCTTGCTCAATCTGTATAAATTACTGTAGTGTACATGTCCAAGGCATTTATGCCATAATTTTGTTTCATCGGTATGGACAATGTAGCATAATTGATTAGATAAGCTACAATCGCTTACAATATAACAGTTTTTAGAAGTCCTGTGACTAGTTAATATTACAGAACCATTTTTGTTTAAAATTTCACAACCTTTATTAGAAAATTTCTTGCTATGATTGTTATCACATATTTAAGATATGCTTAACAGGTTGTGTTTTAGCCCCTCAACATAAAAAAACATTCTTAAATAAGGGAAGGTTATAGAGTTAAACCATACCTTGGCCAATAATCTTGTAGTTGCTACCATCACCAAATGTGACTGACCCATCAGTCATATCTTTAAGATCGGTGAATAAAGCCTTGTCGCCTATCATATGCCTTGAGCATCCACTATCTAAGTACCATTTCGAATTACTTGTAGCTTTGAAAGCAGTGTAGGCAACCAAGCAAGTAACTTTAGGAACCCATTTCATTACTGTTTTGGGTTTAGGAGAATAGTCGGTCTTCTTGTATTTGTAATTTTTGTACGAGTGACCCATTGAGTTAGGTTTTAAGAGCTCCTTAAGCAAATTAACTATTTTTTTAGCTAAAGGATTTTGGTTTTGGTTTTGACTTTTGTAATTGATATGGTTACCTCTGGTTTTGAAAGATTGAAAAGATTTAACATTTTTATAAAACTTTTGGTTTGAACTTTTCTCTTTTGAGTTAGAGGATTCTCATTTCACAAAATTAGGAGGAGTATTCTTCTGTTTAAGAGGAATATTTTTGTTGTAGCCCAAACTGAATCGGTCGCCACATTTTCTTGATCCAGTTAAAAGTTTTTCTAATTTTGGATCACTTTGGGCATACCTCCATGTATCCTTTAAACTCAAAAGGGAAGAAACTTCAAGTTTAAGTTTATCATTTTCAGATTTCAGATTTTCAATAAGGGTGGTTTTGAAATCAAGATCACATTTGCATTTTTCAAAACAATCTGAAAGATGAGATTTTTCTAAAACAAGAGACTCAAATCTTTCTCTAAGTCCTGAAAATCTTTCTTTTTGAAGTTTTAGTTTTACGACAATTTTATAACTTTCCTTGTATAGGGCATTATAAGCATCTTAAAGGTCTTCTTTATTATCATGATCACTATTTAAATTTTCTTCATTGGTTGAATCATCATGATCTGAAAAAGTGAACTTGGCTAGAGTCATAAGGGCCTTAACTTCATTGCCCGACTCAGTTTCAGAATCTTCTAATTCAGAAGAGGCTTCAGTGCCAGAAGATTCAGAATCAATTCTATATGCTGAATTAAAAGCAACCTCAATAAACAGGAAATGAGAGGTTGATACTAATTCAGTTCTAAGGACAACCTTTCATCATAAAAAACAAAGGTTTATGGCAGGACAACCTTATTCCTATAACATCCTTTGTATCGAAAACTCAAACCGAAGAGGAATAAATAAATAGCAGAGAATTGAAATAACTTGTAGGAATTTAAACCTAAATTATTACAACATTCCCCACTGTGCTTGAAATGTAAAAATTACAACATTCACATCCACATACATTCCACAATTCTGAATGATAAAGAATAGGAAAATAAATGAACATTCAAATCATAAAACACACTGATATATAGTGGTTCGCTTGTGTGTTCACCAACTGTTAAACAACGGCCACACAGCTTGCTACTCCACTCCTAATATCCTCACACAAGGGATATTAACATTCACTATCAAACAGGTTTTACAGGTTCACCTAGAACCTTCACAATTGTGTCTTTTTAACTTGGGCTTAGACAATCTAAAAACCCACACTTTCTGAGTTTTCTGGCTCTCCTCAGATAACCAACATAATGAGATTTTTCTGGCGAATCTCAAACAAAAACCAAAAGAATAGAAATTTTACAGAATTGTAAAATACCTGGATTTCTCCTTTTGTAGCAGCTCGGTAGAACCAATTAGAGTACAAGTTCGAATCAATGTTCAATGTCCAATACTTAAGAAATGGTTCTAGATTCTAACTGATTTTAAATTAAATCAAATTGGGCATAGCTCTATTTAATTTTGATTCCAATGAAGAAGGAATACAGCAATTCCCCTTTTTAAAATAATATTGGAATATAGGAATAAAATCAAATAAGAAAAGTTAACAAAAAGAATATTAAATATGCACAAATTAGCTTAAATTAATCAATGTAAAACTCTGAAATTCATGCTCAATTTATAGAAGCCAAGATCGCGTCTATGACTGGTCTTAGGAACCTTTGACTAGTCGTAGCTTCAACGACATTTTAAAAATTTAAGCGCGATCTGAAAAATCAGTTCTACAACTGGTCGTGGGGACCCTTCGACTAGTCGTAGACCACCTATGACTAGTCGAAGCTGACCCAGGACTTGTCGTAGGAAACCAGATTTGGTTGCTGGAATTTGAGTCGTAGATCTATGACTGGTTGAAGGACCAGTCGTGACACCCCTATGACCGGTTGAACAATCTCCAGGACTAGTCGAAGAATAACTAAAAAATTCTGAAAATTTTCAACAACTTAGGACTGGTCGTGGAATTTCTTGGACTGGTCGAACTAGGTCTAGGACTGGTCGAACAAGGTTTAGGACTAGTCTTAGAACAAACCAACTTCATGTATAAAAATTTATCATGACTTATGTATCCAAAATGACCTACCCTAAGGTCAAACTAAGATTTATCATACCTGGAACATGAAGTATGAACATTGAACATCATTCTTTCAGATGATAGTTAACCTTTGAAGTTCGAGACCTCTACTTGATGCAGCTTGAGAATGAGATCTTCTATAGCATGAATATAAGCTTCATCTTGAGTTATACTTCTATCTTGAAATGTACTTGAGTCTTGAATAAACATTCTTCTTATTGATGTAGACTTAAACATTGATACATACGGAAGAGAACACAGTACATAACTTTGCATTTCTTGAAGTCGAGCACCGTACATGTCTTGAACCATTGTGATGTCGTCTTGAATCACATATATATCAACATACAAACACAAGACACACAGATAGAAGTTGTGGCACACATAAGAAGTTTATGCACCACAAAATTTGACAATCAAAGGAGCATGAGACCATAACACTTACAGAAACCACTTATAAATGTACACCCATTCTTAGGATGTAACTCGACAGATTGTGATTGTAATGGACCTTGACGTAGTGGTTGTGGAAATGTGGTTTAAATTGAACATTGATGTGGGCCTACCATCCAGGGGTTGCTGGGTTTAAGTGGTTTTTGAGGAAAGTGTTTTTTCATATATTTTTGATATTCACCCTATGTGACTTAGTTTTGATATTCACCCTATGTGGCTTGTTTTGGTATTTTTCCTATATGGGTTCTAAGTTTTATTTTGTGCAATCATGCGATGACCAGCCCCATATACTAAATATGATTGGCCACTAGTCGATGGGTTCCATTAAACATCCTAAGGTGGTAGCCTCATGAGCCAGAGATGGTAGAATAGGACACTATGCCTGAGCTATCGGCCTATGCTGGGTGATGAACGTCCCGTAATGACCTTTGAGCTTATTAAACTGGCTGGTTGTAAATGGAATAATAACGAATGGGTCAATCATACATTCATAGCATTTGGGTGATGACGGGTGGCTAATTTTGGATGCGTAGCACGAGCCCAGTAGGATTTAGTTAGGGTATTGTTTCGCTAGCTCCCAGAACATCGACTATCGACCCACCTTCAGTGAGTTTGGCACTACGCATGTACTCTATACTTTCACTGGTGACTGACCACATTGGTGAGTTTGGCACTATGCATGTACTATATACTTGCATTGGTGACCGACCACATTGCATAAGTTTTTTCCAAAAGCCAACTGGATGAGCATCCCTAGTTGATGTGCACTCATACATCCATGCATTTAATAAGATTGCATCATGTACTATTTTGTATGCCTTGTTATATTTTATAACTATGCTTACCTAATGCGGCTGTGTGTAATCTTGAGGAGAATTCACACTGAGCTGACCACTTATTCATCGAATATATAACCGTACAGGTAGAGCAGGTGGCCTAGATAATATTCGTGTTCATATTGATGAGGAGCAGGGTGCCATTGTTGAAGATGTATGATTGTATTGCCAAGAGTTGCTACATGATTTTATAGCTTCAAATTTGTTATAAATTGCTTGTTTACATGTGACATCATTTCACCTTGTAATTATAAGTATTGGGACATTAGTTAGTATAAGTCATTATGGGCAACTGCTCGTGTATTTTGAATGTAATGTAAAATTTTCCATTATGTATGATTTGTCCATTCTACGCTAAATTGCTAACCCTGAATGAAAGGAAAGAAAAAGATATGGAATCTAGTTCTCTATAAGTTAACACTTGGGTTTTTGGGAAATGAGTTGTATACTAGGGTCTTGAAAACACGGGGCGTTACACCCACCAAGACCACCTTACAATTTATCAATTGCTCAATTCATGTACCAAGAGGGATAATAGAAGATATGTTGGTCTAAGTTGACAAATTCTACTATCTAATAGATTTTATCGTCCTAAATACTTTACCCATAATGGATGTGAGCACTCAAATCCCCGTCGTATTGGGCCGTCCATTCCTTGTTACATCAAATGCAATTATTAATTGTAGGAATGGGGTTATAAGCTTATCTTTTGGGAATATGACATTGGAGCTAAATATATTTTTTCAATACGGGCAAACAATCAAAAGATGATGATTCTCACGATATTAACATGATCGATTCTTTCGTGGAAGATATAGCACTCCTGACTCTATACTCTGACCCTCTAGAGATGTGCTTGGCCCACTCCCTTAATTTAGACGATGATATGATTAAGGAGATGGATGCCTTGCTTGATGTTACAATGGTACTTGAAGTTAACTGGTAGAGGCCACAATTTGAGAAATTACCTTAAACCGATGTAGTACGTCTACCATCTAGCTTCAAAGCACTGAAGCTTGGCCTAAAACCCTTGCCCTCTAATCTTAAATTTGTTTACTTAGGTTAAGATGAAACATACCCGGTGGTGATTTCTTCCCACCTTGAGTAAGAACATGAGAGTATGCTTATTTCTACTCTCATTGAGCACAAAGGAGCCCTTGGATGGTCGATTACGGATCTTAAGGGAATTGACCCTTTGATTTGTACTCATCGCATTCATCTTGAGGATAATGCGAAGACCTCTCAGCAACCACAATGTAGATTAAATCCAAACATGAAGGAAGTGGTTAAAGCCGAGGTACTTAAGCAATTGGATGTGGGTATCATATACCCTATATCCGATAGTTAATGGGTGAGTCCAACTTAGGTTGTCATGCCTCGAACCCAGAGATTGGACTCACAGGAATCCCGATCGCCGAATCTGGTGCCGACAGCTTCCGTAGTACCCCATTCTCCGCTCCCAGTGCCCATACGCCAGATTTCGATCCTGGGATCCTATAAGGAGGATTTTCCAACGCACATTTATTTCGTAAGAAGCATAACCACAAGTTTATCCAAATCACAAAGGCAACATCATCATCACATATCCACTAATACAATCATTTTGAATACAGTGCTGAAAGGGAATATACATATGTCAAAAATCAAACCTCTAGAGGTCCGCTGCATGCTCCAAGCTCAACGCTGCTATAACCTAACGCCACCTGCACGTATCTATCATGCATAAGCTTATAGAAAGCTTAGTGGGTGGTGAAAGTGTGTGCACAAGGTAAGTGCCAAGTAAGCAATATTAGAGTAATTAAAGTAAACAGAAATATTGACAAGATCATGAATCGTATGATTTAGAGTAAGCGAAAATACTGCAAGTCTATAAATCATACAATGTTAGAGTACACAATACAGATCAGCTATGCAAATGAGGAGTCATAGAGTGCCAAATATTAGATGCCGAGGATACAATGCAATGTGTAAATCCTGATGAGTCCACACATACCGGAATGTGCAATATGCGGTGCGAATGAAATGACCAAGCTAGAGCGTGAAGTCGGGATAATAGTACGTAGTATCGCAGGCTACGGGGTTCACCACAAAGGACTTCTATCCAAACCAGTCCCATACTTAAATTTGGATAGTTAGACTTAATGTGGTAAACTCTTGATCTCAGGTTAGTCACGCGACCCAATTGAAATCCTGGCCTCAGAGGTTTAGGAATTTTCACCCAGGGTCATCTATGGCAGCACGATGCTAGTAACAGATTTTCGGTGTCCCATCTGGCCATTCAAGATGTTCCTGTGGAGGCTACGGCTCTGATGTCGCTAGGGCGTACAGTAATCACAATACACAATGCAAGATGCATGAGTTATACAATCCAGTCATGCATCGATCCTGTGCATACCGTGCGCTCATGTGAGATAACCTCCGCCTATCAAGGAGTCTCATAACAACCTGCCCAATGACATATGCAATGGTCAACCACATCTCATAACAAACATGAAGATGATGCGTATGGGCATGTATCATGATGCTATGCAGTCACATACTCATAATCGGTATCAATAATCGGCATCGACAATCGACCCTGTCAATGTAGACATTTAACCAACATTGCCCCAAGGAAGGACCCACATAGAGCCTAACATATAATGGACCCATGGCCTCACACAAGGGCCAAATATACAACACCGTGGGCCTCACTCAAGAGCTTAATACACATCACGGTGTATCTTTCACATGGGCCTAACATACATCATAATGGGCTCCATCGCCTGACCCTCAAATGCATCACAATGGGCCTCATCACATAGGCCTTAAACACGGGTTGAATACACATCACAACGGGCCTCAAATACGGGCCGCATATACATCACATTGGGCCTTAACAATCAGAATCAAAAATCGGTCACGACAATCAGAATTGACAATCGGAGTCGGCCTTGATACTCGACCTCGACAATCGGCCTCAACAATCGGAGTCGGCCTATACAATCGGCCTCGACAATTGGAATCGGCCTATATAATCGGCCTCGACAATCGGAATTGGTCCATACAATTAGCCTCGACAATTGGAATCAGCTTAAGGGAAGGTCACCATGTAGACATTAAACCATCATTGTCCATCAATGTGGACATTTAACTAACATTGCTCCTAAGGAGTGGCCTACATATGGCCAAATGTATAGTGGGCCCACGGCCTCTCATAAGGGCTTCACATATAATCACAATGAGCCACATACAATCTCAATGGTCCTTACACAAGGGCCTTATACAAGGGTTACATATACATCACAGGTGGGCCTTACACATGGGCCTCATACACATCAAGTGGGCTACCTCAATGGGCCGCACTAATGGGCCTCAAATGGGCTAAAAAATATCAAGTTGGGCCTCACAGATGGGCCACAAAACACATCAAGGTGGGCTTTAAGTGAAAGCTTGGGTTATATCAAAAAAACATTTCAATAGTTGCATGTGTAACATGCGTATAACTGGACACTATCAATCTATGGGGCATATGGCCCACTAATGATGATCAGCATTGTCCAAACATTGTCTATGTAAACCGGTACCATCCAAACATTCTCCAGCACCGTCCGACATAATTTGGACGGTGTGGATGAAATAAATACATCATGGTGGTGTGGTAGCCCACCAGAGATTTAAATTTACCTCAGTTTTAGTCTCAAACCTTAAAATGAGCTTGTCAAATGGATGAATGGTTTGGATGGAATACATCCATCATGGGAGGTGGGTCCCACCAGCAGAAACGGATGGACGACTGAAAACAAAACATACAACATGGTGCTCCCACACACACTGTCCAGGACGGACGGTGGATATAAAACATATACATTTCAGTGGGGACCACACCATCTGGACAGATGGCAGAGTGGATATACAATTCATACACCAAGGTGGGTCCCATCTCACATGTACAACACGTGTGGGATGGCCCCACGTGAGCTGAAAATAGATGGACGGTGCGTGTGAAGCTCATACATCAGGTGTTTGCAGGGCTACTGGTCGTCAATCTAGTACGTCCATTGATGGATGATAAAAAAAAACACATACATCACATGGTAGGCCCTACACGTGTGGATGGATGGATATAACACATAGCTCGTGCAGGTTGCTGCGTCAAAACAGCAGCAGGAACTGTTGATGTGGGGCCCACCGTTGGGACGGTATTGATGAAATACATATAACATGGTGGGCTCCACACGTGTGTGGGTCCCACAACTGCAATGCGGCAGGGATAAAACACATCCAGACGGCGTGGGGACCACACGTACAAGTGGGCTGCACCATCCAGAAATGCTGGACGGTGTGGATATAACAAATAGTTTAAGGTGGGTCCCACCATCTTGCTGACGTGATTAGCTGGTGTGAGATACACCAGCCAATCCACTTCAGATGGGTGGGTCCCATGTGGGCCCCACCACCTCTACATATATATATATATATATTATGGTATTTATTTTATCACGTATATTAGTATATCTATATTTTGCAAGGTAGACCAGTGTATGTGGGATTCCCACCATCCTAACGATGGACGGTGCGGATGATCACATGAAATACAGTGGGCCACATCGTTAGATGGACAGAGTAGATATATCACATATATTGGTGGGGCCCACTCCATCATAAGAGAGGGAGAGAGAGAGAGAGAGAGAGAGAGAGAGAGAGAGAGAGAGAGAGAGAGAGAGAGAGAGAGAGAGAGAGAAATGTGAAGGGGAGGGACCTCGCCACTATTGGGCCCTCCCAATACAATGCATACATCAAGTGGGTCCCACATCAAGTGGGCCCTTAAATCATAAAATCAAAATATAAAATCACCCACCATTCGATCATCTTAGACTTTTTCTTCCATCAACACATCCTAGAGCTCCAAGGGATGCATTTCAATGGTCGAGATTGGAATTGGATGGTGGAGATGGAAGGTAGGAAGGAGAGCCATATTAGCTTCTCCTTGGAAGCTTGGACGATTTCTCTCATGGTGCTTGGGAGAAAATGAGAGAGAGAGAGATTGTAAGAGAGAGAGGGATGGGTGAGTGATGGGGTGTGATGGGTGAGTGATGGATGTACTTGGTTGTAAGAGGGAGTTGACTTTAGGTGAGAGAGGGATGGGTGTTGGTACTTGACATGATGTGATATAGTACTTGATTGATTGATATGATTGATGAGACATTTCATAGAGATTCTCTCGGGATTGCAACCCACGGTATTTTCCTCAAATTGAACGCAGGCCCACATCTCTTGGCCCAGGTATCATCTCAATGAGTGAGACGCGACGCCAGAACAACGACGACAGCGCGGTCGCACTGGTACAAGTCACAGGTCGAGTTGACTCATATATGCAAGACTCGGCTTAGGATCGCGTGTAAACGTAGGTTACAGGTCACGGGTTGCCAAAATTCGACCGGGAGGACCGCGAAAGCCTACAGAATAGTACGGGCTAGGATACGGGTCTTACATAGGTGGTTCCCAAGAAATTCGGAATCACCATTATAGCCAATGTTGAGAATGAACTCGTGCCAACTAGAGTCACTACCAGTTGGAGAAGGTGCATTGGTTATAGGAAGTTGAATACTGTCACGAGGAAGTACCACTTTCCTTTGCCCTTCATTGATGAAATCTTGGAAATGCTAGATGGTCACTCTTATTATTGCTTCCTTGACGGATATTCGGGCTACAATCAGATAGAGATAGCGCTTGAAGATCAAGAAAAAACTACTTTTACATGTCCCTTTAGCACATTTTCTTACCGAATGATGTCATTCGGATTGTGTAATGCCCCCGCCATATTTCAGTGATGCATGTTGAGTATTTTCTCTAACATGGTGTGTCATGCTCTAAACTCGGGGATTGGGCTCACAAAATTTTCGATCACCAAATCTGGCACCTACAGCCTCTGTAGTACCCCATTCTCGACTCCTAGCACCCATATACTAGGTTCCGATCTTGGGATCCGACAAGGAGGATTTTCAACGTAAATTTGTTTCATAAGAAGCATAACCCAGACATAAACAACAAACAATACCACATATCCACTATATTAAAAACTTTGAGTACAATGCATAAAGGGAAATACAATATCGATATTAAGGCTCCAGAAACTCAGCAGCACGCTCCTGACTCAGTGCTGTTGCGGTGTCTTAGCATCACCTGCACACAACAATCGTGCATAGGCTTATAGAAAGTTTAGAGGGTGGTGTAAGTGTGTGTTTAAGGTATATACCAAGTATGCAATATCAGAGTAATGCGAAAACATGCTGGTAAGTCCATGAATGTTATCAGCTAACCAAAGTTATGCGATGCAAGGCCTAGATGGCCAAATGTCATGTGCGAGATGTAACTCAAGCATACCAATCCTCATCTGAATCTACATATCTATATAGCTCATCTTTGGAATATTATTGGGGTCTAGTGTGCTCCACATGGACTACCCCTCCCCTAGGTGTGCAGCCAAGTGAACGTAAGAGACCTTAGTACTCGCCTGGCCAGTAGTTAGCCAATATCTACCCAGTTCATCAGTAGCGGACTTACTTCCGAGCTGGTCAAATTCAGCCTAGCTTTGTCCCCTATGCCTCAGGCGGATAAGGCCACACCGCGTTCTAATCAACCATGACACAGTGGTAGACGAGACTTACTAGTATTCGGCACTCAGGCGCACATGTATCCACTTGGTCTCAACTTTGGAGCAACCTCTGATACCATAAGGGTTTATGGACTTTCACCCAGAAACATCCATAGTGCCCCAGTGCTAGAACCGAATATTTTTTGTACCTAATCCTGCCGTCCACGATATGGCTGTGGAGGCCACAACCCTGATATCGCTAGGGCGTACAATGATCATGTCACACAAATGCGAGATGCATAACTCATACTATCTAGTCATGCACCAATCCCACACGTACTGCGCGCTCATGTGGGACAAGTCCGTCTCGCAGGGAGTCCCATAAACATCTAAGCCCAATGGTATATGCTATGATCAATCATTCCTTATAACAGGCATACAAATGATGCGTATGGGTATGTATCATGATGTAATACTAAGCATGTTCTCAATGTGTTCTACTAGACTACATACACTAGCATGCTATCAAACATAGGAGGCAACAATTGACCTGAACGCCTGGTGGGGTCCACGGAAGGACGACGGATCTACTCCATATATAAAGGTAAGGTTTAACAATGGATATACCAAATCTGATACCATATATTCTTCCATCTATGGTACGAGATGATGATGTACTCTCATACAAACCACTGATGGCTTAGATAACGTACTTACATCAAGAGTGAGCTTCTAGGTTTGGATATCCCCTATAAGGTGTGGTGGAAGGTACTAGCATCAATGGGGGCCCAACGGTTTAGGTTAGCCCAATAAGAGAAGGTGGTTACCTCTACATCAATGGGGGCCCAATGATTTGGGTTGGCCCAATAAGAGAAGGTGATTAGTATTAACATTAATGGGGCCCAACGATTTGGGGTGGCCCAAATCAAGGGAAAGATAGACAATGGATTTATAGTGGGCCCTAGGGAGATTTGCAATGGTGGGCATTTAACCACTATTGCCCCTAAGGTGCGGTCCACTTGGGATTTGAATCTAAATCACAATGGGGCCCTCGGCCCTTACACCATCTAGAAAATGGATGGGCGGTGAGAACAGAATCACATACATCGTGGTGGGCCTCATGAAACAGCCCACAACCTAGGGATAATGGGTGGATAGTGTGTGTAACACATACATCAAAGTGGGCCTCGTGGG
Source organism: Magnolia changhungtana (assembly GCA_030180095.1). NCBI lineage: Eukaryota > Viridiplantae > Streptophyta > Magnoliopsida > Magnoliales > Magnoliaceae > Magnolia > Magnolia changhungtana. Next base: position 190,832 of record JASAUF010000067.1, on the reverse strand, counting down.
CAACCCATGGCTTGGAAAAATGGGCAAACGGCGTGCATATAACCCATAAATCATGGTGGGCCTCATGGGGCAACCCACACGCTCTCAAAAAAGAGTGGATAGCGTGCATATAGAACAAATACAACAAGGGGGCCCCAACGGCTGGACGTCCAGCCCATTTGGGCCAAGATAAATCACATATATCATGGTGGGTCCCACTGGATGTGGCCACCAAGGAGTGGGTTACTGGCACAATAGTCAGTCCAAGTGGGCCTACTGCCGCTGGATAGACAGGCAGGCCCTACTGCATCTGTGGTGTGGTCTAGTTGAGATTTGGATTTGATTCATTCTAGGCCCATGGCTTGATGAATTGGGAGATTGGATGGATGGTGTATATACAACACATGCCTCGGTGGGTCCCATCTGGGGATGACCTGGATGAAATACGTACACATGGTGGCCTTACACATCAGAAATGGGCCCCACCAATTGATGGCCAACGTGGATATAAAATACATACATTAAGTGGGGCCAACGACTAGATGTCCAGCCCATCTGCACACTGGGCTTGCTGGATATCTAGCAACTGGACGGCTAGGACAGAACACATACAAGGTGGGCCTCATCGGTTGGTGGGTCCAATAGGAGGGGAAAACGCCCAGTTGGGCCTGGAAACAGATAACTGGAGTGGATACAACAAAGACATCACTACAGGCCCACCTGCTGCTGGATGCCAGTCCAGTAGATTGTGGGTCTGCCTGATTTCTGGGCCAGCCCCATGGGCTGTGTAAATACAATACAAACATTACAGTGGTTCCCACAGGGACGTGGGCCACCTAGGAGGTGGGCTGACCTCAATCTTCCACCAAATCAGGTGGGCTAAACAGATACAACAAGGTGGGCCAGCGGTCAGCCACCCCCTGCCGCTGGGTTTGTCCAAAATTTGGGCCCATGCCCTAATAATCTCTTAAAATGGATGGCGTGGGTATAACGTACATACATCAAGGCGGGGTCCACGTGGGTGGGCCACCCCACTCCAAAGATTAACCTGCTATTTGCGATTTCCCTTCAACCAGGCCTGTGTGGCCGGCCGGTCACACAGGCCATAAATCAGGCAGTAGGCTATCCCACTTGGTGGACGGCTAGGATAAATACATGCATCATGGTGAGGTCCATGTAGGTGGGCCACCACTGGATCAAGCTAGTCTTTGTATTTCCCATCGGACAGCCTTGCATGATCGACTGGTCATGCAGGCCTATACCAGGCAGCAGGTGGTCCACTTGCTGGACTGCAAGGTGGGCTAGTTGGTGGTCCCAGTGGATGGATAACAAGGGTAAAATACATACATCAGGTGGCCTACAAATCAGGGGAGAAAGAGAGAGAGAGAGAGAGAGAGAGAGAGAGAGAGAGAGAGAGAGAGAGAGAGAGAGAGAGAGAGAGGCGTGTAGTGGGAGGAGCTCCGCCACTATGAGCTCCCCCAGGTGGGCCATATGTAACACATACAACAATTAGGTCCCATTCTCATGTGGGCCCTCAAATCAAATCAAGGTGGGGATACCATCTCCACCACAAAAATCAGGGTCTAAGTGACCATCTTGCAAAGGAAATCAAATAAACATCATGATGGGGTCAATGGAGAATGGCCCCATCATAAGATGAACATATGAAACATGGTGGGCAATTGGCCACACCTGGGGTCCAAAATGGGGTCCCTACCATCATCCGGTAGGCCCCACTTATCCCAAAATCATCATCTAAACATAGATTCACCCATCGTTGGATCTTCTTCTTGGTTCTATGGCTTCCTTAGCTCCTAGGATTCCTCTTTAATGGAGGATGGTGAAGATTGAAGGGTTGGGATGAGAGATTTAGGGTAGGAAGTGGGCCACACATTTGGTTCTTTCTTCTCCTTGGAATGCTTGGACAGTCTCCCTCCTTGGCTACTTGGGGAATGGGTAGAGAATGACAAAGAGTGGATGGGTTGTTGTGTAAGGGAGATGGGATGGATTGATGGGAAGGTATTGGTTGTGTAAGAAAGGTGACATGAGAAGCATGGGTAATGTTAACTTTTTTTTTTTGGGGGGGGGGGTGGTTACTTATCTTAGGAGAAAGAAAGCATGGCTAGTGATAGGATGCACATTTGATTGATTGATGTGAAAGGTGGGTAGAGATTCTCTAGAATCTCTCGAAATTCACGATGCACGGTGTTTCCTCGAGATAAACGCCGGCCCACAATTCCTAGCCTACGTATCGCATTAGTGCGCAAGATGCGACGTTAAAACTGCGGCGATGACTGTTGAGGGTCAAATATTGCATATTGGACCCCATTCATATCTTGGTTTTATGAACATGATAATGCTTAATGTTCTATTTTACTCATATTGTGTTGTAAGGTGAATTTAAGAGCTTAAATTAAAAACAGTGCCAAAAGCGTGGATTTAATGCTCAAGAATCACCAAGTCAAGGGATGGATCTTAGAAGACCAAGATTGAAGAATTCGCATGCCAAAGATCCAAGGAAATTAAGTGATGAAGAAAGAGAATCAAAAAATTGAAGCAAAGATAAGGAAGCCTGAAAATCGTCCTAAAAATAGATTTTGGGGCCAGAAAAGTCTAATTATGAAAAACTGTCAGAATGGCCTTCGATAATATCGAAGACCTATAGATAATATCGAAGGGACATATCGAAGACCTGTAGATAATATCAAGAAATTCAGGATTTTTGACCAAACTCGCTTGACATTTTGGACGGATCTTCGAACTATCGAAGACCTGTCAATAATATCAAAGGACATATCGAAGACCCTTAGATAATATCGAAGTTGCGTAAATTTGAGGCGGTTTGTAGATTTTTCCAAGTCGGTGCGAAAGGAGATGCTGCAAAACTATAAATAGGAGTCTTTAGGGCACTCCTAAGGATCATTTAGGGTTCGAGGAGTGGAGTAAAAGCATGGAGAAGCCGTTGCTAAGAGTTTTTCTTCATTTACCTTGGTTACTTTTTATGCTTTTCTTTAGAGATTTTAGTTCAATCATGTCTATGGTTGGCTAAACCTCTTAGCTAGGGCTAAGAGGTGAAGCTTGTAGTGTGATGAGATATTTCTATTGCTTTGATTCATATTTATGATGAACTTACTTTGATTCTAGTTTGATTATAAGGAATACTTTCAGTTTTTAATATTTTATTGTGACTCAAATTACAATGGATCTGCAATAGCTTTGAGTATGTTCTTTTCATGTTTTGGGATTGTGAATCTGTGAAATCCTATTGTTCACCATCGTCCCTTGGGCATGGTTGGATGATGGAATCCTCCTTAACTTTCACAATTCTCTCGGATTGATTGTGGGATTGGTAAATCCTGTTTTGAGCTATTGTCTCATGGGCATGGTTTTGTGATTATATCACTTCTAGTTCTCACACCACTCTTCCATCAAGAATTAAGTTAAAGGAAGTTTATATTTGATTTTACTGAGATATCTTGTAATTGGATAGGATAGGACTCCGATTCCAATCGGGTGACTTGAATCAAGCATAGATCTCCCTGATCTCTACAAGTGGATCCTAGGAAACCCTAGTTTCCCACCTTTGAATTTCTTAAGTTTTTCATTAAATCTCTCACAATTACTTTCAAATATTCCAAATTTAGATATACATCTTCTTCTAATTCTAGTTCTAGTTACTTTTAGAATACTCACGAGATTAGTACCTGTGGATTCGACCTTGGTCTCACCGAGATTATTACTATATCGCAACCCTACACTTGGGGTTGTGAACAAGTTTTTGGTGCCATTGACGTGGACTAACGGTTGTGTTTTTATGAGATTAACTAGTTTTGGAATTTGGTTAAGATTAGGGTTATTTATTTATTTTTATTTTTAGGATTAGGGTTTATTTTCTATTTTTAGAAACTTTCTAATTCTAGGATTTCTTTTATTTTTAAAAACTAACTTACTTTCGAATTCTAGGTTTAGAACTTTCCTAATTAGTTTTTAGAAACTTTCTATTTTATGTTTTTAGAAACTAGTTTTAATTTATTTTTATAAACTTTCTAATTTTAGAATTTATGTTTTTAGAAACTAACTTGTTTTGTTTTGTTTTGCAGGATTTTAATTAGGAACTTCTAAATTGGTAACTTCTTTCTAATTCCCTCTCTCTTTCTATTTCTCGATTTCTATTTTCCTTTCTCTCTATTAGGTTTAGGTTAGAATATGAAATTGAGGGTTGAGAGTGTTTCATGCCCAAGTGGGTCTGTGATAACACTTGACGTCTTTTGAGTGAAGGAGGTTTGGTTGAGGGGTTATCTATCCATCACAGGATTAGACACCACTCGAGATCCTCAGAGTTAATTGAAGTAATGGCTACAAATCAACCGATCAATCAACCGGGAAGACAACCTCAACCTAGTGTTGAGGAAGTCTAGGATGAGAAGTAAGTGCATCAAGCACCCCTGCCTCGTACTTTGCGAGACTATTTATAATCGGTCAGGGTGAGTACACCCTCCTGCATGGTTTTTCCAGAAAATACGGGACACATGGATATCAAGCCGGGGGGTGATCCAACTCCTTCCAAATTTCATGGGCTTAAATATGAAAATCCATACTTATACTTAAAAGAGTTTGACGAGATTATAGCCACTTCATACTTTCCAAACGTGTCCAGTGACACGGTCAGGCTGAAACTCTTTCATTTTTCTTTGAAAGAGAAAGCTAAGACATGGTTGCATTCACTACGTCCTCAATCTATTGGTAGATGGAATGACATGACAAGAGAGTTCATAAAGAAAATTTTCCCATACCATAAGACGAACACCCTTAGAAAGTCAATCATGAACTTCACCCAAAAGGAAGATGAAACATTCTTCCAATGTTGGGAGCGGTTCAAAGATCTTGTTAGTTCATGCCCATAACACGGTTTTGAAATGTGGTGCATCACTAACTTCTTCTATGATGGACTGACATCTTCCATGCGCCAATTAGTTGAGACAATGTGTAACAGGGAATTCATGAATAAAAATGCCGATGATGTGTGGGACTACTTTAATAAGCTTGCTGAAAACACACAATCATGAGACATCTCCCCAAAATCAAGCACCACGTCTAGGTCGACTCAATCCGAGGAGAGGGGCAGAATGTTTCTCCTAAAAGAGGAAGATGATATCAATGCTAAAGTGGCTAATCTTACCAGAAAACTTAAGGCCATCGAATTAAAGAAGGATAAGGCTACGGAAACTGTTTGCGGTTTTGTGCTTGCAACATTCACACAACTAAAAATTGTCCAACAATACCTGCCTTTCAAGAGGTGCTGAATAAGTAATCCAATGCCATGAATAATTACCAAAGACCTTTTAGTGGACCCATCTCTAACACATATAATCCTAGTTAGACAAATCATCCAAACTTCAGTTGGAGAAACAGACAAACTACTACACCTCAAGGATTCCCTAATCAAATTCAACATCAAGGGAAACCTCAGGAGGATCTGGTTTTAAAGCATCTTCAAAATTAAGAGATTTTTAATCAGGGTATGCTACAAGTCTTTCAAGACCTCACAAAGGCCATACAAGGACTTGAGACTAAAAGTGCGATTGGGAACAAGGGGAGTCTTCCAGCTCAACCTCTTCCTAATCCAAAACTGTAATCCAAAACTGTAATATGAAGTTAGCGAGCCGATCTCTTCAAATCAGATGGAGCAAGCTAAATCAATCACCACTCTTAGGAGTGGAAAGACCATTGACAAAACCATTCTGGTTAGGGCTGAAAAGCCTAAGGACCCGGAAGAGGACAACAATGATAGATCTAGCCATGCCCCACAAGAATTAGAACCAGAACGTCAAGGGAATCCGATTGCCCCATTTCCCCAATGGTTGGTTGCACCAAAACCTCTCTCAACTCTCAGGACATTCTAGAGGTGTTAAAACAAGTAAAGGTCAATATTCCACTACTCGATGCCGTAAAGCAAATACCTTCATATGCCAAAATTTTGAAAGACTTGTGCATGACTAAAAGATGACAAAGTATCAAAAGGAAAGTTTTTCTGACAGAAAAATTAAGTGACATCCTAAAGCAAGATGTGCCACAAAAGTACAAAGATCCCGGTAGCCCAACCATTGCTTGCGTAATTGGGAACTACTAGATTAAACAAGCACTTCTTGACTTAAGAGCAAGCATAAATCTGATCCCATACTCGATCTACAAACAGTTAGGTTTGGGTGAATTGAAACCCACCCTAACCACATTACAACTTGCTGACCGCTCAGTTCATGTACTGAGAGGGGTAATTGAGGATGTGTTGGTCCAGGTTGACAGATTTTACTACCCAGTAGATTTTATCGTCATAGATATGGAACCCATCAGTAACATGAGCACTCAAATTCCCATCATTCTTGGTCACCAATTCCTTGCCACTTTAAACGCAATCATTAATTACAGGAATGGGGTTATGAGTATGTCTTTCGGGAATATGACATTGGAGTTGAATATCTTTTTCAACACCGGCAAACAATTAGAGGATGATGATGATTTCCACGACATTAACATGATTAACTCTTTCATGGAAGATAGAACACTTTTGACCTTATCCTCTGACCCTCTAGAGACGTGCCTGACCCACTCCCATGATTTTGATGATGACATGATTAAGGAGATGGGGGCCATGCTTGATATTGTGCCAGTACTTAAAGTTAACCGGTGGAGGCCACGATTCGAAGAATTGCCCCAAACTGATGTAGTGTCTCTACCGTCTAACCTCAAGGCACTGAAGCTTGACCTAAAACCTTTGCCCTCTGATTTGAAACATGTCTATTTAGGTCAAGATGAGACATACCCGGTGGTGATTTCATTCCACCTTGAGTAAGAACAGGAGAGTATGCTCATCTCTACTCTCATTGAGCGCAAAGGAGCCCTTAGATGGTCAATTGTGAACCTCAAGGGAATTGATCCTTCGATTTGTACTCACCTCATTTATCTTGAGGATAATGCGAAGGCCTCTTAGCAATCACAACGTAGACTAAATCCAAATATGAAGGAAGTGGTTAAGGCCGAGGTTCTTAAGCTATTGGATGTAGGTATCATATACCCAATATCCGATAGCCAATGGGTGAGTCCAACTCAGGTGGTTCCCAAGAAGTCTGGAATCACCATCATATCCAATACCAATAATAAACTTGTGCCAACTAGAGTTCCTACTGGTTGGAGAATGTGTATTGACTACGGGAAGTTAAATATCGTCATGAGGAAGGACCACGTCATTAGGAATTAATTCTTGTGCTAACCCACCTTCACGCTGAGATCCTTTAGAAAAAGCTTTTAAATTCCTTCATTAGGCACTATCTTTCCATTACTTCTCCTTCAATTACGTTGTCACTTTTGCAAATCATGCTTATTTCTTTTACATTGAGGGCAATGTAGATTTTAGGTTGGGGATGGGAGATTAGGTAAACTAATCAGTATTTTTTCAGTTTCGAGCAAAATTTTTAGAAAAAATTCAATGTTTATCTGTTTGGAAAGCAATAAGTTGTGTATTTAAGACTGTTTTGAGTATGATGATAAGATTGAGATTGAATTCTGAATTGTTGAAGTCTAGTCATCTAAGTAATTTATCAAATACAGTCCTTGCACTCAATTGATTAAGAGGAAGTTCAAATATTATGACATGTTCAATATGGTTTCTATGAATAGTACTAGATTTTCTGATTGTTAGTATGATGATCATTGAAAGATATTGAGAACTGAGTTTGGAGAATTTTATCCACCTTAAAAGAAGAAAGAACCAGTTAAAAAAATAGGAGATCGACGAAAAGGTCATGTGTGGTAAAAAAGACTGGAAAAGAATGCAAAAATAATGCTAAGTCTGAAAAATAATGAAGAAGGACAACACCTTTGAGGGGAATGAAAAATGTCTTTGAAAAGGATGCAATGTCTAAAGAAGACTGAATGAATACAAATGATTGTCGATATAAAATCAAAGACTGAAAAAAGAAGTAAAAGGGGATAAGTTCGGAATCAGTACTTGTGTTTTCAACTAATCTTGAACTGATGAGCATGGATAACATTATGAAAAGATAGTATTTTCACTGAGCACATTGAAAAACTTGATATGCGAACTATGCTATGATTTAATGGATAAATGACATATTTGATTGATTGCTTATGTGATTCAAATTTAGGTTTTCAAAATCTTAATTTCTCATCTTGAGTTTACTAATTCATACTTGGTTACACAAAAGATCATTTTTTGAAAAAGGTTTGAACATTACGTATTAAGGTTTATTTTTTGCATACTTTCCTCGGGACTAGCAAAATGCTGGTTGGGGATTGTGTTGAGGGTCAAATATTGCATATTAGACCCCATTCATATCTTGGTTTTATGAACATGATAATGCTTAATGTTCTATTTTACTCATGTTTGTGTTACAAGGTGAATGTAAGAGCTTATATTGAAAACAGTGCCAAAAGCGTGGATTTAATGCTCAAGAATCACCAAGTTAAGGGATGGATCTTAAGAGACCAAGATTGAAGAATTCACATGCCAAAGATCCAAGGAAACAAAGTGATGAAGGAAGAGAATCGAAGAATTGAAGTAAAGATAAGGAAGCCTGAAAATCGTCCTAAAAATAGATTCCGGGGCCAAAAAAGTCTAATTCTGGAAAACTGTCAGAATGGCCTCGATAATATCGAAGACCTGTAAATAATATCGAAGGGACATATCGAAGACTTGTAGATAATATCGAGAAATTCAAGATTTTTGGTCAAACTCACTGCACATTCTGGACCGATCTTCGATACTATCGAAGACCTGTCGATAATATCGAAGCTCTACGATTTGAGGCGGTTTCTAGATTTTTCCAAGTTAGTGCTGCAAAACTATAAATAAGAGTTTCTAAGGCACTCCTAGGGATCATCTAGGGTTTGAGGAGTGGAGCAAAAGCGTGGAGAAGCCGTCGCCAAGAGTTTTTCTTCATTTTCCTTAGTTGTTTTTTATGCTTTTCTTAAGAGATTTTAGTTCAATCAAGTCTATAGTTTACTAAACCTCTTAGCTAGGGCTAAGAGGTGAAGCTTGTAGCATGATGGAATGTTTCTATTGCTTTGATTCATGTTTACAATGAACTTACTTTGATTCTAGTTTGATTATAAGAAATACTTTCAGTTTTTAATGTTTCATTGTGACTCAAATTACAATGGATCTGTTATAGCTTTGAGTATGTTTTTTCATATTTTAGGATTGTGAATTTGGAAGATCCTATTGTTTACCATCATCCCTTGGGCATGGTTGGATGATGGAATCCTTCCTAACTTTCATAATTCTCTCAGATTGATTGTGGGATTGGTAATTTCTATTGTGAGCCATTGTCTCATGGGCATGGTTTTGCGATGGAATCACTTCTAGTTCTCACACCGATCTTCCATCAAGAATTAGGTCAAGGGAAGTTCAGATTTGATTTTACTAAGATATCTTTTAATTGGATAGGATAGGACTCTGATTCCAATCGTGTGACTTGAATCAAGCATAGATCTCCCTGATCTCTACAAGTGGATTCTTGGAAACCCTAGTTTCCCACCTTTGAATTTCTTAAGTTTTTCATTAAATCTCTCACAATTACTTTTAAATATTCTAGATTTAGATATACATCTTCCTCTAATTCTAGTTCTAGTTGCTTTTAGAATACTCACGAGATTAGTACCTATGGATTCAATCTTGGTCTCACCGAGATTATTACTACATTACGACCCTATACTAGGAGTTGTGAACAACGGCGCGGTCGTTACGGTATAGATTTCGAGTCAAGTCGACTCAAATCTTTGGGATGTGACTTAGGGTCGTGCGCAAATGCTGTTTACAGGTCGTGCATCACCGGAATTCGACAGAGATGATCGCGGGAGTCTAAAGAATGGTACGGACTAGGATATGGGCCTTACATGGTTGGACAATATTTAAAGGTCTTCATAGACAATTTCTGTCTTTGGTCCATCCTTCAGTGAGTGTTTAGATAATTTAAAAAATGTGCTGATGTGATATGAGGAAAAGAATTTGATACTAAATTGGGAGAAGTACCATTTCATGGTTCGTAAGGGAATCGTTCTTGGACATATCATCTTGTCCAAGGGAATTGAGGTGGACAAGGCTAAAATTGATCTTATCTATAACCTACCTCCACCCAAGAGCATATGAGATGTGCGATTCTTCTTAGGACATGTTGGATTTTATAAAATATTCATAAAAGAATTTAGTCACCTCTCTCATCCTTTATATCATCTACTTCAAAAGATGTACCATACGAGTGGATAAAGCAATGCCAAGATGCTTTCTTTAAGCTCAAAGGCATGCTAACTATCGCACCTATCATGTAGCTACCCGACTGGAACATTCCTTTTGAAATTATGTGTGATGCATCCAACTATGTTATTGGGGCGGTATTAGGTCAGAGAAAAGAAAAGAAGCCCTATGTTATTCATTATGCAAGTAAAACTCTAAATCTTGTCCAAGTGAATTACTCTACTACGGAAAAGGAACTCTTAGTCATAGTATTCGCTCTTGACAAATTTGGGTCCTACTTGATTGGATCCAAGATCATCATCTACACCGATCATGTGGTGCTCAAGTATCTTCTTGTTAAGAATGATGTTAAGCCGCACTTGATAAAATGGATCCTTCTACTCCATCTTTCACACCTTGATCTCCCTATCTCCCTTGAGATGACACCCATAAGTGACATGTTCCCTGACGAACAACTATTTAAACTCTCTCACTTACCTTGGTTTGCTGATATTGCTAATTATCTTATGTAACGTCTCGAAAAAATCCGTACAAAGACCCGAGTACCACCTCAGGCAGAAATCACTCAAGACCGAATCCTTTAGAAATTAGACGAAGTTAACCAAGTGCTAAACTAGTTTACCTATGAAATTAGCACTAATCACTTTAAATACTATCTGCAAGACCCAAAACTTGTAGAATCATTGATGCTAGTTACCCTAAAATCTAGGATCAATCTCATTACCTAGTTGCTCTCGGGAACACATTGAAACTTCGTATCAGACCTGGACCGCACGTCGAAAGTTCGATTACTATGAAATTATATAATTAAGACCGCCTTGCTGGACTTGACCACTACCTCGAAAATTAAGTCCAGATAGTGTCCCAAAGCTATTCACTTGAGGCAGGAGTGAAGTATGTGAGAAACGTGGATATCTTATAAATAAAAATCTAAATTTAAGTAATCTGAGACTTGTCGCTTCCGGGCCGAATATAAGGATTCAGACCGTCAGAATCTGACCCAAATACACCTCGAATCAGGAGAAATTTCCCATACATGGTAGTGTACTTGTGGTCCTGATCGAGTTTCGGTGACCGTTGAATGAAAACTGGTCCGTCGCGGTCGATCTGTAAATTCGATCGGACTGAAAACTTAACTCGACCTAGATCCATGGTCAGAGAGCTTAAGTCCAACCGCACATAGAAAGGGGGCCTCCAGAAGTGCTCCGTTAGATCAGAACAAGCCTCCTTTGGCTATAACCTAAGTATACCTTAGCCCTGGGGCCATTTCCATCAGTTTTAGGCCTATATAAGGACCTTAAACCCTCTCTCATTCACTCCATACGAATTTGAGAAAAACCCTAGGAGAGAAGAGAGTAAAGTGAGAGAAAGTGAGAGAGAAGTTGAAGTCACTCCTGGGATTCAATCACTGCTACTCCACATGCCTTACCACCACTTCCATATCGCTCTACCGGTGATACCGATCCCATTCTTAGGTAAGAAAACCTAACCCTAATCCGTTCTAGGGTTTCTAATAGTTGAAATAGTGAAATAGCTAACCTATTTCATGTAATAAGTTGTCGTTGTGCCGTAGACGAAGTGTGAGTGTACGAACTGAGTTCATTACGCGTCTACCGGCGTAAGGTGCGGACTATAGATGTATAGGTTATGGTTTTCAAAGCTTTCAATGTCGGATAATGATAGATTCCTGATGTGGATGTTATTTCACATGCAAAATGCGATGTCTGTCTAGCCTTTCAGTTATATATGAAATTTGCGGAGTTTAGTGTATTCTGTGTATTTGTAGAAAATACCGTATATGTACAAAATATGAAAGTGTGTTTGCCATGATTAACTACTGTGTGTATATGCTAGTTATATGTGTAACAACTCCTTGGCGAAAGGATTCGCCCTAATACATGTTTTGGCCAACATACGTTATGTATGTTAATAAGTGTAGTCTAAGTGTTTGTAAAAATGCTTGTATGAGTAAGTACTTAGAAGATAGTGCTTTAGGTGGGTGTTGAGATAGGATTCTAAACTACCTTAGGGATGTGTATGATTTCCTCCATGCAAGTTGTTTAGTTTAATCGCTTACTTATGAAATGTATGTGTTTGGATTTCCTGTTTAAGTTGTGTTTTATAACATGCTTGTTAACATGTTTGAACTACTTGGTTAATTATGCTCTGACTACTCCACATGCTTACTGGTTAAGGATTGAATGTGTTTGGGACTATAGTATAGTCCAGGAAATCGGTAACAAGTTTTGAGTTCATGGCTGAGATTCATTCGCCACGTAGGACATGTTTGACGAATCCAAGCCGTACTAGAGTTGTCGGCAGTGGTTAGGCCACCCAGAGTGTTTATGCACTTCATGTTGATCAACTTCAGGTGCGCTTATAATAGTCTAACTCGTCAAGTAACCCGATTGACCCGATGTATGTTCACCATATTTGGACACTCCTACTTGAACCTAAGGTACCAAACTAACCAGTAGAAACCCCGTTAACCTTGGTACCTCGATCCGCTAAGACTCATGAGCCGGACATGGTGGTATAGGACACTGTATCGAGTTGTCGGCCTACGCTAGAGCGACGAGCCTCCCCGTAGTGACTAGTGAGCAATATCGCCTCGTGAGCTGAATACGGTGTATGAAACACTGTATTCGAGCTATCGGCCTACACTGATAAGGTGACGAGCCCTTTGTAGTGACTTCAAGCATTCTCTGAGTCTACGTGGAGGCGACAACCCTTCCATAGTAACAAGAGTATAAACTAGGCCTGCACTGATTAGGTGACGAGCCCTTTGCAGTGACCTAGAACCACAACATCGTATGGGATTTCCTAGGATTGACGACCCTAGAATGGATCATTGTTTGGGGAATGACATAAGGGAGGTACCTTAGTTTTTCAATCCTGCTGTATGAAAAGGACTAATAAGAACTTGGTAATCATGTGCATGCACCGCATTACGTGTGCATTTGGTGTAGCAGGTCAAGTACTGAAGAAGGGTTGCATGTGCGATCGTGAGATGAAGTCGCTAAGGGAGTGTAGGCGAGGGCATGCATCATTGTTCATATCATTCATGCATTAATAAGAGTATTTAGGGATGTTTGATTTTACTACTTTATTATTACTGCTTGATGGAATTGATAACATGTTAACCTTTGCTGTATAGTTCCACTAAGTTGATTACTCACTCCCATGTTACGGGACAGTGTTTTAAACACCAACCAGACTCTGTCTTGATTTCAGATGACGATGTGACTCCTGAGGCGGAGCTGGACTTTTGTAAGGACAAGGAGGCATTCTCGTACATGCAGTATTCAGGCGGGTTCATGTGAGCCATTTTGAATCAAAGGGGCTTTAGGGCTTATACATCATAGAGGACCATCACATTTTTGACATTTTGTATTTTGAATCAATACTTATAATATTTCACCTGGGATGTATTTATACTCTGGAGACATACTACAACTTATATGTTTAATATCTATCTATGACAGTCTTCCGCTTGCGTGATTCAATTATCTCTAGAGTATGATATATTGATTTAGCTTAATCTCACTCATGTTTAATGCACTAACACGGTCAACATTTAATCATCATTATCTATGTTGCATAAGTGATGTGTTGGAACTCGGGAGTCGGACCTATGCTCGACCCCCGATTTTTAAGGCGTTACATCTTGCTACAGGTTTCACGCCAACACATTGGACTGCGTAAGATAAAAAAAATAAATTTCGCTGAGGTACGCAAGTTTTTCTGAGATGATCCATATTTGTTTAAATATTGCCCAAACTAAATTCTGAGGAGATGTGTACCAGATAATGAATACCAAAGTGTCATCTCCTTTTGTCATTCTCAGGCTTGTGGTGGTCACTTTTCTACTAAAAAGACCATGGCCAAAATTCTGCAATGCAGCTTCTACTGGCCCACTATGTTCAAGGACACTCATGAGTTTTGCAAAGCTTATGAGTGTTGTCAAAAATTGGGAGCACTGTCTCATCGAAATATGATGCCTTTAAACCCTATTCTTATCATTAAAGCATTTGATTGCCGGGGCATCGATTTCATAGGACTATTCTTTCAATCATTTGGAAATCTATACATTCTGCTAGCAGTAGATTATGTCACTAAATGGGTCAAAGCGATCCCGAGCCGGAACAATGACCGTCAGACAGTAATTAGATTCTTAAAAGAAAACAGCCTTTCCCGGTGTGGAACGCCTCGAGCTATCATTAGTGATGGAGGTTCACATTTCTATAATAGGCCATTTGCAAATTTAATGAAGAAATAGGGTATCACTCATAAGGTGAGCACTCCATACCACCCATAAACAAGTGGGCAAGCTGAGATTTCCAACACGGAAATTAAACACATTCTGGAGAAAACGGTTAACCCTGACCGTAAGGATTGGTTAATTCGATTGACTGATGATTTTTGGGCTTACCATACTGCTTTTAAAACCCCCATTGGAATGTCTCCCTTTAGACTTGTTTATGGGAAAGCTTGCCACTTGCCTATGGAGTTGGAACATAGAGCCTACTGGGTTATTAAAAATTTAAACTTTGATTTGGACAACGCTGGCTCACTGCGCAAACTTCAGTTAAATGAACACGAGGAGATCCAGAATGGCACATACGAGAACTCGAGAATTTACAAGGATAAGATAAAGGTGTTTCATGACAAGAACATCATTCAGAAAGCATTCTTGACTAGTCAAAAAGTCCTTTTGTACAATTCTCGATTACATCTCTTTCCAGGTAAACTCCGATCTCGTTGGACCAGAATGAAGTTATAAATGGGAGAAAATATGCAATATTTGACACTCAACACACTCCCCAACCAGTATTTTGCTAGTCTCGAGCAAAACATGCATGAAATAATCTTTAATTCTTCAATGTTCAAAAACCCTTTCAAAAATCATTCTTTTGTGCAATTAAGTATGGATGAGTAGAAGTAAGGTGAGAAAGTAGTTTTTTGAAAACCTAGAGTCGAATCATATAAGCAATCAATCAAATAGGTTCTTTATTGATTAAATCAAAGTCTAAGTTCATATATCAAGTTTCTCAATGTGCTTAGTGCAAATCAACTTGCTTCCCCATAATAATACTATTCTTTCATATTGTTAGCCATGCTCATCACTTCAAGATTGGTTGAAAACTTAAGTACTGATTCCGAACTTATCCCCTTTTCCTTCTTTTTCTAGTTTTTTATTTTATATCAACGGTCATTTATATTCATTTATTCCTTTCATTTCCACTATTTTCTAAATTTTTTATGCTTTTCATTCTTTTTTCTATTCTTTTTCATGACCTCTCTGTCGATCTCACTATTTTTTAACTGGTTCTTTTCTTCTTTTAAGGTGGTTAAAATTCTTTAGAATTGATTCTCACCATCTATCAATGATTCACATACTAATAATCAGAAATTCTAACATGACTTACAGAAGCTAAATTGAATGTGTCTTGTGATTTAGATTAACATGATATTAAACTTCCTTATAGTCAATTAAATGCAAGAACTTTAGATGATAGATTACTTAGTTGATTAAACTCCAATAATTCAAAATTCACTTCTCTGTCCCATCATCATACTCAAAGCATCCTTAAGCGCATAACTATTTCTTTCCAAACAGGTTTTTATTTTGAAAATTTCAAAAATTTCAACAATTTTTGCTCAGAAACTAAGAAAGTACTACTTAGTTTACCTAATCCACACCCCCAACCTAAAATCTACTTTGTCCTCAATGTACAAGATATAAGCATGCAACGCAAAAGAGGTAATGAAAAGAAAGGGGTAGTGATGGAAAGATAGCACTTGAAGAAGGAATTCTAATGCTTTTATTAAGGATCTTTACGTCAAGATGGGTTAGCTAAAATACTAAAACAAGTTAAAAGAAAACTATCATAGTCCTAATATCTATGAAAGCAATAAACTTAACTACACCTCCGTCAAACTAGGAGGTCAATCTTGGTAAAAAGGACCAATCAGAGGTATGGACATGTCCTCTGAAACAAATTTCTCAAAAAATGGCTTTAAATGATGTCCATTCACTTTAAAAACATTGCGATTCATTGGATTCTTTATCTCGACAGCCCCATGAGGATAGACATTGAACATGGTACTACTTACTAGTATACTTTATGCATGTTTGTGTTGTAAGGTGAATTTAAGAGCTTGGATTGAAAAGAATGCTAAAAGCATGAATTTGATGCTCAAAGAACACCAAGGCAAAGAATGGATCTTTGGAGACCAAGATTGAAGATTTCAAGACCCCAAGATCCAAGAAAACTAAGTAGAGAAGAAAGGAAATTGAAAGAACAAAGTGCTGAAATTCACTTCATTATCTGTGTCAACGACCATAGTTCCATGACATCGAACACAAGTCGATGACATTGAATTTTTACATGAAAATCAAGTTTGTTGCTGGACAAATTGGATGCAATTTTTGATGAATTGAAGTCATGTTCGATGACTCAAAGAGATGTTCGATGACATTGAAGTCTATTCGATGGCATCGAATTTATGAAAGAATTTGAAGCAACTCGCTAGACTATTTTGGACACTTTTTTTGTTTAATTTAAGTCTGATCGATGACATCGAAGTCCTATTCGATGACATCGAAGGAAGGTTCAATGACATAAGAACTTACGCAGTGTGGAAAAGTTACGCGATACCTAAATGCGGGACTTCCGAAATTCGACTTACGTTCGATAACATCGAAGGCTGTTTGATTTCATCGAACGTGTTACATAGACTGCGTAAATTGAGGCGGTTTTACGATCTTACGCGAATTAGGCTATAAATATGGGTTTCCTATAGCCTTGTTGAGATATTTAGGATTTTGAAGAGCAAAGCAAGGGGTTGGAGCCATCATCCAAGAGTTTCTTCTTCCCTTCTTCATAGTTTTTAATGCTTTCTTTTAGGGTTTTGATTCCAATCATGTCTATGGTTAGCTAAACCTCTTAGCTAGGGTTAAGAGGTGAAGCTTGTAGCGTGTTGGGATGTTGTTGTTGTTTTAATTCTTGTTCTTGTTGAACTTCTTTGATTCTAATTTAATATTTAAGGAATACTTTCAGTTTTTAATGGTTCGTTGTGACTCAAATTACAATAGATCTGTAATAGCTTTAAGTATCTTCTTTGACTTATTTTGAGATTGTGGGATTGGTAAATCCTGTTGTTAGCCATTATCTCATGGGCATGGTTTGGTGATGGAATCCCTTCCAACCTTCATAATTCTCCTCCATTGAGAATTAGTTTAATGAAAGTTCAGATTTGATTTTATTGATATATCTTCCAATTGAATATGATAGGACTCCAATTCCAATTGTGATACTTGAATCATATAAGGAAACATCCTAATAGCTGCAAGTGGATCCTTGGAACCCTAGTTCCCACCTTTAAATTCATCAGTTTTAACTACTTTATTCACAATTACTCTCAACAATTTCAGATTTAGATTCACATCTTCTTCTAGTTCTACTTCTAGTTGCCTTTAGAAACGTACAAGTTCAATCCCTATGGATTCGACCTCGGTCTTACTGAGATATTACTACATCGCGACCCTACAATTGGGGTTGTGAATAGTTACCTCGAAAAGTGGAGCCAGAACATATCAATTATTTCTGTGCATCACTAAAGCAGTTGAGAGGAAGAATAACCGAGTTCGAATGTTCACATGGTGTAAAGAGAAGCGATCGACCTTGCATGATTACGAGACATTTGGCAAAAGAGAAGTAAAGGAAGCAGAATGTAGGAAGCATCTAGAATCCAAGTAATGGATAGCAGTTATCATAACCGTCAGAATGTGGGAAGGATCCAGAATGCTTGGATCAAAGCTGTAAATAGCAAAGCAAATCAAGAAGAAAAATTCGTCTCATACCAAACCAAACAAACCCAATCTATCTTTTAATTATCCTTTACTTACCAGTCAATTTACATTCCATAATGTAATCCTTTACTTTCCCACAAGAAATTTACATTCCTTAGTGTAATCATTTACCGTTCAACTAGCTGTTTACATTTTGTAGCGTAATATTTAACGGTGATAATGTAACAGATAATTTTTAGCTATAATTTGAGTTCACGCTCGCATGTTGGACTTCGTTCAATCATAAAAAATGTGTCCTTCAACAACTCACAACAGCCAATCATAAGGATTTCTTTCTCATTTTTATTATCTGTACTGAAAAGTTATTTTATATGAAAGACAAAAGAGTAACCCATCATCAGAGGACAAACTCCACCCTCTAAAAATTGCCTGATCCAATTTACACATCGAGCAAGAGGCTGAATAGGCAACTGATCTTCTCAGACCTCAGTCATACACTACATGTATGCCTACCTTGGAGCTCAGGGTCATTGTTGTTCGGCTCGAATTGGAGCCACAAATCCATTTCTGGCACGCCCACATACACTGTGTGAGAAAACAACAACAATATATATATATATATATATATATATATATATATATAATATAAAAGTAAAGCAAGCTTAAGTCTGCGGGAGTTCCTTGGCCTCAGGAGCGACAACTTTGATGACCTCGATGACATCTTCATCCATATAACCCAAGTTAAGCTCGGGGTATCAACGCTGAACCTCCTCTCAAAAATTTTGGGAGCCAACACTGAACATGTCCTCTAGCTTTGTCGTGTGCCCTATCGGAGGCCTTATAAGCCTCCACAGTAGTTACTTCTCTCACAAGAATGTCAGCTTTCACCCTCGCCACCCTAGCCTCAGCTTCCTAGGAGGGCGCCTTCGCCTCAACGACCCTAACTCCCGCCTTAATGAGGTGGGTCTCTGCCTTGATGGCCTGTGCCCCTAGCTCGACGGGTCTGGCCAACAGGTTAACCTTTTCCTGTTGATCAATAGCTAGCAGAGAAGCAATGGCCTTGCAATCCTCTAAGGATACTCTGAGGGCCTCCTAGAGGACCTCGACCTCCACCCGAACTACCAGCTGAGTCTCTATGGTCGTTGCCAGCTCTAAAGCCTTAACCTGCAGCTTGGATTGAGCAGTTATAAGTTTCATGTTCGCATCATCAACTCGGTCCCTCAAATCGAGCATGAACTGGTGGATGGTAAGGGCTCTGAGTGTGCCTTATAAAAATACATGTGAAAAGGTCATGTAGGGTGCAAAAGAAAAAGAAAAGTGGACGGCCAAACCAAAGACTCACCTTAACATGCAAGGTTATCATGGCGGAGAGGAGGTTGGGGCATAGGGATAACACTGAATTTACCTCCTCCTTTGGAACGTATCATCGCCCCCAGTTCGCTAGTATGTCCATATGCCACAAGAGGGAGGAGGATGAAGCCCGTGTTATTATGACATCCTCAAGAGCCAAGCTTTAGTACTCAAACACACCCTTGAGAGCTATAGCTGCCTCGACCCAAACCTCTTTGACACATGCAAGAGATGCATCATGGTCGATGACCTCCCTTGAGTGTGTGCCTGGAGGAGTTAGGGAATTTGACGTAGTTGACACCTGAGCTGGCTTGGTACTCTATAGGATCGACAACAGTCTCGGCCTCCACCTAGGTAGAAGGTAGAGGAACTCCAAGAGTAACCTCAATCACCGCCCTCTCTATCGCAGGAATGACAAACCTGCCCTTGGAAGTATAGGCCGTGGAAGATCAAGCTAAAGTTGCCAGGGCTATTCTCCTAGCAGCGACCTTAGCTGCTCCATCTCGGTGGTGGAAGGCAACTTTCGCCTCTTTGACTGCGGTCATTCCGACATCTATACTGAAAGAAAAAATTAGAATAAGTCAGAGCCGGGGCGTCTGTGAAAATCTAACAAAAAAGAAGAAAACTATGCTTACTTGCTGAGCCTGCATAAGAAATGCCGACCTGCTACAGGAGTAGAGTGATCAATCTCTTATAGTCTCTCTGGGCGGTGGGTTGTTCTCTGACGATCCTTATCTAACATAGAGAGGAGGCAGAGAGATTAGGTCGGGATCTAGGGAAAGCTGCAAAAGAAAGAAAGAAATGGAAAGGCGAGTTAGATATTTATAAAAAAAAATATACGAAAGGAAGAACTAATTATGGTAGCTCAACACATGTTCTGACCTAGGACGGTGAAGGAGGTAGGAACTCGAGCTCGTAATCCACCCAGCTCCTCCGCAAGGGCCTCCCACTCTTCTATTGTAAAAAAAAAACCATATGTCCTTCTAACCCTTGTTGAAGGAAGAGTTGTTGGTAATAACGGTTTGACCCTTACACAAACAAGAAGAAAAATAGTACCATGCTCGAGAGACAAGACTGCTCTTAGCTTGGTACACGTATAAGAGCTCGTCTACTGAGAGCTTAGAGTTACCGACCTGCTACCACAAGATATAGGAGGCAAAGATAGTTCTTCACAGGTTGGGATTTAGCTATCTTGGAGCGACCTTGAGTAGGTGGAGCATTTCTCTCACCACCGAATGAAAGGGCAATCGTAGACTATAGGAAAAGAAAAAGATATACAAGGCCACCTCCCCTGCAGGAGGTTGGCCGGGAAGTCGGAGCCCCACCTAGCTCAGAATCACATACTCATACCGGAGGGCCTGTAGGTCCTGCGTCCTCAGCCTAGACACAAAGATGTTGGCTGTAAGGGCTACATTCCTAGAAGACGAAGAGGCCAACTTCGCTTGGGGTGAAGAGGCTTCCCTGGTTTGAGGTACCATCTCTGGTGCTGGTTACTTAGGAGGGGTGGTGTAAGACCCTAACCCTATGAGGTTGACCATACGCTTCGTTTTCAGTGCCAACATATATCCAGCAGACCAAACGACGAGTTTTGATCATTACCCTATTTTTGTACCGCAATACCCCGAGACTTGTACCCTAGCGATTGTGCTGGCGCTATGATTCCAATGCCGCATAGCACGCCCCATTTCGGTCTCTAGACTGGAAGTTACAATTTTACACAATCTGAGGTGGGCTGCACAACACGCATGGGCCTTACTTGCACAAATCCCAATGTTGTCAAATTAATCAAGCCATTAATCAACCCATACATCACTCTTATCACTATCTCCCCATTAGTCAAACAAGCCCATGCTTTTCTCATGCAACCGATACCCTTACCCATGCTAGCCATCATTCTTTCATTGTTTTTCTCCCCATTATCCCATATCTCTTTTTGTAATTCCCCATCAACCCAAAAGTCCTACCATAAAAGCTTTCAAACCCGTCTCATTTCTACAAAATTTCCTAGCGAATAAGAGTGAGAGAAAAGAAATTAAAGAGAGAAATAAGAGATTAGGGAGAAAGAGAAGAAAATAAGAGAGAAGAGAAAGTGCTTAAGACTGAGAGATGTGTTTAAGAGAGATTAGAGCTTGAGGGAAGGTTAAAGGAGTTTAGGAGAGGAACTTCACCATCCGAGCCGTCAGATCAATGATCTGACCCAATTCAACCGTCCATCCACCATTATGAGTGCAAGGGAGGACAAACTCTCCCTTTTTCTTTGCTTTCTTTCATTCCCATAGGCCCATAAGTGTGGGATCCACCTTGTTTATGTGGTAGATGCGTATGAATGGTCCGATAATGGTAAGGGCCATCCAATGGTCCGATCACCCTCTCCTCCCTTCTTTTAATTTTCTTCCTCTTTCTTTAATGTTGTGGACCTTTATGTGGCCCAAAAGTGGGCCACGCTGCGAGGCAGGGTGCCCCGTACGTTGTCACGACATGAACCACCTTGTGTGGCCTTCTATGATATTTATTTACATTTAACATGTTAATTAGATCACTTAGACCTAGATTGAAGAAAAATACATAAATTAGTTTAATACAAGTATTTTGGGCCCATCTAAAGGTGGCCAAATAGATGAATGGAGTCGATTCTCCACGTATGGACCCCACAAGTAAAAAATAATATTATAAAAAGGGGAAGAACTATCTGACGCTGGATGACAACATCAAAGATGCGTGGACTACCGATGTCCAAGACGCTACCCCGTTGGGAGTAGAGTGGGGTCTCCACTTGTGGGGCCCACTTTGATGTATGTATATAATCCACACCATCCATCTACTTCACCATATCATTTTAGGCCTAGGGACGAAATATCAGCTAGATCCAGGTTTCGGGTGAGCCACACCATAGAAAATAGTGGTAATGATGGTATTTACTGTTATACTTTCTAAGTCCTACTTTGATGTGTGTAAGTGATGGAATCTGCCCAAAGCTGGACTTCTTGGGTCCACCGCAAGCTGGCCGATAGGACGGATGGAGTGGATCATCCACTTGTGGACCCATTCAAGTTCTTTTTCACGTGCATTGACAATGAGGTGAGAGTGGCGGAATCCCTCTTGGCAACTAGTGGTGGTCCCACTTGTGGGGCCCAACTTAATGTATATGTGTCATCCACACTGCCCATTCATTTTTCCATATAATTTTAAGCATAGGGTCCAAATTTGAGCCGGAACTAGGTCTCTCTTAAGCCACACCATAGAAAACAGTGGTGATAGTGGTACCCACTATCGAGACCTTTTAAGGCCTACTGTGATGTGTGTGTAGTGGAACTAGTTCATTTCTGAACTATTTGGGTCCAAGACGAGCTAGTTGATAAGATGGATGGAACGGATCACCACAAAATGGGCCCTATTCACTAGAAAAAATGGAGACATTTGGGTGCATGGGCGTTACTGTCCATGCCAGCGACCGGGTTGAACCCAGAGGAGTATGAACTGGGTCTCATTCGTGGGACCCATATTGATGTATTTATTAAATCCACACTATCCATCTGTTTTCCTATATCATTATGATTGTTGAGCTCAAAAATCAAGATGATCCAGCCATCAAGTGGACCACACCAAAGACGGGGGTGGGGTTAGGAGTACCTCCTCATGTCAGCCATGCGGACGTGGGATGGGGGCATCCCAGCTGTGGACCCCACCTTTATGTTTATCTATAATCCACGTGGTCCACCAGTTTCTTAAGATCATTTTAGTCTATGGACTAAAAGATGAGGCAAATAGATATTTTAGTGAACCGCACAGAGGGAAACAATCCCCTGTTGTTGAAATCTTCCAAGGCCTGCCGTGGGGTCCCTGATCATCCAAACCATCCCAAGTTAGGGCATATTGGGCTTCATTTGAGTTGGCCAAGACGATGAACGGAGTAGATCATCCACATGGGGCCAACCTTGACAGTGTATTCAAAAAGAAAATATACATTAATAATCATAATAAAAAGTAGCCATGCATGTTGGGCGTTAACCCATCCTGCCAAAGTATGGGTCTCACAAGTGGGATCCTTGATGTATATAATTTATATGAGCAGTCCACCGACTTCTCGATATCATTTTAGGCCATGGGCTGAAAAATGAGACATCCGAGTCTCAAGTGGGTCGCATTGAGGGAAATAAACTCATACTGTTAAAATCTTACAATGCCCACTGTGGAGTCCCTGTTCATCCAAATCAGTCCAAATTAGAGCTCATTGGCCCCGCTCAAGTTGGCTTACGCAGTGAATGAAATAGATTATCCAAATGGGTCCTCTTTAATGGTGCGACCAAATCAAGCAAAACAATATATATATATATGTTACCAACGCACAATGGGCAGGCAAACGCCTAACCAGAGGCGTGGAGTGGGCCCCTCCTGGGACCCCCAATGATGTATGTGATTTGTCCACGCCGTTCATCCATGTGGCCAAATAGTTTTAGGATTGGGGCCAAAAATCTATCAGACCTGAATCTCATATGGACTGCACCGAGAGGATTAGTGGGCAGGGTGTGTTGTCCATTTTAGCAGCACTTGGGTCCCATTCGTGGGACTCACCTTGATGTTTATGTGCCATCCACACTGCCTATCAATCTCTCAGGTCATGTTAGGTCATGGTCCTAAAAGTTCATGCCTATCCAACCTCAGTCCATAGGAATCTATGGGGTTGAAAATCCTTGGATTTGGGAATCCCTGTACTTGGGAATTCCTTGTACATGGAATCCCTTGGATGTGGAAACCCTTAGATATGGGATCCCTGGATTCTGGATTCCTTGGATTTTGGGATTTCTTAGACTTAGGATTCTTGGATTTCTAGAATCCCTTGGCCATGTTTGACATCCTGGATTAGAGTCCCTATAATACTAAGTTAAAAGCGATGTGCATTTACATGATTGGAATTAATTAGTAAATCAATTTAAAATCCCATAATTAGTGTATGCATATTGTGTTAACACTATGGTTGTAGTAAATCCATTGAAGCATATACCTTAGCTGAAATAATGAAATCCCAAGACTCAGATGGCCATAAGCATAGGATCACATCCTAGTAATTAACCATTGATCTGTGACCATCAATCTACGTTAGCAATGATCAGATGGGTGTATATCATCTTATTAGAGTAACTATAGTGATGTCGTTGATAATCTGATTGTTTTGGGATATCATTAGTCAGCCATCTACCCAAATAGATTAGTAGCTACTGGGACATATGTTGTACATATGGGTGTCCATCCGGGTCATTCTTAGTGGACCCCGCCTTAGCATAGGTATTTTATCCATGCCTTATATCCCATTATTAGATTTTTATGTACAGGCTACATGAGGAGTCGATGTTAGTCTAATGTGGGCCACACCACATAGACTTCTATATTTCTAGTGGAGCCTGTCGTTTAGTTCTCACTCTCTGTATATGATGTACCAATTAGGGTTGATTATCTCATGATATGTATGATAACATGCTAGTATATTTAACCTGATAAGACACACTGATAACATGTCTAGTATAATTGATATAATGCCCATTTATATGCCCATATGCATCATTTGTATACCTGTTATGGATGACGATTGATCATAGTATATGCCTTTCAACTTGAGATACTTAGGGGACTCCATATGAGATAGGGTTACCTCATACTTTGGTGCATGACTTGAATAGTATGACTCATGCATTTTGCATTTGTATGTCACAATCACTTTTACACCCTAGCGACATCAAGGTTATGGCCTCCATAGACATCATGGATATCCAGATTAAATACCAGAAATATCTGTTCTAGCACTTGGGCGCTTAAGATGTCCATGGGTGAAAGTCCCAAAACCCTTATGGTACTAGTAGGATGCTTCAACGTCGAGACCGAGTGGATAATATGAGTGTCTGAGTGTTAAATACTAGTAGGCCACATCTCCCACTATGTCAGTTGAAAATGTGTGTGACCTTATCCGCTCAAGGGTAGGGGGCTGTAAGCTAGGTTGAGTCTGACTAGCTCGTAAATGGGTTCACTATCGGCGAGCCGGGTGGGCATTGGCATACCATTAACGAGGTGGATAGTGAGGTCTTTTCCACTCACTTAGTTGTGTGCGTTATGAGCGGCAGCCAGTTTTGGAGTGTACTAGACCCCAGTGATGTTTCCAACGATGAACTGTTCTGATATGTGGATTAGTTAAGGATCAACATGTTTGCATTGCATCTCTAGCATATGACATTCGGCCATGTAGGCCTTACATTGCATAACCTTTGTATGGGTAACATCATTTATCTACTTGATAGTTTATCCCTCCATTATTTCCACTTACTCTGACATTTGTATGCTTGGTACATGCGTTGTGCACACACGTACGCACTCTCTAAGCTTCATAGTAAGTTTACGCACATTCATTATGTGCAGGTTATCCTAGATCCCAACAGCATTGAGGTAGGATCATTTGGAATTTTGTTATATCATGTATATCCTGTTCAACACTATAGTCTAAGATTATATTACTGGATATGTGGTGATGATGTTTTGTGACTTGGGTACACTTGTGGTTATGCTCCTTAAAAAAAATTACCCTAAAAATCCTCCTTATAGAATCCCAGGATCGAAACCTGGTATATGGGAACTGGGATCCGAGAATGGTGTATTACGAAGGTTGTTGGCACCGGATTCGGCGGCTGGAAATTTTATTTGCCCGGTTCCTAAGTTTGGGGCGTGACAGGTGGGCCCCTGAGACCCAGACCCCGAAGACGGAGCAGACTAGGAGTCAGTACTATTACTCATCAAATCCCCATGAAAGGCCTTAGAGATAGTGACGACCCCAAAGTTTTCCCCAGAATACATAAAAAAAAAATTGAGAGAAAATAGACACTAGGGGAAAAAGGTAGAAGAGAATGGAAGAAAGGAGATTGACTGGGCGTACTAGAAGAAAGCTCCGACATAAAGATCTCTAGCTAAGGCACGTTGGAAGGAAGGGGATTTAAAAGTTGAAGGAAGGCGTTGGTCGATAATGCTCAGGCTTCGTAGAAACGGACTGATGAGCTAAATGGGGAGGGGAGGTAATACTTATAAAGTCCTTGTAGTAGTGCATTTATTGTTGACTAAAGCCACGTGGGCTCAAGAAGATGCTTCAACTGACGTGCCCCTGCATATGGTGACAGAGGGTTAGCCTGGACGAGACCATGATAACTCGGGCGACAATTGTCCATTGGTGATTTGCACAAGGGCCAAATGGTTCTTGCCAATTAATGGGCGTCCTCTTGTACCTCGCAATCGCCATCAAATCTTTTTCAAATCCCACGATGGGCAACACCTTTTTTGTTCCTGCCCTCATAATTAGAAGACAAATTTGAGTTCGACTTGAAATATCAAGTAAAATGACTAGGCTGCTTACAGTTTGAAATTCAATTCCCACATTCCCAGACTAATTTAGGCTCCTACTTGTCAAGATTGTGCATGACAAGCTCGGAAGGGGGGGGGAGTTTTTTTGGGGAAAGCTAATTTTCCCTGCCATGTGGAAAATGCAACTAATCATAGAAGGAATGCCTTAAAGCTGGGCCAACTATAATACCGGGATGAACCTCCTGAGCTGATAAGGGACCGACAAAGTGATGAACCCTAGGTCGACCTTGACTTGAGCCGCTTAAGGGCAAAGAGCAATGGTGGGAACCACCTCCTGAGTTGACTAGAGAGATGGAAAACCCAGAAAGAATTCCGCTTCAAACCAAGAAAGGAAAGATTCAACATAATTCTGTTCGAAGATCACGCTGACCGAGGCAGGCTTAGCGATACTCTCGAAAGTAGATCCTCATCCAAATAAGGACCCTCCAACAAATCTAACGTATTCCACTAGCATACACAAGTCTTAAAATTGCCTAAACATCCTATAAGTACACCCACTATAATTGAAGAAAGGTAAGCACCAAAAACCCTAACTCAAGTCCCACGTCTACATTTAATCATCTCGTCTAACTTAGGCATTAAAGGGTCCCGACCACAATCGACACCCCGCTGTCCTTTATATACAGTTGATGCAGGTATCCACACATCTGCAGGTGACTACACATAGCTAGCCAGATTCGAGCAATAACCCTATTCATCTTCAATTTCGCCAAGTCAGGTCATGCATCTTTTATACCAGTCTTATCAGACTCTTTGGTAACTTTCAAACATAACCCTTAGACTTCAACATCAGTTTAATGAGATTGTTAATCTTCAATATTGGCACAATTCATCTCCAATTTGGATATTAGTTTATATTGGATATCAAATTAATTAGATAGTTGATATTGGATATTAGTATGATTTGGGCCTAAACCTCTCAAAAGTCACCATAGTTGATTAACCAAACTAACTAATCATAAATGTGAAAATGAACACCGCATATTGATTGTAATAAAGGTCCAGTTATTGATTTGGAGTATGATGTATGGTCCGTTAGGGAACCGCGGAAGCACATAAAGATAAATCTAAGAGAGTAATCTAATAATAGAAACCAAACAACAAGAAAACACAATGAATTTAACATGGAAAAACCCTTTCGGGGAAAAAACCACGACACAAAGTGATAGATGATCACTATGAAAGCAGAAATTACAAAAGGAAAGAGCTTACCCGATTTAAACAACCTCGAATCTCACCCTTGCTATACCCTTGAAATTCCTTGGATGAATTAAAAACCCTAGTTATTCCTCCCAATCCTTATTACAACCCAATATATAGCACCTAGGAGAATCCCAATTAAAATCGGAAACAAATCCCGCAAATACGTAACTCTACATAAATCTGTGTGAAAACTTTCAATGGCATTGAAGTTTTCAATGTCATCGAAACTAATCCTTTGATGGCATCAAAGCCACATCGATGGCATCAAAACAACACCTCAATTGTCCAGAGACAAAACATGATTTTCTAAAAATTCTCGATTACATCAAGCTATTTTTTATGGCATTAGACTTATCCTTCGATGGCATCAAAAAATGTCCTGATAGTCCACTGACCAACTGGAGAAAATTCAAAAAATCTCGATGAGATCGAGCACTGTTCGATGCCCTCAAAGGTGACATTGAACAGTCTATCGATGGCATCGACAGACGCTATATCTGACTTGATTTAAGACATCAAATACAACAATCTCTACCATGTCTTCAATCATTAAATGTGTAGCTTCTTATCCTCTTCTCGTATCTATGCCTTACATCCTAGTTCCATCAATGCTTCTCGCGCACACTCCGTCTTCCTTTTATGCCTTCGCCAAGCCTAGAGAAGTCGCACAAAACTTAAACTTCTTTACAGGAACCACTTTGGTGAGCATGTCTGGCGGATTCACACTGGTGTGAATCTTCTCTAGAGTCATACCTCCTTCAAGCACCTATTGGATAAAATGGTGACGAACATCAATGTGTTTAGTACATGAATGATAAACATAGTTTTTAGCCAAATTGATAATGCTCTCTCTATCATAATTAACTGGCACATCCCCCTACTGAAGCCCTGTTGAGACTAAAATATTACATATTTATCCTTTCAATTAAATTAGTTTTCCTGGCACTTAATTGATAATTTGATTTAATTATATACATTTTTGTCCTGCGAGATGATTCGGATGCTTATCATGAATATGCACTTAAAAGGATGGATTTAGACCTCAAAAGAAGATAATGTGTTAGGCCTGTGTTATAGTGACCATTTCGTTCCGTAGGGTCCTGCAGTCCTCCCAGTTGAAATCCAACAACCCGCGACCTGTAGATAGCGTTTGCATGTGACCTTAAGTCACATCTTATAAACCCGAGCCGACTCAACCTGAGACCTATACCATTGCGACTGCATTGTTGCCGCGGTTCCAACGGCATGTCTCGTGTGCCAATGCGACACTTAAATTGTGACATGTGGCCCACGCTCTATTTCGTTGTGGATCGCATGATGCGGGACCCAGCCATTTTAAGAGAGCACCATTCCCTATAACTATCATGAGGGTGATGTCATCACCCCATGCTTGCTACGTAATGATGGCCTCTCTTCCCCATGAGTCGTCATTACCTTACACCTCTTACATGTAATGATGCCCTCTCTTCCCCAAACTAATCATTACCTAGAAGCTATCACCCCTCTCTCTCTCTCTCTCTCTCTCTTATCTCTCTGCCTCTCTCTTTCCTTCCTTATTCCTCCATTTGCAAGCCCTTGGACGTCCCAACCCATCTCCAAAAAAAAATCCAGCTATCTCCACCCTCTACACCTCCCAATCCAACCCTTCCAAAGCCATCTCAACCATGAAATCCCTTTGGAGCTCTAGGACCCTAAGGTGGAAGAAGAAGTTTGAAGATCCAAGGTGGGTGCATGTTTAAGACTAGATTTCCCTTTTCCCTTCATAGATCTTTGGTTTTTCTTGCATAGAATCATGTAGGACCCACCAATCAATGGTGGAGATCTTACTTAATCCCTTGGATGTGGCCAATGGCCCATCCTTGTTGCATGCATGATCCATGATGAGGCCATTCTCCATGGACCCCATCATGATGTTTTATTTAAATCCATGCTATTGATGGGTCATTTAGAGCCTTGATTTGTGGTGGAGATGACATCCTCACCTTGATTTACTGATTTGAGGGCTCACCCAATCATGGGACCCATCTTGATGAATGTATGATGTATGTTGTAGATCCTAGAGGGGCCCATAGTGGTGGGCCCCTCCATCATACGTCTTTATCTCTCTCTCTCTCTCTCTTGATCCTTTGCATGATGGCCCACTTGATGCATGTTGCTATCCAAACATGGGATGCCCACACATATAGATTTTTGGGGTCACCTTACTGCCCATTTTCGGGCCAATCTGGATGAGGGAAAACACAAGGATCAGCCTGATTTTCTGGATGGGTGGCCCACCCACGTGGACCCCTTGCATGATGTCTGTATTTTATCCACGCCATCCACGAGATGGGCCCACCTTATTAGATTGTCTAGCGGATGGGCTTGCTGCCTGTTCGTCTGGACAGGCCTGCAGAAGGAAAACATAAATATCAGCTTGATATCCCAAGCTATGGTGGGCCACACGTGTTGACCCACCTTGATGTATGGGTTTCATCCTCACCATCCAGCTGCTAGACGGTGGGACTCCACCACAATATATGTATTTTCTTCCACGTCGTCCGTCCATTTTCTGGTCGTGGGACCCACCCTACACTGTTGTACATGTAAGGGTGGGGCCACCTTGAGATATGTGTTGTATCTGCACCGTCCATCCCTGGACGGTGCGACCCACAATGATGCATGTGCTGTATATCCATACCATCCAGACCGCTAGACGATGGGGCCAGCTGTGATGTATGTGTTATATACACACAGTCCATCCATGGGGGTCGCGTGATGTATGTGTTCTGGATGTGGACCCCACCATAATGTATGTGTTTTATCCACGCCGTCCACTGTGATGTATTTGATCCTCACCGTCCAACAATCTGGGATGGTGGGATCCACCATAATGTATGTGTTGTATATCCAGCTGGTGAGGCCCATTTTGTGATGCATAAGGCCCACCTTGATGTGTGTATTGTAAGCACATTGTCCATCTTTTTTTTTTGGACCATAGGGCTGACCTGTGAGGCCCACCTTGATGTATTTCCTACACATGTTGATCATCTATTTTGTTGGATCATGGCTGCCACAAGGCCCACTATGATGTATGTGTTACACACACTATCCTCCCATTGTGTCTATATCATGGGTTGTTTCATGAGGCCCAATGTGATCTATGTGAAGCCCATGTGATGAGGCCCAATGTGATCTATGTGAAGCCCATGTGATGAGGCCCAATGTGATCTATGTGAAGCCCATGTCATGAGGCCCAATGTGATGTATATGTGGCCCTTGTGTGAGGCCCAATGTGATATATATGTGGCCCTTGTGTGAGGCCCAATGTGATGTATATGAGGCCCTTGTGTGAGGCCCATTGTGGTGCATATGAGGCCTATGTGATAAGGCCCAATTGTGATTTGTGATTCCACTATGATGTATGTGATAATGTTTATGATGCCCAACCATCTCCTAGTTTGAATAAGGTCTATGGACCCCCATTAGATAGGTTCTAAATGGGCCATGCCTTGGGAGCAATGATGGTTAAATGTCCACATTGTAAGAGTAATGGTGGTTAAATGCCCACATTGTGATCTCCCTAAGGCCAATTGTTAGGCTCATCCTCATCTCCCCTTAGTGGACTAACCCCAATTGATGGGCCCCCACTATTATTAGTATGATCCATCTCACTTTATTGGGCTATCCGAATTCATTAGGCTCCCATTGATATTAACATGACCCACCTCATTTGGCTTACCCTAAACCATTTGGCTTACCCTAAACCATTGTGCCACCATTATTGTTGGTGTTTCCATCATGCCTTGTAGATGTATCTAAGGTCATAGAGCCCACCTTGTGCATATCAGGCCCATTGGGAAGCCCAGTTTGCTACGTGTCGGAACGGGCGAGGAAGCTCAGTCCTTGTCCCTAGGCCGATCCTTGTCATGAGGAGAGTATATCATTACCGTAGTTGGTAGGATCTATGATGTTAAATTTGGTTGTCCACTGTTGAGGACCAATCTTCATATTATAGATAAGATCCGCTGTCCTTCTATGGACCCCGCCTTATATATAAGTCGATTATCGATTACGACTATGAGTATGTGTTAGTATAGCATCATGATACATGCCCATATGCATCATATGCATGCTTGTTACGAGGAGTGATTGATCGTAACATTATGTCATTGGATAGATTACTTATGGGACTCCCTGATGGGCGGAGTTGTCCCTCATGAGCGCACGGTACATGCAGGATTGATGCATGACTAGATTATATGACTCATGCATCTTGCATTGTGTGATATGATTACTGTGTACCCAAGCGACATCAGGGTTATGACCTCCACAGGAATATCGTGGATGACAGGATTGGATATCGGAAATACTTGGTTCTAATCACTAGGGCGCAATGATGTCCTTGGGTGAAAGTCCTCGAACCCTTATGGTACCAGGAGGATACTCCAATGTCTAGACTGAGTGGATGTATGAGCGCATGAGAGCCGAATACCAGTTAGTCGCGTCTCCCACTGTGTCATAGTCGGTTGAAAGGGGGTGTGGCCTTACCCGCCTGAGTGAGGGGGCAATGACTAGGCTGAGTCTGACCTAGCTCAAGGAATGGGTCTGCCATCAAAGAGTCAGGCCCAATATTGGTAAGCGGATAGTGGGGTTTCTTCCACTTCCCAGTTGCATGCTTTGATGGGGCGATAAGCTAGTGTTGAGTGTACTAGACCCCGGTGATATTCCAGAGATGAGTTGTATTATTATGTGGATTAGATGAGGATTGGTATGCTTGTGATTGCACATTGCATATGACATTAGCCATGTAGGCCTTGCATCATATGCTCTTGGTGTGACCGATAACATTCATGCCTTACATCACATGGCCTTGGTGTGGCCAATAGCATTCATGCCTTATATCGCATAGTCGTGGTATAGATGATAGCATTTATGGACTTATCAGCATGTTTCCGTATTATGCTGACATTGCATTATTGACACTTACATTATGCACACACTTACACCACCCTCTCAGCTTTGTATAAAATTATGCACGGCCATTGGGTGCAGGTGACGCTAGGAGTAGCTGAGTAGGAGCGTGCAGCCAAGCTTTTAGAGTTCCGATATTATATTATATTCCCTTTACGCATTGTACTTAAAAGATTTTGATTATAGTGGATATGTAGTGATGTTGTTGGTTATTGTTTGTGGGTTATGCTTATAGTTATGCTTATTATGAAACAAATTCATGTTAAAAATCCTTCTCGTAGGATCCCAGGATTGGAACCTGATATATGGGTACTGGGAGCCGAGAATGGGGTACTACGGAGGCTGTCGGCGCCGGATTTGGTGATCGAGAATTTTGTGAGCTCGGTTTTCAAGTTTAGGGCGTGACATAATAAAGAATTGGAGATATGGAAGTCATTAATGAAGAATTCATATGCCAAAGATCCAAGGAAACTGAGCGAGGAATAAAGAGAATCAAAGGTTTGAAGTGAACAAAATTAATCTTAAAAAACGGCTAGAAAATGATATTCTGAAACTCTGAAGCTAGTTTATCCTAGCCTCATCTCAATCTAGAAATTAAAAGAAAACTTATTGATGAGGAAGAGAGTAGTTTATTAAGCCTCAATCGATCTAGAAACATAATGCGAGGAAAGTGATCTTAACTCGCTTGTGGAGAATACTGAAATTGAGAATGAAGAGTTAGATTATGATCATGAGTATACGGTTCATTTTTTTGAAGAATCGATCTTAATAACTGTTCAAGTTAATGATCGAGAGGCAAGGGTATTTTTCAAACATAATGATGTTGACCTGCTCCACCCACCTAACACGCTTAATTCCAATGTGGAGAATGAGTCCCTTTCAACTGAATGTCTCAAGTATTTAGAAGTTTGCTTGGGACACCTTGTTGAGGGTCAAATATTACATATTATCCCCCATTTATATCTTAGTTTTATGAACATAATAATGCTTAATGTTCTATTTTACTCATGTTTGTGTTGCAAGGTGAATTTAAGATCTTGGATTGAGAAGGGTGATAAAAGCATGGATTTGATGCTCAAGAATCACCAAGGCAAGGGATGGATCTTAGGAGATCAAGATTAAAGAATTCACATGCCAAAGATCCAAGAAAACCTTTGAAGTGAAGAAAAGGAATCATGAAATCGTCCTGAAAAAGCATATTCTGAAACTCTAGGTCAGTTTGTGAAATTGCGCAGAGTGAAGTTTATTTTACAAACTGCATAGATTTGAGGCAGTTTCTAGAGTTTTCCAACTAGGTACGAAAGTTGGAGTTCCACAACTATAAATAGGACTCCCTAGGATGTTCCTAGGCATCTTTTGGGGTTTAAGGAGTGGAGCAAATGGATGGAGAAGCTGTCGCCAAGAGTTTTTCTTCTTCTTCCTTAGTTGTTTTCATATTTTTCTTAAGAGACTTTGGTCCAATCATGTCTATGGTTGGCTAAGAGGTGAAGCTTGTAGCATGATAGGATGTTTTTATTGCTTTGATTCATGTTTATGTTGAACTCCATAGATTCTAATTTGATATTTAAAGAATACTTTCAGTTTTTAATGGTTTATTGTGACTCAAATTATAGTAGATCTGCAATAGCTTTGAGTATCTTCTTTTCCTGATTAGAGATTGTGAAAGTAGCAAGTCCTATTATTCACCATCGTCCCTTGGGCATGGTAGGTGATGGAATCCTTCCTAATATTTGAGAATTAGTTTCACATCTTCTTCTAGTTAATTTCAGAAATGTACAAGTTCTACTTCTAGTTAATTTCATAAACATACAAGTTTCAGTCCTTATGGATTCGACCTCAGTCTTACCGAGATTATTACTACATCGCGACCCTACACTTGGGGTTGTGAACACACCTTGAGGATTCTAATGATAATATGATAAAAGAAATAGTGGATGACTTGTAATACAACACCTCAGTAGTTGTTGCCGACTGAGTAAATCATTATCTTGAAGTACCACCTTCCATAGATCCTGAATGTTTACCATTAAAGGAGGAAGAGCTGAAAATTAAACCGAAGTCTGAAACTTCAGAAGGTGTTGTGACTACACTACTTAATGAGAATTTTTCTAAATTTCACATAATTGTAGTCTCTAATTCACCATGGTGTACTAACATTAAAAAACTTTCTTCCACAGGTGAATATTATGCACTTTGGATACCTCAAGAGATTAAAAGAAAACTTTATGTTGAGTTTCATAAATTTCTTTGGATATTCATGCTCTAGGGCATCCAAGCCTATTACAAAAAGGGCTTTTGGATGATATTGTTGAGAAACCTATTAAGAAAATTATCGAGACACAGGCCGGAGGAAGGACCTTGCTATATGATTGAGTAGTTTTCCCTTGCATTCCTAGTTTAGGGTTAGAATTTATTTGCTTCCTTAGGATTAGTTTGTCTTTCGTAGTTTAGTTGTTTTGTTAAAATCACATTTTATTGGAAAATTGTTTTTGCTTCAGAGGTACTCTTCATCTGCTTCCCTTTATTTTCATTGCTCCCAATTTTACTTTTATTGTATATGATTATACATTGAGGACAATGTAGATTTTAGGTTAGGGGTAAGTTTCTTATCTGAAATTCTTCGAATTAGAGCAAAATTGTTAAAATTTTGAGCTAAAATCTTAAAAATTCTTGAAATTTTTGTGAATTTAAGTGATTTTGAAATTAATCCATAGATTAGAATTATAAGATACTTAATGTTGATGATTTATGACTCTTAATTTTTAGTTATTTTATAAATTTCAAAATTATGTTGAGTTATTATATCTTAATTAGAAGTTTGAAACATTGATTGAGTCGTGATTTCACATATCACATCTAGCTTACACATTAAAGTTTTAGTTTGATATTGAATTGTTAACTCGATGATTATTAAGCATGATAGGAACCAACCTGGGAAATTTGTCCATTAAGTTTAATGAAAATAATTGAAGAAAAAGAAAGAAAGAAAGAAGTAATGCCCAACAAAAAAAAATAGTTGTCGTAAAAAAGGGCTACCTATCAAAGTTCCTTGAAAAGACTGTTATGAAAAAAAAAATTAAAGAAGGAAAAGTGAAAATAGTGTGAAAGCCGTTGATGGAAAAATCAAATGCTGGAAGAATAGACTGTTGAACTGTAAAATAAGTTTTTGACAGTGCCCTGGTTTGTGAATTAGCTTGGGTGTTGAGTCAGCAAGTCAAGTAAGCCCTGTAAGAAGATCATTCAAGCATCTGCCTCAACTGGATGTGTGCTCCGAACTCGTCAAAGGTAAACTTAGTCTCACATCTCATGTCCCAAAACACCTAGGTATATAAAACCCTTAAAAGTGGATAAAACAACATATGGTTTATAGTATGAAAACTATTTTACAAATCAGGAAAATCTCTAAGTTTTCAGCTTTTGTAGATATATCGAGTACTCATCAATGACATCGAACTCTCATGATCGATGATATCGACAACCAATCGATATCATCGAATTAGGCCATTTTATGTCTAACAACCACAAAGTATTTTGGACAACATACTCAATAAATTGAAAAACATTTCGATGATATCAACATTCAAATATCGATCAAATCGAATGAGGATCGATGATATCGAATTACCTCGAGCTTTGTCCAACAACTTTTGAAAAATATCTTGACATTGCTAGAATAATCGAACCATCGTCGATATCATCTGAATTCAAACATTGATGATATCGAGAGGAGTTCGATATCATCGAATTCGGTCAAGTTTTTGTCCAACGAGTCTCTAAGGAAAATCACCTAGAAAGATCGAGGACTCGAAACCCTACTCAATATCATCGGATTTCAAATCTCGATGATATCGAAGGTATATCAATGAAATCGGATCTGGACAAAACTATTCCAGTAAACTTGCAAGGTAAACCATATAGGAATGATCGAGGAATCGATGATGTTTCGATATGATCATAATTCAAATATCGATGAAATTGATATATGCTCAATATCATCGAAATGGATCAAAGATTGTCCAACAAACTCTTTTAAATTTCATAAGGAAATGATCGATGTATCGAGCAGCCAGTCGATGAAATCAAAATTCAAACTCCAATGACATCGATGCCAACTTGATTGCATCGATCTTCTGCAGAAAGTTCCAGGGATTTACTTCAGTGGAGTTTGTATCATCGAACCTTGCTTCAGTAGCATCAAAAGTATATGTTGATATCAAAGCTGGCCCGATGATATCGAACTCAGTCAGAATCTGACATCTTTATTACCGTTGGAACTCTTTGCCTATTTAAGGAGTGCTTGCTTTGGTTGCTGCATTAAGAAAAATAGAGAGAGCTTTGAGAGAGTAACTTACATCACCTACCCTAAGCCCTTTTTATCAAGGGAGTTCATTCCTCAATCCACCCTCATCATTGATGTTCAATAGGGTGGATTGGTGAATGAACTTCCGCATTTAAGGATCTTCCAAGTCCACCTTAATGGAAAATCATTAAGCTGAGATCTCTTGAATGCCCAAGACCTTGGAATTACTCTGTCACCACAATGATTATCATTTAATAGAGTAGAATCCAACATAACCTTGACCCAACTCATCACCTTATTGGTACATCATCAAGTATTGTGGATCAAGGGAGCTGAAGAATCTTCATCAACAAGGATGCGATCTTCATCAACGTGCTTAATGGGGCTCATCTACTTATCTATAAGTCGTTAGAGTCCAAAGACCCTGCTGATCATTCCATTGTGTAGGATTGGGTCACAGGTGATTCTCACCCCTTTCAAGTCCTCATAGGAGGCCTCTGACTGGAGAATACGTGTGGGTGTTGTGTGTTGACCCTTGCTCTTGTAGAGCATAAACTTAGGTACTTAGTGTAGGTCCTTGGCCTGTGTGGCCTAAAACTTAGGTGTTGTGTGTTGACTTTTGCTCTTGTGTAGGGCATAAACTCTAGGTTCCTTATGTGGATCCTTTTCTCGTGTGTAGAGCATAAAACCCAAGTGTTGTGTGTTGACCCTTGCTCCTGTGTGGGGGATAAACTTGTGTCTCGTGGAGACATGTCTAGGTTCCTTGTGTAGGTCCTAGAGTCAACCTTGTATAGGTTGTGAAGGTTAGAGGTGAACCTAATTTAAAACCTCCATTAGTGAAATTCGGTACACTCAAGGGTTGAGTGCGTCTGTGGGGATTGGAGTAGGCAAGTAGCTGAACCACTATAAATGACTATATTTGATATTGTTATTTGCGGTTTACTTTTCTGTGTTTACGTTGGATGTTCACATGATGCATGATGGCATGATTATTTAGAACTGATAAGTATCACATTCCACACACAGTCACTCATTCAATCTATCTTACACTAAGGTTATATATTGTTTAGATTCTGCTTAGTGTTGTGATTGGATCCTCTAATAGGTTTGGAAACCATTAGAGTTAAATTGATGATATCTTGACATTTGCATATTAGATCAAGATAACGGTAATAGGATTTTAAATTCTCATAAAATTTTATGAAAGTCCTATTCACCCCCTCTAGGACACTTTGACCTATTCCTACTTCTACTAAAGCGGTCATTACTGCAATTTCAATTAATATTAAAGAGGGTTTCTTAAGGGCTTCACAGCCTAGAGAGTGATTTTGACTGAAGTTGGAATCATGGTAAATGATGTAGGTCCAGAGGGTGTGAATTGCCAGAACAATTGCCTAGTAATCCATAATGCTCTAAAAGTCGGTAATAGTTCAAAATGGTACCTTAATAGTGGGTGCTCCAGACACATGACCAGTGACCAAACCCACTTTTGTGAGTATTCAGACTTTGATGGTGGGTCTGTCATGTTTGGAGATGGGAGCTCCGCCAAAATAATTGGGCAAGGAACAATAGTTGGACTAAGACTCCCCAAGATTAAAAATGTTCTTTGTGTAGAAGGTCTAAAACATAATCTCCTTAGTATCTCACAAATCTGCGACAAAGAACACTTGGTCACTCTTTTAAAAATGTGTGTAGAATCTTAAATCAAACAGGAAAATCTATCATGAAAGGCTTACGCACAAGTGACAACTGTTACGTAATTGAAAGTAGCAATGAGAATGTACTGTCCACAAAATGTAATATGGCTGTGAAAAACGAGTCCAAACTATGGCACTAAAGGTTGGGTCACGTGCACTACCGAAACTTAGCCAAGTTAAATTCAAAAATCTTAGTAAAAGGTCTTCCCAAGATTAGAAAGGAAGAAAAGATTGTATGTGGTGATTGTCTAAAGGGTAAACAGATAAAAGTTGGACACAAAAAGACAACCACCATAGCAACATCAAAACCATTGGACTTGCTACACATGGACCTAGTGGGACCCACCAAAGTTGAAAGTCATGACAGAAAAAGATACTTCTTGGTGGCAGTGGATGATTACTCCAGATTTACCTGGCTCGCTTTTCTTCAAGAAAAATCTGATGCTTTTAATGAATTTATAGTCCTGGCAAAGCGACTCCAAAATGAGAAAGGATACTGCATAAATCGCATTAAGAGTGATCATGGTGGTGAATTTGAAAATGAGCATTTTCAAAAATATTATGAAGAGAAAGGAATTCACCATGAATTCTCAGCCCCAAAAACTCCTCAGCAAAATGGAGTTGTTGAAAGAAATAATCGAGTTCTGCAAGAAATGGGTTCAGTTATGCTGAATGGGAAGGATATGGCTAAAAGCTTCTGGGCTGAAGCTGTCAATACCCCCTGCTACATAATAAATAGAGTATATCTGAGAACAAGCTTAAACAAAACACCATATGAGAAATGGTACGGTAAATAACTTAGTGTGAAACACTTCTATGTCTTTGGCAGTAAATGTTATATCCTGAAAGACAGAGAACACCTAGGTAAGTTTGAGTCTAAAAGTGATGAAGGCATCTTTTTAAGATACACTCTAAATAGTCGTGCCTATAGAGTATACAATCTAAGAACCCTCACCATTCAAGAATCAGTTAATGTGGTGGTTGATGACCAACCTCATGAAGAAGAAAGTTCCTTGAATGAATTGGAAGATGATGTGGATTCATGCATTCTAGGTAAATCAGATAACAAAACTTCCACGTTTAATGAACCTTAACCATCATCTAACATACCCATCATTAAAGATCACCCTCTAAATCAAATCATTGGTGATCCTAATGATGGTGTAAGAACTCGACGTCAAATAGAAAGCTTCTATAGTCATTTTTGCTTTACCTCAAAGATTGAGCCCAAGAATATTGTGGAAGCTCTTCAAGATGAATATTGGATAAATGCTATGCAAGAAGAACTTCAACAATTTCAGAGAAATGAGGTATGACAACTGGTTCCTAGGCCATCTGATACAAATATCATTAGAACTAAATAAACCTTCAAGAATAAATCCGATGAATCTGGCAATGTGATTAGGAATAAACCAAGATTGGTAACTCAAGGATATTCACAGATAGAAGGCATTGACTTTGATGAAATATTTGCTCCTGTAGCTCTCCTTAAGTCAATCAGGATTCTCATGTCAATTGCATGTGCATTGAAATTTAAACTATTTCAAATGGATGTCAAAAGTGCATTTCTCAATGGAGTACTTGATGAAGAAGTCTATGTGGAACAACCTAAGGGATTTTCAAACCCCAAGTATCCTCAACATGTTTATGGATTGAGCAAAACACTTTATGGTCTCAAACAAGCACCACGTGCTTAGCATGAACATTTGACGCAATTTCTTCTGGACCATAAATTCTGCAGGGGTAGTGTAGATAAAACACTATTCACTCAAAAGACAGAGAATTCATTGTTCATTGCCCAGATCTATGTGAATGACATAGTCTTTGGCTCTACATGTGAAGATACTGCTCATATCTTCGCCGATCTCCTGAAATCTGAATTTGAAATGAGTATGGTTGGTGAGCTGAACTTCTTCTTAGGTCTACAAGTGAAGCAATTGCATAATGGGATCTTTGTATGTCAGAGCAAGTACGCAAAAGATTTAGTAAAAAGATTTGGACTTGAATCTGGTCATACCTACCATACTCCCATGAGCACCACACTTAAACTCTCCAAAGATATAAATGGGAAAAGTGTGGATCAACACCTGTATTGAAGCACGATAGGAAGCCTATTATATCCAACTTCAAGTCATCTAGATATATCATTTAACGTAGGAGCATATTCATGATATCAGGTTGATCCCAAGGAATCTCATCTAACATCAGTTAAAAGAATCATCAAGTATGTGGCTGGAACAACCTCTTTCGGTCTATGGTATCCATTCGAAATATCTACCATCATTGCTAGATATTCAGACGCTGATCGGGCTGGAAATCTAGATGATCGCAAGTCAACTAGTGGCGGTTGTTTTTATATTGAAAATTGTTTAGTATCTTGGCAGAGCAAGAAATATAATTCGATATCCCTTTCCACTGCCGAAGCCGAATATATTGCTGCAGGAAGTTGTTGTGCTCAACTCCTATGGATGAAACAAATGCTATTGGATTAGGGAATTGAGCAATCAACAATGTCTCTCTTCTATGACAACACTAATGCTATCAATATTTCAAAGAATCCTGTTCAACATTCTTAGACCAAGCATATTGACATTAGTCATCATTTTATCTGAGAACTTGCTGAAGAAAAGATCATAGTGTTGGACTATGTGTCTACAGAAAATCAACTTGCTGATATACTAACTAAACCTCTAGATGCAAACAGGTTTAACAATCTTCAGAAATCAATTGGATTATGTACAAATTGATGACAAGTCAAGTCAAACATGAACTGAATTAACATATCTGAGGACTATGGTCCTCTTATTTTTGTATGGTTAAACATGTACTATATAGGCATATCTTCATGTCTTAACCATATTCTGTATATTAAGAGAGATACTTTTCAATTTTTTTTTTACATACTCGATGAAATCGAACAAGTATCGATCTCATCGACGACTCTCGGGAATACAATCCCTTAACCGACAGTCACTTCCAACAGTTATAAATTCAATCTGTCTCGATATCTGTTGGTTCTTAACTACTGGTCCTTTCCAACGGTCATCGATACAGTCTTCGCTATCATTATGAGCCTGACTTCGATGACATTAATAGGATATCGATATCATCAACACTCTGCTACAAAAGAGAAACAAGAGTCTGAATTTTTTTTAACTTGCTCTCTCTCTCTCTCTCTCTCTCTCTCTCTCTCTTCCCTGGTTGTTTTTCCTTATCTATATCTATCTTCCTTCCCTCTCCTCCAAGAAGAACCATGGTGAAAGGCAAAGGTAAGGATCGTACTCATTCCAAATTGTCCAAACCAAAGAATAAGCAACCAGAAACGAGTTAGTCTCATCCCAATCAATTGGTTTGGGAATAAGTTACAATAGCAGAGCACATTGTTCTTAATAGTGCAATCGAGCCATTTGGAGTAGATCTCCTATTGGAAGTAATAGGATGGTAGAATATACTCAATCTTGGTGGACCCTACCAATTTGAGTTGATTCATCAGTTTTTCAACAACTGCCATATTGTTCGTGATAATCCCACTCGTATTCGATTGGAGCTCATGCATCACATGAAACTTATTACTCCAATTATACTTGGTCGTCTCCTGAACCTAGAAGTAACTCGAATTCCAGTGATGGAACGAAATCTAAATGGGTTAGGAGTATGGGGCGAGATAACATGAGCATTGTGCCATGGCACCACAATTCCTAGGAATGATGAAAACACCCTTCATGTCAGCCACCTTGGACCCTCCTTCAAAATTCTCCATAGCATCTTTGGGACTAATGTGTATCCATGTGATGCAAAGGAAATTTATCTTACTCACTTTGTGTTCAATGTCCTATATGATGTCTATCAAGAGGTCCAAGTGTGCCTTCCAACCCTTATTCTAAGACAGCTTGCTCGTATAATCAGAGGGGAACATCGTGATACGCTGCCATTTCCCTCGTTCATATGCAAACTTGCTCAATATATGGGCCCATCGACAACATCCGATGTTATTCATCCGGAAGTGTGGTTTGATCAAGATGCAGTCCAACAGGCACAACAGTTGTGCCTAACTACATCCTATCAACCGAATAGGCCACCTGTAAAGACTCTTGGTGTCAAGAATGATCAGTACTCAAATCTGCCAACACCATGGGGATCTAATTGGACGCTGCTTCACAGTCCTGTGTCAATCACGAATCGCTGAGATCACCAACTTGAATGTCATTTGCTGAATGGTTTGACTGGTATCGACGAGCATCTTTACAATTGCGAAAGGCATCTGACAGTAATTGAGGACAAGATTGAAGCACTCCAACATATCACAAAGCAAGTAGTTGAGTTACTGACCGATGGAGAAACTCGAGCACCTTAGTTGCGGAAAGAAGGATTTGTATGGATATGGCCATATCTGGACATTGCAGTTCAATTCCTTTTAGGGAGATTTTTTTAGATTATTTAACAAGAGGTTGGATTAAAATATTTTGGGGTTGGTCATTGTAAGACCCGTATCCTAGCTCGTACCATTTCGTAAACTTCTGCGGTCTTCCCAGTCAAATTTCGACGACCCGCGACGCATAGATACCATTAGCGCATGCTCTTGAGTCACATCCTGTAAACTCGAGCTGACTCAAACTGAGACCTATGTCATTGCGACTGTGCCGTCTCCGCGGTTCCAACGACGGGTCTTGTATGTCAATGTGACTCTCATATCATGAGATCCGGCCCGTGCATTATCTCGGCCGTTGATCGCTTAATCGTGGGACCCACCTATCCCTATTGTTGTACTTCCTTAGAAACATAATTACTATGATGTCACCCTAGGGGTGACATCACCCTACCCTACCCCTAGCCCTAACTCCTTACAAGCAACCACCCCTTCTCTTTTCCCCATGAGTTAACCCTAGCATTTATGGCCTTACATGAATTAATTACTCTCTCTCTCTCTCTCTCTCCTTCTTCTTCTTCTTCATTTTCTCCCCTAGCAAGAGAGAAGCTAAAAACGTCCATGGTAGTCCTCCCATTTCTAGCCACATTCACCTTAGATCCCCTCCAATCCAACCATCAGAAGCCCATCTCCACCATTGAAGGAGCATCATTGGAGCTTTGGAGCACTACGGAGGAAAAAGACAGAAGGTGGGTGCATCTTTAGGGTAGATTTCTCCATTTTTATGAGGTGGGTGCTTCACTCTCTCTTTCCCTTTCTTTTATGATGAGTGGCCCACCTGATGATTCATGTAATAAACTTACCGTCCATCCAGTGGGATCAACCCACCTTGCTACTCTTTCATTTGAAGGGTCCAGATGATGGGGGAGTGCAAGCCTTTGGTGGACCCCAACGAAGCCAGATGGGCCAGCCATCCGTTGTCCAGACCGTCCAGCAATGTCTGGACATTGTTGGAACAAAACAAAAATATCATCTTAGTTGAAATCTTTGGGCTGAGCCACTCCTACATGCCCCATCTTAATGTATGTTTTTAATTCAAGCTGTCCATCCCCTTTCCTACCTCATTTTAGGCGTTGAGCAGAAAAATGAAGTTAATCCGAGGTTCTAACGGGCCATAGCATAGAAAATGGTGGTTTTCACCGTTGAAATCTTCCCTGATATTTCTAAGAACTGAAAAAAAAAACTCAATATTGGGCTTGTTTGGCTTGTCTTGAGCCATGGAAAGCAATGGCTGGGTTGGATTCACTTGAAGCGGGCCCCGTGTAGGAAAAACCTCGGGAATTATAGATTTTCAAAAAAATAATAAAAAAACATAG
This sequence comes from Magnolia changhungtana, assembly GCA_030180095.1. Classification (NCBI taxonomy): domain Eukaryota; kingdom Viridiplantae; phylum Streptophyta; class Magnoliopsida; order Magnoliales; family Magnoliaceae; genus Magnolia; species Magnolia changhungtana. Next base: position 146,127 of record JASAUF010000067.1, on the reverse strand, counting down.
CAGCTTTGCTATTGCTACTGACAGAGAGAGAGAGGACGCGCAGGCATCCTGCGCTAGCGGGAGGATGACCAGGGACCCATGGTCCCAACCATGGGCCCCACCATGATGTGTATTCTTCATCCACACCGTTCATGTGGTGGGCCTCTTCTTGCAGTGGGCCCCCTCCAAAGCTCAGGCCGATCTGACGCTCAGGTGGTCCGCATCATAGGAAACAGTGTTGATTGAATGTCTGCCCTTGGAACCCCTTTGGGTCACCACAAAGGTTTTGGAATCAATATGAAATTTGTTTTTACTCTTCATCCAGGTATGCGTGACCTTGTGAACGGGTTGGATGGCATAGAAACATTATGGTGGGCCCCACATGGGACCCATAGTGATGTATGTATTTCATTTGCACCGTCCAAGCGGATGGTGGAGCCCACTGTTATGTATGTCTTTTATCCCACCGTCCATAGCGTGGGATGGTGGAACCCACCATGGTGCATGTGTTCTGTTCGCACCGTCCACATCACTAGACGGTGATGTGGACGGTGCGACCCCAATGATGTATGTGTCCCTTCATGCCGTCCATCTGTTTGATGGTGGGACCCACTACCATATGACGACAACAAGTGTTGTGGGTCCCACTACTAAATAATATAGCTGCTCCTTTGTTGGCAGCAGGCCTCACATTGATGTATATATCGACACCGTCCACTATTTGAACATGTGGGCAGATTGTTCACCTTGATGTATTTTTTTTGTAGTCCATCCGTGAGACCCATTTGATGTATTTTGTGGCCTATCTGTAAGGTCCACCTTGATGTACTTTGTGGCCCATCCGTCGGGCCCACTTTGATGTATTTTGGGGCCCAATCGAGAGGCCCACTTTGATATAATGAGACACATCATGGTGTATCTTTGACCCATGAGCGGGCCCCACCAGTTACGTGTTTTGAGGCCTAGGTGCAGGGCCCACCTATTATGTATTTGACGTCCATGTGATGAGGCCCATTGTGATGTATTAGGGCCCATGGGTTGAGGCACATTGTAATATATATCCAGCCCAATTGGTAAAGCCCATTGTAGTGTATTTAGGGCCCATGGGTTAAGGCCCATTGTGATGTATTAGGGCCCATGGGTTGAGATCCATTGCGATGTATTGGGGCCCGTGAGTTGAAGCCCATTGTAATGTATGTGGAACCTGTGAGTAGAGCCCACCTCATATGTTCCATCTTAACTGTCCAGGTCATATAGGGTCAGCCTTGATGTATGTTTTATTCACAACGTCCATGGGATGTGTGACCCACTAGATGTATGCATTCTATATCCACACTAACCATCTGGTGGGGCCCATCTGCTGCATGTGTAGGGCCTACCTATTGTGCATTTGTGCAACCCACTTGATGTGTATGAGACCCATTAGTGCGACCCATTTATGCAAGGCCCGTTATGATATGTTAGGGGCCCATGGTTGAGGCCCATTAAGATGTGTTTATGGCCCATTTGGCAAGGCCCACTAAGATGTATTTTCGGCCCATGGGTCGAGGCCCATTGTGACGTATTCCCAGCCCGTATGTCATGGTCCATTGTGATATGTTTCCAGCCTAGTTATTGAGGCCCAACTTGATGTGTATAAGACCCATTAGTGCCTCATTGATGTGACCCACTTGTTGAATATGAGGCCTATTAGTGCGGCCCATTGATGCAACCTACTTGATGTGTATGAGGCCTAATAGTGCAGCCCATTGATGCGACCCACTTGATGTGTAGGAGGCCCATTAGTGCGGCCCATTGATGTAACCCACTTGATGTGTATGAGGCCTATTAGTGCGGCCCATTGGTGTAACCCACTTGATGTGTAGGAGGCCCATTAGTGCAGCCCATTGATGCAACCCACTTAATGTGTATGAGGCCCATTAGTACGGCCCATTGATGCAACTCACTTGATGTGTACGAGGCCCAGTAGTGTGGCTCATTGATGCGACCCACTTGATGTGTAGGAGGCCCATTAGTGCGGCCCATTGATGCAACCCACTTGATGTGTATGAGGCCCATTAGTGTGGCCCATTGATGCGACCTACTTGATGTGTAGGAGGCCCATTGTGCGGCTCATTGACGCAACCCACTTGATGTGTATGAGGCCCATTTATGCAGCCCATTGATGTAACCCACTTGATGTGTGTGAGGCCCATTAGTGCGACCCATTGCTATATATTGAGTTCCATGGGTCATAGCCCATTATGGTGTATTTATGGCCAGGTGGTAAGGCCCATGCAATATATTATGACCCTTTACGATGTATATTAGGCCTTTGTGTGAAGCCATGGGCCCACTATATATTTGGCTTTATGTGGGCCATTCCTTAGGAGTAATGATGGTTAAATATCCACATTGTTGGGTAGTGATGGTTAGATTCTACATTGTGACTTTTCCTTAGGCCTGATAAGGCTCATCCTCATCATTCTCTAGTGTGTTAACACAAACGAATGGGCCCCATTGATATTGCTTGGTCCATCATCGATTGTCCACATATGAACCCCACCTTGCGATCGAGGCCGATTATCGTGACCGATTATCAAGACTTATATGATGTGTATGCCACCCGTAGTGAGGTTTATTCAGCCTATGTGATGTATATGAGCCCGTGTTTAAGGCCTAATGTGAGAAAAAGGAGGTCTATGTGATGAGGCCCATTGTGATTTATTCATGGGCTATTTGCAAGGCCCATTGTAATATGTATTTAGCCCATGATGCATGACCCATTTGATGTATTCAAGACCCATGTGCAGGGCCCACATGTCATGTATTTGAGGCATGGGTAAGGCCCATTATGATGTATTCATGGCCCATGGACAAGGCCCATTGTGATGTATTCATGCCTATGGGTAAGGTCTGTTGTGATATGTATTAGGCCCATGAGTAGGGTCCACTTGTTGTGTATATGTGGCCCTTGAGTAAGGCCCATCGTGTTATATTATAGGCCTTTGTGTGAGGTCATGGGGCCATTATATGTTTGACTCTATGTGGGCCATTCCTTGAGGGCAATGTTGGTTAAATGTCCACATTTTCAAAACTGATCGTTAATACCGATTATAAGTATGTGACACCTTAGCATCATGATACATGCCCACACGCATCATCTGCATGTTTGTTATAAGATGTGATTGACCATTGCATATGTCATTGGGCAGAATGATATGAAACTCCCTAATAGGCGGAGGTTATCTCACATGAGCGCACGATATGCACAGGATTGATGCATGACTGGATTGTATGACTCATGCATCTTGTATTATGATCACTGTATGCCCTAGTGACATTAGGGCCGTAGCCTCCACAGGCATATCGTGGATGGCCAAACGGGGCACCAAAAATTTGTTCTACCATCGGGCTTCCATAGATGGCCCTGGGTGAAAATCCCTAAAACTCCCTTAATACCAAAGGATGCCTCAATGTTGAGACCGAGTGGATACATGAGCGCCCGAGTGCCGAATACCAGGAGGTCACGTCTCCCACTGTGTCGTAGTCAGTTAGGAGGGGGTGTGGCCTTACCCGCCCGAGCGTAGGGGGCATTGCTAGGTTGAGTCTGACTAGCTCGAGGAATGGGTCCGCTATCAACGTGCCAAATAGGTATTGACAGACTATTGGCCAGGCGGATAGTGAGGTTTCTTATGCTCACTTGGACTGTGCGGCTGGGAGAGCGGTAATGCCATTTGGAGTGTACTAAACCCGGCTGATGATCCTAGAGATGAGCAGTACTGATATGTGGACTTATTGAGCAGGAGTTGCATACTCATTCATTCACTATCCACTCGGGCTGGTGGTGCACAACTATTTGTTACGTGTACCTTCATAAAGGTCAAGATTTCAGTTGGGGTGCGCAACTAACCTGAGATCAGAAGTTTACTATATTGAGTCTGACTATCCAAATTTAGGTATGGGACTAGTTTGGATAGAAGTCCCTTGTGATGGATCCCATAGCCTACGATACTACGTACTATCATCCCGACTTTACACTCCAGCATGGTCATTTCATTCGCACCGCATGTTGCATTATATTTGTGGCATGTGACATTTTGGGTTACCTATGTTTCTACATCTATATGGTTTAGATACAGCATCTGATATTTGACTCTTTATGACTCCTCATTTGTATAGTTGATCTGTATCACGTATTTTGATATTGTTCCTCATTTATATAGTTGATCTGTATCACGTATTCTGATATTGTTCCTCATTTGTATAGTTGATCTGTATCGCATATTCTAATATTGTTCCTCATTTGTATAGTTGATCTATATTGCGCATTCTGATATTGCTTGACTCATGGACTTGTCAGTATTTTTGCTTACTCTGATAACATATGATTCATGACCTTATGCCTATCTCAACATTGTATGATTATGACATTACGTTGAATACTTGACACTTACTTTGTGCATACACTTACACCACCCTCTAAACTTTTTATAAGCTTATGCACGATAGATGCGTGCAGGTGATGTTAGGTTGTAGTGGTGTTGAGCTTGGAGCGTGTAGCGGTCTTCTGGATCTTGATTTTTGATTTATGTATTTCCTTTTCAACATTGTACTCAAATGATTATATTAGTGGATATATGATGATGATGATGTTGCCTTTATGATTTGGGTATACTTATGGTTATGCTTATTATGAGATATACGTACAAAAAAAAAAGAAATCCTCCTTGTAGGATCCTAGGATTGGAATCTGGTGTATGAACGTTAGGAACTAAGAATGGGGTACTACGGAGACTGTCGGCACCGGATTCGACGATCGGGATTCCTTTGAATCCGATCTTCGGGTTTGGGGGGTGACAGAAGTTGGTATCAAAGTATAACTTGGGAATACCTGAAGATAACATCACATATCTGCTAATAGCTATCCTACACGCTATGATAGTTGAGACCTAGAATGGTTAGATCCTCGAGTTTGAATAACTTAGAGATTTTCAGATATAGCTCCCTACCGTTGAGATGGTGAGGCTACATAGTATTCCAATTTCGATCGTCTTTGATCCGTCCAAAGATTAGTAGGGTCACCATAGTGTTGATGATACATCTTGGGGGCGAGGTTGCAATTTGAGAGCGCTATCTTCATCCTTTTGTAGATTGATTGAGCCTTGACATATATACTTGATGATGTTTCCTCTTCCCTTGTCTGTTCTGTAAATTTTTAGGACGAAATTTTTATTTGGTGGGGAGAGCTGTAAGACCCGTATCCTAGCCCGTACCATTCTGTAAACTTTCATGGTCTTCCCAGTCGAATTTTAACGACCCACGACGCATAGATAGCATTGGCACACGCTCTTGAGTTACATCCTATAAACCCGAGCTGACTCAAACCAACACCTATGTCATTGCGACCGCGCCGTCACCGCGGTTCCGATGACATGTCTTATGTGTCAATGTGACATTCAGATTATGAGATCTGACCCGTGCATTATCTAGGCCATTGATCACTTAATCGTGGGACCCACCTATCCCTGTTGTTGTACTTTCCTAGAAACATAATTACTATGATGTCACCCTAGTGGTGACATCACTCTACCCTACCCCTAGCCCTAACTCCTTACTAGCAACCACCCCTTCCCTTTTCCCCATGAGTCAACCCTAGCATTTATGGCCTTACATGAATTAATTACTCTCTCTCTCTCTCTCTCTCTCTCTCTCTCTCTCTTCTTCTTCTTCTTCTTCTTCTTCTTCTTCATTTTCTCCCCAAGCAAGAGAGAAGCTAAAAACGTCCATGGCAGCCCTCCCATTTCTAGCCACATTCACCTTAGATCCCCTCCAATCCAACCAATAGAAGCCCATCTCCACCATTGAAGGAGCATCATTGGAGCTTTGGAGCACTACGGAGGAAAAAGACAGAAGGTGGGTGCATCTTTAAGGTAGATTTCTCCATTTTTATGTGGGTGCTTCTCTCTCTCTTTCCCTTTCTTTTATGATGAGTGGCCCACCTGATGATGCATGTAATAAACTTACCGTCCATCCAGTGGGATCAACCCACCTTGCTACTCTTTCATTTGAAGGGTCCAGATGATGGGGGAGTGCAAGCCTTTGGTGGACCCCAACGAAGCCAGATGGGCTAGCCGTCCGTTGTCCAGACCATCCAGTAATGTTTGGACATTGCTGGAACAAAACAAAAATATCAGCTTAGTTGAAAGCTTTAGGCTAAGCCACTCCTACATGCCCCATCTTGATGTATGTTTTTAATCCAAGCGGTTCATCCCCTTTCCTACCTCATTTTAGGCGGTGAGCAGAAAAATGAAGTCAATCCGAGGTTCTAACGGGCCATAGCATAGCAGATGATGGTTTTCACCGTTGAAATCTTCCCTGATATTTCTATGCACCGAAAAATACTCAATATTGGGCTTGTTTAGCTTGTCTTAAGCCATGGGATGCAATGACTGGGTTGGATTCACTTGAAGCGGGTCCCGCGTAGGAAAAATCCTGGGAATTCTAGATTTTCAAAAATAATAATAAAACACAGCAGCTTTGCTGCAGCTGCTGACAGAGACAGAGAGGACGCGCAGGTGTCCTTCGCTGGCAGGCGAAAGACCAGGGACCCACGGTCCCAGCCGTGGGCCCCACCATGATGTGTATTCTTCATCCACGCCGTTCATGTGGTGAGCCCCTTCTTGCAGTGGGCCCCCTCTAAAGCTCAGGCCGATCTGACGCTCAGGTGGCCCACATCATAGGAAACAGTGTTGATTGAACGTCTGCCCTTGGAAGCCTTTTAGGTCACCACAAAAGTTTCGGAATCAATATGAAATTTGTTTTTACTCTTCATCCAGGTATGCGTGACCTTGTGAACAGGTTGGATGGCATAGAAACATTATAGTGGGCCCCACATGGGACCCAGAGTGATGTATTTATTTCATTCGCACCGTCCAGGCGGATGGTGGAGCCCACTGTCATGTATGTGTTTTATCCCATCGTCCACAACGTGGGACGGTGGAACCCACCATGGTGCATGTGTTCTGTTCGCACCGTCCACATCACTGGATGGTGGGACCCCAATGATGTATGTGTCCCTTCATGCCGTCCATCTGTTTGATGGTGGGACCCACTGCCATATGACGATAGCAAGTGTTGTGGGTCCTACTACTAAATAATATATTATATTATATATTATATATTATATACTATATACTATATAATATATGCATGGTGGTGGGCCTTACGTGGTACCCACCTTTGCCTTCCTAAGTGCAGCCAGCTGCTTGTGCAGCAGCCATCTAGCTGCTCCTTTGTTGGCAGCAGGCCTCACATTGATGTATATCGACACCGTCCACTATTTGAACATGTGGGCAGATTGTTTACCTTAATGTATTTTTTGGTAGTCCATCCGTGAGGCCCATTTGATGTATTTTGTGGCCTATCTGTAAGGTCCACCTTGATGTACTTTGTGGCCCATCCGTCGAGCCCACTTTGATGTATTTTGGGGCCCAATCGAGAGACCCACTTTGATATACATGAGACTCATCATGGTGTATCTTTGACCCATGAGCGAGGCCCACCTGTTATGTGTTTTGAGGCCCAAGTGCAGGGCCCACCGGTTATGTATTTGAGGCCCGTGTGATGAGGCCCATTGTGATGTATTAGGGCCCATGGGTTGAGGCACATTGTAATATATTTCCAGCCCAATTGGTAAAGCCCATTGTAGTGTATTTAGGGCCCATGGGTTAAGGCCCATTGTGATGTATTAGGGCCCATGGGTTGAGATCCATTGCGATGTATTGGGGCCCGTTAGTTGAGGCCCATTGTAATGTATTTGGAACTCGTGAGCAGAGCCCACCTCATATGTTCCATCTCAACTGTCTAGGTCATATAAGGCCAGCCTTGATGTATGTTTTACTCACAACATCCGTGGGATGTGTGACCCACTAGATGTATGCATTCTATATCCACACTAACCATCTGGTGGGGCCCATCTGCTATATGTGCAAGGCCTACTTATTGTGCATTTGTGCGGCCCATTGATGCAACCCACTTGATGTGTATGAGCCCCATTAGTGCGGCCTATTTATGTAAGGCCCGTTATGATATATTAGAGGACCATGGTTGAGGCCCATTATGATGTGTTTATGGCCCATTTGGTAAGGCCCATTGAGATGTATTTTCGGCCCATTGTGACGTATTCCCGGCCCGTATGTCATGGCCCATTGTGATATGTTTGCAACCTAGTTATCGAGTCCCAACTTGATGTGTATAAAACCCATTAGTGCGGCTCGTTGATGCGGCCCACTTGTTGAATATGAGGCCCATTGGTGCGGCCCATTGATGCAACCCACTTGATGTGTATGAGGCCCATTAGCGCAGCCCATTGATGCGACCCACTTGATGGGTAAGAGGCCCATTAGTGCGGCCCATTAATGAAACCCACTTGATGTGTATGAGGCCCATTAGTGCGGCCCATTGATGCAACCCACTTAATGTGTATGAGGCCCATTAGTGCAGCCCATTGATGCGACCCACTTGATGTGTAGGAGGCCCATTAGTGCAGCCCATTGACACAACCCACTTGATGTGTATGAGGCCCATTTATGCGGCCCATTGATGTAACCCACTTAATGTGTGTGAGGCCCATTAGTGCGACCCATTGCTATATATTGAGTTCCATGGGTCGTAGCCCATTATGGTGTATTTATGGCCAGGTGGTAAGGCCCATGCAATATATTATGACCCTTTACAATGTATATTAGGCCTTTGTGTGAAGCCATGGGCCCACTATATATTTGGCTTTATGTGGGCCATTCCTTGGGAGTAATGATGGTTAAATATCCACATTGTTGGGTAGTGATGGTTAGATTCTACATTGTGACTTTTCCTTAGGTCTGATAAGGCTCATCCTCATCATTTTCTAATGTGTTAACCCAAACGAATGGGCCCCATTGATATTGCTTGGTCCATCATCAATCGTCAACATATGGACCCTGCTTCGTGACCGAGGCCGATTATCGTGACCGATTATCAAGACCTATATGATGTATATGCCACCCGTAATGAGGTGTATTCAGCCTGTGTGATGTATATGCAGCCCGTGTTTAAGGCCTAATGTGAGAAAAAGGAGGTCTATGTGATGAGGCTCATTGTGATTTATTCGTGGCCTATTTACAAGGCCCATTGTAATATGTATTCGGCCCATGATACATGACCCATTTGATGTATTCAAGACCCATGTGCAGGACCCACATGTCATGTATTTTAGGCCCATGGGCAAGGCCCATTAAGATGTTTTCATAGCCCATTGGCAATGCCCATTGTGATGTATTCATGTCCTATGGGCAAGGCCTGTTGTGATATGTATTAGGCCCATGAGCTGGGTCCACCTATTGTGTATATGTGGCCCTTAAGCAAGGCCCATCGTGTTGTATATTAGGCTTTTGTGTGAGGCCGTGGGCCCATTATATGTTTGACTCTATGTGAGTCATTCCCTGGGGGCAATGTTGGTTAAATGTCCACATTTTCGAGGCCGATCGTTGATACCAATTATGAGTATGTGACACCATAGCATCATGATACATGCCCACACCCATCATCTGAATGTTTATTATGAGATGTGATTGACCATTGCATATGTCATTGGGCAGGATGATATGAGACTCCTTGATAGGCGGAGGTTATCTCACATGAGCGCACGGCATGCATAGGATTGATGCATGACTGGATTGTATGACTCATGCATCTTGCATTATGATTACTGTACGCTCTAGTGACATCAGGGCCGTAGCCTCCACAGACATAATATGGACGGCCAGACGGGGCACCAGAAATTTGTTCTACCATCGGGCTACCATGGATGGCCTTGGGTGAGAATCCCTAAAACCCTCTTAGTACCAGAGGACACCCCAACGTTAAGACCGAGTGGATATATGAGTGCCCGAGTGCTGAATACCAGGAGGCCGCCTCTCCCACCGTGTCGTGGTTGGTTGGGAGGGGGTATGGCCTTACCCGCCTGAGCATAGGGGGCATTACTACGCTGAGTCTGATCAGCTCGAGTAATGGGTCCGCTATCGACGTGCTGAATAGGTATTAACAGACTATTGGCCAGGCGGATAGTGAGGTTTGTTACGCTCACTTGGACTATGCGGTTGGAAGAGCGGCAGTGCCATTTGGAGTGTATTAAACCCGGGTGATGATCCCAGAGATGAACAGTACTGATATGTGGACTTATTGAGCAGGAGTTGAGTACTCATTCATTCATTCATTCACTATCACTCGGGCTGGTGGTGCACAACTATTTGTTACGTGTACCTTCGCAATGGCCAGGATTTCGGTTGGGGTGTGTAACTAACCTAAGATTAGGAGTTTACCACATTGAGTCTGACTATCCAAATTTAGGTATGGGACTGGTTTGGATAGAAGTCCCTTGTGATGGACCCCATAGCCTGCGATACTACATACTATCATCCCGACTTCACACTCCAGCATGGTCATTCCATTCGCACCGCATGTTACATTATATTCACGACATATGACATTTTGGGTTACTTGTGTTTCTACATCTATATGGTTTAGATACAGCATTTGATATTTGACTCTTTATAACTCCTCATTTGTATAGTTGATCTGTATTACGTATTCTGATATGGTTCCTCATTTGTATAGTTGATCTGTATCGCATATTCTAATATTGTTCCTCATTTGTATAGTTGATCTATATCGTACATTCTGATATTGCTTGACTCATGGACTTGTCAATATTTTTTGTTACTCTAATAACATATGATTCATGACCTTGTGCCTATCTCAACATTGTATAATTATGACATTGCGTTGAATACTCGACACTTACCTTGTGCACACACTTACACCACCCTCTAAGCTTTATATAAGCTTATGCATGATAGATGCGTTCAGGTGATGTTAGGTTGCAGTAGTGTTGAGCTTGGAGCGTGCAACGGTCTTTCGGATCTTAATTTTTTATTTATGTATTTCTTTTTCAGCATTGTACTCAAATGATTATATTAGTGGATATATGATGATGATGTTGCCTTTATGATTTGGGTATACTTATGGTTATACTTATTATGAGATATATGTAAAAAAAAATAAAAAAAATCCTCCTTGTAGGATCCCAAGATTGGAATCTGGCATATGAACATTAGGAATTGAGAATGGGGTACTACGGAGGCTGTCGACACCGGATTCGGCGATCGGAATTCCTTTGAATCCGATCTCTGGGTTTGGGGTATGACAGTCATCCTCTAGAGGAGGAAAATACTTTATTTTTATGCGCCCATGGTTGGGCTGGATATTTGGATTGTTTGTTTTGGTTCGGTTTGAATGTTTAAATAATGTCAAGCTTGGGCAGTTTCTTTTGGATATTTTGATGGCTGATCGATAATATTTATATATATTTAATGCTTATCCTCTGCCATGTTTTGTTGTTCACAACACTTCCTAATAATGATGCTTGTTCTTCTACAAATTATTATATGATCATAGAAGTTGTGAGCTAATTTGTGATTTCTAGTTTGATAAGAACTCACAACTCTCCTTTAACTATGAGTCTCCCAGTTTTTTGATTGTCGACTTCAGTCATTTGTTGGTACATTCTAACCTTTGTCAATGACTGACAAAAAGGGGGAGAACAAATCCCACCATGAAGAAAAATGTGTGTATCTATGTATGTATGGTGGTACAAGTGTTAGGGGGAGCAGCTGTAAGAAGATAGGGGGAGCAGCTACTACTAAATGTTATAACCTTGTGTGTGAACTCAAATAACATATTTGTAAATTGTGTAAAGTTCATGTACAATAATTTAGGATGTTGGTCTAGGTGTCGTTTTAGGATTACAGGTGTTTTGTCAAGTTCATGTAAGACCCGAGGCCCCGACATCTGGTTCATACACTGGATAGCCATTGACTGTAGGTCCATTGGCCCGAGAATATTTTGAATTGATCAAAATGTTGTTTTGTTATTGAGCTGTAAGCCGCATTTCAACCCGATGTCCAAATTTTAATTACGAACTTAAAATTAAACAATCTTAGAAATGACAATTATGTCCTTATTTTATCTGGAGGTAGGTCATCATCAAGTTTTCAAAATCTGTTAGGTCCGAGAGCCTAACCATTGTGACCGTAGTCGAGTTACGGAGTTACTGGAAAAAATGGCATGTCAATAGGACACTCGGATTGTAAGTTATGAATAGATATGCACATGTATATTTTGATAAAATAACTCAAATGACCTCAATGTTTTTAAAATCCTTGGAATACTTTAGTTCAAATTACTTAAATAACATGTTATATTGTTCCCATAAGCTTACACTTCTCAAAAACATCACAAAACACCTCCTGAACCTTCATTTTAGACAAAAACTAATTTTAAAACTAGTTTCAAGTCCATAAACATAAAAACCCTCTTTCAACAACCTATTTCTAGCACTCTCTTTCTTGTTGAGTTTGAAGTTGAGAAGAAGAAGAAGAAGAAAAGGAAATAGAAGCTGAGTTTAAGAGCCAATCCTCTAATTGTTACAGGTGAGTGCATAGATTAGGAGGACGCATATATGTGTGTTGGGTTTTCCTTGAAAACCCTATCGTTGAATTTTATGGTTTAGTTAGAAACCCCTTGAAAACCCTATTGCTGGATTTTCTAAGTTCGTTGGATTTTCCTTGAAAACCCTATTGCTGAATTTTATGGTTTAGTTGGAAATCCCCTTGAAAACCCTATTGTTGGATTTTATGATTTAGTTGGATTTTCCTTGAAAACCCTTTTGCTGAATTTTATGGTTTAGTTGGAAATCCCCTTGAAAACCCTATTGCTGGATTTTATGATTTAGTTGGATTAAGTTATAACTAATTTAGTTGGAGTAAGTTATTGCTGGATTTTCCTTGAAAACCTAATCTGTGTGGCCCAAACTTTCCCCCCGCTACCTGTTTGACAAAATGTTTAAAAGAGTTATCCTTCCTCCTTTTGATGTAGTTAACTCTTGAGAAAAAGCATACTTGTGGCATGAAGTCTTATAGTGGAAATGAATCTCGGATTGGATTTAGATTAGTTAAGTCATGTGCATATCATATGCATGGTTCATAGTTGTTGTATTATTGTATGTTTGAGAGTGACTGATTCATATCATGGTATGGTGATCATAGTAGGTTGTGTTATGACACATGATGTGTCTACCCTATGAGAAACTTAAATTCATGAGGAGACCACATGAGGAAGGTCATCCTATGCTTCCCTTGAAAAACATGATATATTGTGATTGTGTATGGACTCATGCGCATGGTGATTGTAAATGCAATGAAACAAACGTTGTTATGACTTGAGTTGGACACCACACCGGAATATCTGTAATTCAATAGGACATGATTAGAGGGTCCGTGGGTGAAAGTCCTTAAACCCTGAATGGTACCATTGGGAGCAACCAATGCCTAGACCGGGTGGAAGAACAAAGCGCAAGAATGCCGAAATACCAAAGTAAGCGGCGACTCCCACCGACGCGTGTCGATTAGTTAAGAGGTTTGACCTGACCTGCTTATGGGCAAGCAAAGATAGGTTGTATATGACAAGCTCATAAATTGTCCGCTATCATTTTGCCAGGTGACTTATGACTTCTCATTGTTAGGTAGATAGTGAGGTTCAACACAAATGAGTTAGACTAGTTCGGCCCAAGAATCATGTAGTCCCACCTCTGTAGTTGACCATAGTATAAAAGCCTGTGCAAGTGGGTAGCAATCATATGCGACTCCCACCTTTGTTTTAGACCTTGGTGATCCAATTGGAAAATGTGAAAATTTTGGAACATGGAAAGTGGCATCATGCATTGTATCTTTCTTTTATAGTTATCGGCCCAGTAGGCCTGTGCATGATTTGAGCATGACATGAAATATACATTTTCACTGCACACACACACACACACACACACTTATTGGGCTTAGTAGCTTAAGGTTTCCTTTCTATTTTTTTTTACAAGTAAGAGTAGGGAGCTGGAGTAGAGATTACAAACTCCACTTGTCCTTTTTATGTTGTACATATTATTGTATATATATTTTATTTTACAGTGCCCTATATATGTACAGTAGGTATAATAAATATGACATGGTTTATGTTTTGGTTTAACCTTGATGTGCTCAGTTGTACATAGTAACACATGTTAAATATGATGAAATTTTGAGAAATGATAAGTATGTGTCGTCTTTACTTTCAGAAATCCTCCTTGTGGCGCCCCGCTTATAGGACTTGGTATGCAGTAGTTGGAAGCCCCAAAATCGGAGTTCTACGGAGGCTGTCAACCAAAATTTGGAGTATAGTAATCACGGATTACTAACACTAGATTTAGGGACGTGACAATTCATGTACACAAAATTTACGATGTTGGTCTAGGCGTTGTTTTAGGATTACAGGTGTTTTGTCACGTAATTGACAAAAGGGGAGATTGAAAGTGCCTTGGTTTGTCAATTAGCGTGGGTGTTGAGTCAGCAAGTCAAGTAAGCCCCGTAGGAAGATCATTCAAGCTCTAACTCAACTGGATGTGTGCTCTAAACTCGTCAAAGGTAAACTTAGCCTCACATCCCATGTCCCAAAACACCCAGGTATATAAAACCCTTAAAAGTGGATAGAACAACATATGGTTTATAGTATAAAAACTATTTTACAAATCAGGAAAATCTCTAAGTTTTCAGCTTTTGTTAATATATCGAGTACTCACAATGGCAACGAACTCTCATGATCGATGATATCGACAACCAATCGATATCATCGAATTAGGCCATTCTATGTCCAGCAACCATAAAGTATTTTAGACAATATCTTGATAAATTTTTTTAAAAAATTGATAATATCGACAATCAAATATCGATCAAATTGAATGAGGATCGATAATATCGAATTACCTTGAGCTTTGTCTAGCAACTTTTGGAAAATATCCTGACATTGCTCAAGTAATCGAACCATCGTTAATATCATCTGAATGCAAATGTCGATGATATTGAGAGGAGTTCGATATCATTAAATCGATCAAGTTTTTGTCCAGCGAGTCTCAAAGGAAAATCACCTAGAAAGATCGAGGACTCGAAACCCTACTTGATATCATCGGATTTCAAATCTCGATGATATCGAAGGTATATCGATGAAATCGGATCTGGACAAAACTATTCCAGCAAACTTACAAGGTAAACCATATGGGAATGACCGAGGAATCGATGATGTTTCGATATGATCATAATTCAAATATCGATGAAATCGATATATGCTCGATATCATTGAAATGGATCAAAGATTGTCCAGTAAGCTCTTTTAAATTTCATAAGGAAATGATTGATGTATCGAGCAGCTGGTCGATGAAATCAGAATTTAAACTCCGATAACATCGACGCCCGCTCGATTGCATCGATCTTCTGCAAAAAGTTCTGAGGATTTACTTCAGTGGAGTTTGTATCATCGAACCTTGCTTCGGTAGCAGCGAAAGTATACGTTCAATGATATCAAAGCAGGCTCGATGATATCGAACTCAATCAGAATCTGACATCTTTATTACCGTTGGAACTCTTTGCCTATTTAAGGAGAGCTTGCTATTGGTTGCTGCAATGAGAAAAATAGAGTGAGCTTTGAGAGAGTAACTCACATCACCTACCCTAAGCCCTTTTTCTCAAGGAAGTTCATTCCTCAATCCACCCTCATCATTGATATTCAATAGAGTGGATTGGTGAATGAACTTCCGCATTTAAAGATCTTTCAGCTACCACCTTAATGATAAATCATTAAGTTGAGATCTCTTGAATGCCCAAGACCTTGGAACTACTCTGTCACCACAATGATTATCATTTAATAGAGTAGAATCCAACATAACCTTTACCCAACTCGTCACCTTATTGGTACATCATCAAGTGTTGCGGATCAAGGGAGCTGAAGAATCTTCATCAACAAGGAGGAGATCTTCATCAACGTGCTTAATGAGGCTCATCTACTTATCTGTAAGTCATTAGAGTCCAGAGATCCTTCTAATCATTGCATTGTGTAGGATTGGGTCATAGGTGATTCTCACCCCTTTCAAGTCCTCATAGGAGGCCTCTGACGGGAGAATACATGTGGGTGTTGTGTGTTGACCCTTGCTCTTGTAGAGCATAAAATTAGGTCCTTAGTGTAGGTCCTTGGCCTATGAGGCCTAAAACTTAGGTGCTATGTGTTGACCTTCACTCTTGTGTAGGGCCTAAAATCTAGGTTCCTTGTGTGGATCCTTGGCTTGTGTAGCCTAAAACCCTAGGTTCCTTATGTGGATCCTTTGATCATATGTAGAGCATAAAACCAGGGTGCTGTGTGTTGACCCTTGCTTCTGTGTGGGGGCATAAACTTGTGTCTCGTGGAGACATGTCTAGGTTCCTCGTGTAAGTTGTAGAGTCGACCTTGTGTAGGCTGTGAAGGTTAGAGGTGAACCTGATTTAAAATCTCCATTAGTGAAATCTGGTATACTCAAGGGTTGAGTGCATCTGCCGGGAGTGGAGTAGGCAAGTAGCCGAACCACTATAAATAACTGTGTTTGGGATTGTTATTTACGTTTTACTTTTCTGTGTTTACTTTGGATGTTCACATGATGCATGATGACATAATTATTTAGAATTTATAACTATCACATTCCACACACAGTCACTCATTCAATCCATCTTAGACTAAGGTTATATATTGTTTAGATTCTGCTTAGTTTTGTGATTGGATCCTCTAATAGGTTTGGAAACCATTAGAGTTAAATTGATGATATCTTGACATTTGGATATTAGATCAAGATAACAGTAATAGGATTTTAAATTGTCGTAAAATTTTATAAAAGTCCTATTCACCCCCCTCTAGGACACTTTGACATATTCCTACTTTTACTAAAGCGGTCATTACCACAATTTTAGTTTTGGTTATCCTGAATGCACTTTTGATTATCAACGTTATCATGAAAAAAGAGAATTGAACCTTTGGTTGTGATAAGTCTAGACTTCACTATGCAACCAAGGAACTCAATGTTTAGGATTGTTCTAGTTGTAGAATGAATGCTTTGAACTTGATTAAGAAATTTACCAAATGCTAAAGTTTAGGAGAAAGTATTACTCAGCATTAATGTATTTTAGATTTTTATAATATGGATTGTTTTTAAAATCGCTTGAGCTTATGGAAATTATTTCTTATTTTTCAAAATATCTTTCGCATGTTTTGCTTGGGACTAGCAAAATGCTGGTTTGGGAGGGGGTGGGGTGTTGAGACTCAAATAATGTATATTTATCCCTTCAATTATATTAGTTTTCTTGACATTTAATTAATAATTTATTTTAATTATATACATTTTTGTCATGTGAGGTGATTCAGAAGCTTATCATAAATATGCACTTAAAAGGATGGATTTAGAGCTAAAAATAAGATAATAAAGAATTCACATGCCAAAGATCCAAGGAAACTAACTGAGGAATGAAGAGAATCGAAGGTTTGAAATGAAGAAAGTAATCCTTAAAATTGGCCAGAAAAATGATATTTTGAGACTCCGATATTAAAAGAGAAATTCCTAATATAATTCTCAAAATAGACTTCGATGACATCGGCAATTTATGAATTTCAGGCTCAACTCGCTGGATAGTTCGATGCCATTAAAGGTGCAATTGAAGACTGTTTGATGACATCAAAGTTTGCCATCGAAGATGCGTAGAGTGCATAAATTTGAGGTGGCTTGGGAACTTTTTCGAGGCGGTGCGAAAGTTTGAGTTGCAAAACTATTTAAAGGAGTCCCTAGGCTATTCCAAATCATCTTTTAGGGTTTGAAAAGGGAGAGAAAGCCTATGTGGAGTGCTGACAATGTTCTTCCACTTTGATTTCTTCACGGTTCTAGTAGATCTTTTTCTTTTTCTTTTAGGAAGTTAGTCTTGTTAGGCTAATCTTTTAGTGAAGGCTAAGGGATGAAACTTATAATTTCTTTTGATGTTTATCTTATTTTTATTCAAGTTTATAATTGAACTTCCATTGATTTCTAGTTTAAATAAAGGAATATTTCTAGTTTTTTATGGTTTATTGTGACTCCAATTACAGTAGATGCTTGGAAAGCTTTTGATATCTTCTTATCTATTTTGTAATTGTGTGATCTGTAAAATTCGTGATTTACCATTATCTCCTGAGCATGGTAGATGGTTGAATTCCCTGTGATCATCACATTGGTACTTGTTGAGTGTCAAATATTGCATATTTTTCCCTATTTATATCTTGATTTTATGAACATGATACTGTTTAATAGTATTTTTATACATATTTGTGTTGCAAGGTAAATCTGAGAGATTGGATTGAAAAAATGCTAAAAGCATGGATTTAATGCTCAAGAATCACCAAGCCAAAGGTTGGATCTTAGAAGATCAAAAAATGAAGAATTCACATGCCAAAGATCCAAGAAAACTAAGTCAGGAATGAACAAAATTGAATATTTGAAGTGAATTTACGTGATTCTCGACTACTTAAGCCCTCCTTTGACCAGTCTAAGCTCTACCTCGACTAGTCGAAAAAACTTCGGCTCAAACTCTAGTAACATGAAATTTTAAATTTGCGTGATCCTCGACTCATTGAAGCTTGCCTTCAACTCGTCGAAGATGACCCTCGACTCGTCTAAGGTTACACAGATTTTGCACAGACTACGTAAATTTAAGGCGGTTTTCGGATTTTTCCAACTCGATGTGAAAGTTGGAGTTCCCTAACTATAAATAGGAGTTCCTAGGCATCTTCTAAGGTTTAAGGAGTGGAATAAAAGCATAGAGAGCCGCCACTAAGAGTCTTTCTTCTTCTTCCTTAGTTGTTTTTATACTTTTCTTAAGAGATTTTAGTTCAATCATGTCTATGGTTTGCTAAACCTCTTAGCTAGGGCTAAGAAGTGAAGCTTGTAGCGTGATTAGGATGTTTGGTTTTCTTTTATTCATGTTTTTATTGAACCTCATGGATTCTAGTTCTTTATTAAGGAATATTTTTAGTTTTCAATGGTTTGTAATGACAATTTACAATAGATCTGCAATTGCTTTGAATATCTTCTTTTCTTTATTTGAGATTATGAAATTAGTAAGTCCTATTATTCACCATCATCCCTTGGGCATGGTTGGGTGATAGAATTCTTCCTAATCTTCACAATTCTCCTATGATTGGTTGTGGGATTGGTATATCCTGTTGTTTGGCATTGTCTCCTGAGCATGGTTGGGTGTTGGAATCACTTTCAATCCTCACAACTCTTATCTGTTAAGACTAGGTTAATAAGAAGTTCAGAGATCTAACCATCTCTTCTTTCTCTAACTGGATAAGATAGGACTTTGATTCCAGTTAGATCTCTCGAATCATGCAAGGTGGCCTCCCAATTGCTACAAGTGGATCCTTAACACCCTAGTTCCCACCTTTAAATTCACAAGTTTCAATTATCTTATTTAAAATCACTCTTTCCAATTATTCAGATTTAGATTTACATCTTTTTCTAGCTCTAGGTCTCGTTACTTTCAGAAACGTACGAGATTAGTCCCTGTGGATTCGACCTTGGTCTCACCGAGATTATTACTACATCACGACCCTACACTTGGGGTTATGAATAGTGCTTCATGAGGGAACTATTCTGATGAAAGTTTAGATTCTGTTTTAACTACATCATCTGATTGGATAGGGTAGGACTTCGATTCCAATCGAGTTATCATTGAATCAATAAAATAATGAAGAATTGGAGATTTTAGGTTGGGGGTAGGTTTCCTTAAAAAAAATTCTTTGAATTTGAGCAAAATTGTTAAAGATTTGAGGTAAAATTCTTTAAATTTCTTGAAATTT
Source organism: Magnolia changhungtana (assembly GCA_030180095.1). NCBI lineage: Eukaryota > Viridiplantae > Streptophyta > Magnoliopsida > Magnoliales > Magnoliaceae > Magnolia > Magnolia changhungtana. The sequence continues at coordinate 126,363 of JASAUF010000067.1, read as the reverse complement.
CTATGAATTTAATTGATTTTGAAATTAATCTAAAGATTAGAATTATAAGATACTTAATGATTTATGACTCTTAGATTTTAGTTATTTGATAGATTTCAAAATTAAGTTGAGTTATTATTTCTTACTTAGAAGTTTTAAACATTGATTGAGTAATGATTTCACATGTTACATCTAGCTTACACATTAAAGTTTTAGTTTGATATTGAGTTGTTAACTTTATGATTATTAAGCATGATAGGAACTAACCTGAGAAATTTGTCCATCATGTTCAATGAAAAGAATTGAAGAAAAAGAAAGAAAGAAAAAAGTAATACGCAACAAAAAAAATAGTTGTCGTTGAAAGGGGCTATCTATCAAAGTTCCTTGAAAAGACTGTTGTGAAAAAAATAATTAAAGAAGGAAAAGTGAAAATAGTGTGAAAGCTATCGATGGAAAAAATCAGAAGTTGGAAGAATCGAGTGTTGAAATGTAAGGCAAGTTTTGGTTTTGGTTTTGGTTATCCTGAATTTACTTTTGATTATCAACTTTATAATGAAAATAGAGAATTGAACCTTTGGTTGTGATAAGTTTAGACTTCACTATTGAACCAAGGAACTTAATGTTTAGGATTGTTCTAGTAATAGAATGAATGCTTTAAAGTTGATTAGAAATTTTACCAAATGCTGAGTTTAGGACAAAGTATTACTCAAAATTAATGTATTTTAGATTTCTATAATATGAATTGTTTTTAAAATTGCTTGAGCTTATGGAAATTATTTATTAGTTTTTGAAATATCTTTCGCATGTTTTGCTCGGGATAGCAAAATACTAGTTGGGGGGTGTTGAGACTCAAATAATGCATATTTATCCCTTCAATTACATTAGTTTTCCTGACATTTAATTGATAATTTGTTTTAATTATATACGTTTTTGTCATGTGAGGTGATTTAGAAGCTTATCATGAATATGCACTTAAAATGATGGATTTAGAGCTCAAAAGCATATAATGAAGAATTAGAGATTTAGAAATCATTAATGAAGAATTCACATGCCAAAGATCCAAGGAAACCAAGTGAGGAATGAAGAGAATCGAAGGTTTGAAGTGAAGAAAGGAATCCTTAAAATTGGCCAGAAAAATGATATTCTAAAACTCCGAGTCTAAAAGGGAAATTCCTAAAATAATTCCAAAATATACTTCGATGGCATCGACGATTTATGAATTCTGGGCTTAACTCGGTGGACAATTATGGACAAAATTCAATGGAATCAAAGACAATTCGATGTCATCAAAGGTGGTATCAAAGACTGTTCGATGTCATTGAAGTTTGCCATCGAAGATGCGCGGAGTGCGTAAATTCTAGGTGGTTTGCGAACTTTTGCGTGGCAATACGAAAGTTTGAGTTACAAAACTATTTAAAGGAGCCTTAAGCTATTCCAAATCATCTTCTAGGGTTTGGAAAGGGAGAGAAGGCCTATGTGGAGCGCCGACAACATCTTCCACTTTGATTTCTTCACGGTTCAGTAGATCTTTTTTGTTTTTCTTTTAGGATGTTAGTCTTCTTAGGCTAATCTCTTAGCTAAGGCTAAGCGATGAAACTTATAATTTATTTTAATGCTTATCTTATTTCGATTCAATTTTATTGTTGAACTTTCATTGATTTCTAGTTTAGATAAGGAAATATTTCCAATTTTTTATTGTTTATTGTGACTCCAATTATAGTAGATGCTTGGAAAGCTTTTGATATCTTCTTATCTATTTTGCAATTATGTGATCTGTAAAATTCATGATTTACCATTGTCTCCTGGACATGGTAGATGGTTGAATTCCCTACGATCATCACATTGGTGCTTAATGAGAAAACTAATCTAAAGAAAGTTCAGATTCTATTTTAACTGCTCCATCATTTGATTGAATAGGATAGGACTTCGATTCCAATCAAGTTATCATTGAATCAAGTAGATTAATATTAAGATTACTATAAGTGGATTTCTGGATCCTTAGTCTTTTATCTTTATTATTTCAAAACCTTTTTTTTAAATCGTTAGATTAAAAACACAGACCAACCAAGTTAGACTTTAAATGCTTCCTTCACTGCTGTATACTCTGCTTTAGTCGTGGAAAGAGCCACCATAGACTGAAACTTCGATATCCAATTGATTGCTCCACCTGCTTGCTCAAACAAGTAACTTGAAGTCAAGTTTTTGGAATCCACATTACTTGAGTAATCTGAATCCACATAAGCTACCAACTTTCCCTGTGTCTTTTCAAAAGGTAAGACGTCTTTTATACCTTGAATGTATCAAAGTAGCCATTTTACCACTTTCTAATGTTGCTTGCTAGGGTTTGACATGTATCTGTTCACAACATCGACTACCTGTGAAATATCTGCTCTCATATAGACCATGGCATACATTAAACTGCCAATCGCATTTAAATAAGGCAAATGAGATATATCCTGCTTTTCCACATTTGATTTAGGACATTGTTCTGATGAAAGCTTGAAGTGAGCCGCATGGGGAATGCTCACTGGGTTCACCTTATCTATCCCATACTTGATCAACACCTTCTCAAGGTATTCTTCTTGAGATAACTAAAGCCTACTTCTCTTCCTGTCTCTATAAGTATTTATGCCGAGAACCCTCTTTGCAACCCCTCAGATCTTTCATCTTAAATGTCTTTAATAACTGAGTCCTCAGTACATCGATTTCAGACATATCATGACTGGAGATCAACGTATCATCAACATACAATACTAGGATGATGAATTTGTCATCATTCAGTGTTTTATAGTAGACACAATGATCATATTCACTCCTAGTAAATTTCTGACTCAACACGAATGAATCAAATTTTTTATACCACTCCCTAGGCGACTGTTTTAGGCTGTACAATAACCCCATTAACCTATAAACCTTGTTCTCTACATCTTTAACTTTGTAGCCCTCTAGTTGCTTCATGCAGATCTGCTCTTTCAATTTCCCGTGCGGGATGCAGTCTTCACATCCATCTATTCCAGCTCAAGAACGTATTAGGCAATTAGCGCCAACACAAATCTAATAAACACTTGCTTAACCACTGGCATGAATATCTCAGTTAAGTCGATTCCTTCTCTCTGAGCGTAATTGAAAGGACGAGTTATAGATGTCTTAGAGAGGGGTGAATAGTACAATACAAAATATTTTGATATAATGCAGAATAATAAAATAAATATACTCAATTGCTTAGAGTATTGAAATCTTGATTCTAAATAGTTAGTAGGACAACCTTCGCCTAAACGATTTAGGCAGGATAACCTTATTTCATGACATCTTTGACATCAAAATATCAAACTTACACTACCAGAAAAAGGAGCAAAGGATACAGATAAAAACTATAACCAAATGTAAGGCTTGTATCCTAGATCGTACTGTTCCTTAGACTCCTGCGATTCTTCTCGATGAATTCCGGCGACCTGTGACCTGTAGGTAGCATTTGCGCATGATCCTGAGTTGTATCCCATAGATCTGAGTCAACTCGACCCGAGACTTGTATCGTAATGACCGTGCCATCGACATGGTTCCAACACCGTGTTTTACGTACCGATACGATACCCAGGCCAGGAGTTGTGGGCCCGCATATATCTTGAGAAAAACACCATGCGTTAGGAATCCTGAGTGAATCTCTTCCAGCCATCACATCAATCAATCAAGTAAAACCCATCACTCACCCATACCTCTCTCTTCCCCAAAGTCAACACAACCCATACCTCTCAAGTCAAGTACACCCATCACACCCATCCCTCTCCCTTACAACCACTCTCTCTCTCTCTTCCCTACCCATTTTCCAAGCAATCAAAGAGAGGAATCATCCAAGCATTTCAAGGGAGGAGTGTGTGGCCCACTTCCTACCCCAACATCTCACCATCCAACCCTTTAACCTTCACCATCCTCCATAAAAGAGGAAGCTTAGGAGCTTGGGAGATCAAGGAGCCAAGAAGAAGTGAAATTGGGGGGTGCTTGTAAGATTAGATTATTGTTTTTGTGATGAACCAAGTGGGGCCTACTGTTGATGGTATGGATCCCATTTGGGACTCATCTTGATGTATGTATTGTAATCTTAGGAGGGTTCATAGTGGCAGAGCCCTCTATCATTGTTGGAGCTTAAATATAATGAAGAAAGATTGAAAGGGTAGAAGATCAAATGGGAATTAGAGGAATGACAAAAGAAAATCATCATGTTCAATGGTTGCGTAGGTTGCACAATCGACTTCTCCCATTGCGCGGGTCGAGCAACAAAGATCAGAAATAGGTTGTTATGGACAGTCAGATCTGGTGCAAGGTGGGTCCTATGGCTCAAAGATCAAGGGTTTGTATGTGTGAAGGCCTATAAATACCCCACTCCCCCTCTCATTTGAGTGGGAGAAGAATTTTGGAAGAAGAGCAGAGCTCTGGAGGAAGACTGAAGGTGAGAAGGAGAGAAGTTATCGATTGTGCGGATCGTGTAACTAATTGTATGGTCAGTAATGAAAGGGGCCAATGTGCTGCCGAAATCACCCAGTTCAATCTTCGTCGCTCGAAGCTCTCCTTTTGCATAAGGGACAAGCTCAAAAGGGGGAAATATCGAATGATCAAACCAGCACAACATTCCTCCTAAGGAGATGACCGAAGCACAAGTCGAAATGCTGCCGAATTTGAGATTCAACTTTCGAACTTCGTCAACTTATGTATTTCAAATAATCTATCTTAGAATCAAGGGATACTAGAGGATGTAAATGAACTCAGTGTTGTTAATACAATGATTGTTCTATATATGCTCTCTTTGTTATGTTCTAATAAAACAATTCCCCAAATCAAATGCATTTGTTTCTTGTTCGAAACAAAATGACGACTCTACTGGGGACTTTATTATCTTATTTGATATTAACATTGAGAGTATTATAGAACTTTTATTGTAGTTTGGCATCTTTCGATGCCAAAATGGTGACTCTCAATGGGAACATCCTCCCTTTCATCTCTAAGATAGATTATGTAATTCTTCAAATACTAACTATAATTTAATTCTATGTTTTGAAGGTGAAGAGATCAAACTGTAAATTATGACTAATGACAATTTTTGCAAGGAAGGTGAACTTCTATTTTACTGTGACCAGATTCATGGTGGAATATGTGACAAACCAGCCTCCGAAGCACAGGGCTCAGCTTCCTGCAAGTAAAAACAACTCGACCCGAGCAATAGCTGGAGTTATATCTGCTTCCCCTTAAGCATCGGAAGGTGACAAGGACTGGACTGTTGTAATGTCTTGCAGGACCAGAGCCCGAAATACAAGGAGCCCCAGAACGAATCTGCCTTCGCCAAGAGTTAGAGGACCGGTAACACGTAATGCTATCAGGAGGAACCCCAAACTCGCCCCTCCTGCGATATATCTCCAGTGAATAACTCCACAGTTAATGTTATGCGACTTCCTGGGTTTGGTTGCCCCAAGAGTCAGATGGATAAAAGAGCAAAAAGGTAAGGCATTACTAGTAGGCTCACTAATGTCCGTATCACCCCAATCAATCAATGGCAATGGGAGCACAGAGAAGTCGAATGATACTCCATCTTCCCCTCTCTTTGTAAGTCCTATTACGTCGACATATTCTCGCCCCACTCCAAATACGGCTTTGTCGAAGAGCGGAGAGCCACAATACATATGGTCGAAATGAACTAAGAGAATATGCCAACTACGGAGGACCGTATGAATGAAATGGCGGAAGCACAGAGAGCACTAATGGAAGAGTACAGAAATCTCTGAGAAGCCTTAGGGCGTGTTTGGACAGGCCCATCCCATGGGATTAGATTGTATTAGGGTGGATGACAAGTAATGATGGCTGTGTCAGTGGATTGCTGGCAATCCCATGGGATTGCTATCTCCAGGGAATTCACCACCGAGTATGTTTGGCTGGCCTGGCCAATCCCAGGATTATGTCAGCTAATCCCGTGATTGCTCCGTCTAACCAAACATGTCCCAAGCAAAATAGATGGGATTAAGAGGGATTGAGTGGATTTCAAGGTAATGATGGTGATGTCAGTGGATTACTGGCAATCCCATGGGATTGCTATATCCAACTTCTGCCTGTTTGGCACGCCCGACCAAATCCCGGGATTGGTCCTTCCAATCCATCCTAATACAACCTAATCCCATCTACCTTGCCTGGCCAAACAGGCCATTAGTGACTCTCGCACACAATGTAGCCTAGATAGCGGCTCCTCCGATGATGGGCACAATGAATGGGCAAGAGAACTAACCTGAAGGCTTCCAACCACCGGGGGCAAGATCACTTGGGTCTGTCCCAACAGTGAGAACTGTGACATAAGAGGAGGTGAGACAAGCTATTGAGGAAGTTGTTAAGTAGAAAGAGAGCATGAGAATATTGGTTCTTTCAGATATCGAACGTCGTACCCAAGAGAGGTATAGGACATCCCGTTCTCAGCCAACTTCAAGCATCTAGATTTTTAAAAATTTAATGGAGAAGGGTCACCAGAAGAACATTTAATGCACTTTATTACTAGTATGGAGAATTTCTCTACGATACCGCAGTATTGCTTACGATTGTTTGGATCATCCCTGACAAGCAAAGTGTTCTGATGGTATTCCAGTCTAGCTCCGGGATCAATATGTACTTGGGAGCAAATGCAAGATGCTTTCATGTCGAACTTCTTCTCTTTATAATGTAATGTCAGTATCATAGAATTAGCTTCTATACAGCAGAGAGAAGCGGGTCACACCAGACAGTTGTGTGGGTCGTGCAACAAATCTCTCGTTGCAAGGAGGACGCAATGCAAATTTCACTTGTGCAAGCGGAATCCTTTACGCGGGTCGCGTGGGGAGAAGAAAACAAAACAAGGCTTCACTGTAGAGAATGGAAGTGAAGAAATGAGTGGGGGCTGGCTATTTATAGAAAATTAAGCCGAGTACGGTGCTCCGGTGGTCGTTGTGCGGGTCGCGCAACGTGTTCAAGGATCATAAATTAAAAAATAATTCATCCTAATTCTTTGATTCCAATAAACAAAGAAAGGATCAAGGGGGCATCTATTGAAGCATAAAAATAATGAAGAAAGATTGAAAGGGTAGAAGATCAAAAGGGAGTTGGAGGAATGAGCAAGAAAGAAGAACATCATCATGTTCAGTGGTTGCGCGAGTCGCGCAACCAGTAATTGGTTGGGCGGGCCGCACAATCGACTTCTCCCATTGTGCGGGTCATGCAACCAAGATCATAAACAGGTTGTTATAGACAATCAGATCTAGTGCAAGGTGGGTCCCATGGCTCAAAGATCGAGGGTTCGCATGTGTGAAGGCCTATAAATACCCCACTCCCCCTCTCATTTGAGAGGAAAAAGAATTTCGGAAGAAGAAAAGAGCTCTGGAGGAAGACTGAAGGTGAGAGGGAGAGAAGTTATCGGTTGTGCAGACCAAGCTATTGTATGGCTAGTAATGAAAGGGGCCAAGGTGCTACCGAAATCGTCCAGTTCGATCTTCGTCGCTCCAAGCTCTCCTTTTGCATAAGGGATAAGCTCAAATAGGGAAAAGATCGAATGATGAAACCAGTACATCATTCTTCCTAAGGAGATGACTGAAGCACAAGTCGAAATGCTGCCGAATTTGAGATTCGACATTCGAACCTTGTCAACTTATGTATTTCAAATAATCTATCTTAGAATCAAGGGATACTAAAAGATGTAAATGAACTCAGTGTTGTTAATACAATGATTGTTCTGTATATGCTCTCTTTGTTATGTTCTAATAAGATAATTTCCCAAATCAAATGCATTTGTTTCTTGTTCGAAACAATCATCACGCTCTCTCTCTCTCTCTCTCTCTCTCTCTCTCTCTCTCTCTCTCTCTCTCTCTCTCTCTCTCTCTCTCTCTCTTTCTTCTTCCTATTGCAGCCCACCTGATGAACGTGTGGATCCACATCGTCCACATCTTTTAGGACCACCTGATGAAAGTGGTTTATCTATCGTCCACCTGTGTGGACCCCACCTGATGGACGTGCTTCATCCAGACTGTCCAGATGGTGGGACTGGATGAGGAAAAGCACAAATATCAATTTAATCCAACGTGGGGCCCACCTTAAGGACGTGTTGCATCCAGCACGTGGAACCCACCTTCCTATGGAAACGGATTGGCTAGTGTATTTACATCAGCTATATATAGTTGTTGTACTGACGTCGGCAAGTTATGTGGGTCCTATCATGAGATATGTGCTATACCCGTACCATCCATCCACTTGGCAGTTGTGGGGCCCACCCCACACGTGCAACACATGTGGGATGGGGCCTACCTTGTGTTTATGTAATCTATATCTAGGCCGTTCGTCAACAGACATCCAGGGCCTGGACGTTAAATATATATATATATATATATAATTATTATTATTATAATATATAACATATATATATATAATATGTATATATATATATATATGTGTGTGTGTGTGTGTGTGTGTATTTAGTGGGTCCCACGTGGGACCCACCTCTGTAGAAGATAATTGGCTGGTGTATGCTTACACCAGCTATATAGTTATTGTAGTGACATCAGCAATCCTATGGAATTGATTTGAGGTATGTGATATCCAAACCGTTCATCTATAGTCAGCAAGTGGGCCTGATCAGGAGACATGTGTTATATTCAAGCCGTCCATCTGGTGTGGGTCCCACGCAGCAGCACCTGTTGCTATTAACGTCAGCAAGTTCTATAGATCTGAGCATGAGGTATGTGTTATACCATACCGTCTATCCATTTAGCGGGTGGTGCCCACCTTAATCTATGTATTTTGTATCCAGTCGTCCATTTGGACAGGCTAGTGGGGCCAATCATAATGTATCTGTTATTCCATGCCCGCCCATTGGACAGGACGGTGGACCCTACCTCTGATGTATGTATTATGTACACACCGTCTGTCCATTACTAGTGGGGCCCACCCTGATGTATTGTTGTATCCACTCTGTGCATCCATGGGTCCCACGTGAGGCCACCATGATTTATGTATTCTATATCCCCACCGTCCACTTGATTGGGATGGTGGGATGCCACAATGATGCATGTATTTTACAGCCACACTGTCCATCTGGATGATGCTGTGTGAGCCAACCATGATGTATATGCTTTGCAGCCACACTGTCCACCTAGACGGTGCCGTGTGGGCCAACCATGATGTATATGCTTTGCAGCCACACCATCCATTTGTCTTTCTGGGGTGGGGCCCACCTTAATGTATGCATTGTATATAAGCACCGTCCATCTGGACGTGCTGTGGGATGCACCATAATGTATCTGTTTTATCCACGTCGTCCGTATTGTTGGACAAGTGGGGCCCACATTGAGATGTGTTTTATATCCAGTCCATCCATCCCTAGACGCGGACCCCAACATGATGTATTTGTTTCACCCCACCGTCCATCCACGTGGCCCCCACATGATGTACGTGTTCGATCCAAGCTTTCAATTCGGTGAGGCCCAATATGATGTATTTATGGCCCATAGATGAGGCTTGATGTGATGCATATGTGACCCATATAATGAGGCTCAAAGTGTTGTGTAAGAGGCCCTTGTGTGAGGCCCATTGAGATGTATATGAGGCCCTTGACTGAGGCCCAATGGGATGTATATTATGCCCATGAGTGAGGCCCTTTACGATATATGTGAGGCCCTTGACTGAGGCCCAATGGGATGTATATTATGCGTATGAGTGAGGCCCTTTACGATATATGTGAGGCCCTTGTGTGAGGCCTATGGGCCCCACTATATGTTTGGCTCTATGTGGGCCACTCCTTGAGAGCAATGTTGGTTAAATGTCCACATTGATGGGCAATGATGGGTAAACGTCCACATTGTGACCTCCCCTTAGGCCTTTGTTAGGCCCATTCTCATCCTTCTCTAAGTAAGTTGACCAAATCATTGGGCCCCACTAATATTACATGATCCATCTATTCTTTTAGGCTAAACCAAAATGTTGGGCCCTAATTGGTTACTAGTAGGATTGTTTTAATCTTGGAGTCCATCTACGACTTATTTAGGCCCCCTAGGGCATCTAGCGAGCCATATGATAGTATGGTGAAGGAAGCCCATTCCGGATCCTAAGGATTATAGGTAGGTCACCTAGGCCCAACCTTGATATGAGGAGAGTTTATCATCACTGTAAACAGAAGGATCCATGCTATCAGATTTGGTATATCCACTATTGAGGATTGACCCTCATGTTATGGATCTGCTGTCCATCTATGGACCCCACCTTATGTATAGGCCAATTATCGATGCCGACTATGAATACATGCTAGTATAATATCATGATACAAGCCATTGAGATGGTAAGAGGCCCATTATGATTGTATTAGGATCATTCTCATTTCCCCTTAGTGGGCTAACCCAAATTGATGGGCCCCTATTATTATTAGTATGATCCATCTCACCTTATTGGGCTATCCCAATTCTTTGGGTCCCAATTGAAGCTAGTAGAAGTACCTAAAACTGGAAGTCCACTCTTAGGCCCATGAGTAGGCCATCTAGACCCATCCTTGTTATAAGGAGGATGCATCATCACCTCTGGCCATAGGTAGAAGAATATGTGGTATTAGATTTGGTATATCCACTATTGAGGACCGATCCTCATGTTATAGATTTGATTACCACTATGTTAGTATACGCACTGAGTATGTGTTAATATAGCATTATGATTGTATAAGATCATTATAAGGTTAATTGTGATTATATGAGGCCCACTGTGACCGTATGAGGCCTGTTGTGATTATATGAGGCACATCGTGATTATATGAGACCCGTTGTGATTGCATAAGGCCTATTGTGATTCTATAAGACTCATTATGATTGTATGAGACCCAAATGTGATATAAGAGGCCCATCATATATGTGAGGACCATTATATGCGTGAGGCCTATTGTATGTGTGAAGCCCACCATGTGTACGTGATTATTGCACACCACCCATTCACCTATACGGGCCATGGGCCGCTTTATACCAGCCCACTATGATGTATGTGATTATAATCATGCTTGGTATACTTCATGATATATGTCCATATGCATCATCTGCATGCTTATTATGAGGAGTGATTGAGCATAGCATGAACCATTGGGCTGATTATTTATGAGACTCCCTGAGAGACGGAGTTGCCCCACGTGAGTGCTCGGTTCGCTCAGGTTTGATGCATGACTGGATGGCATGACTCATGCATCTCATATTTTGTAATATGACTACCATATGCCCTAGCGACATCAGGGTCGTAGCCTCTATGGGCATGTCGTGGATGGCTAGATGGGACACCAAAAATGTTTGGTTCTAGCATACAAGCTCGATAGATGTCCCTGGGTAAAAATCCCTAAACCCCCGAGGTCAGGGGACGCCCCAACATCTAGAACGAGTGGATATATATGAGCACATGAGGGCCCCATACCGATAGGCCGCATCTCCCACTATGTTGTGGTCGGTTGGGAGGGGTGTGGCCTTACCCACCCGAGGGAGTAAGCAATGTTAGGCTGAGTCTGACCAGCTCATAAATGGGTCCGCTATTAACGAGTTAGGCCAATATTAGTAGGTAGATAGTGAGGTCTCTTCTACTTACCCAGTTGTGCGCTTGATGGGGTAGCAGGTGGTGTAGAGTGTACTAGACCTCAGTGATGATCCCAGAGATGTATGGTACTGATATGTGGACTTACTGAGCAGGAATTGCATACTTAGCATTTTATTCATCCATCCATTCATTCACTATCCACTCGGACTGGTGGTGCATAACTAATTTGTTATGTATACCCTCATAATGGCCATGATTTCGGTTAGGTACTCGACTAACCTAAGATCAGGAGTTAACCACATTGTGTCTAGCTAGCCAAATCAGGTATGGGCCAGTTTGGATAGAAGTCTCTCATGATGGACCCCACAGCTTGTGATACTATGTATTATCATCCTGACTCCACGCTCTAGCTTGGTCATTTCTTTTGCACCGCATATTGCATTGCATCCCAGCACATGGCACTTGGTTTACCACAACCCCACATTACATAGTCGATCTGTATTGCATACTCTGATATTGTATGACTTATGGACTTGTCAGTATTTCTGCTTACTCTGATATTGTATGACTCATGAACTTGCCAGTATTTTCGATATCGTATGAATTGTGGACTTGTATTGTATATTTGACACCTGTTGCGCACACACTTAAACCACCCTTTAAGCTTTCTATAAAGCATATGCACGACCGTTACATGCAGGTGACATTAGGTTGCAGAGCATTAAAGTAGGAGTGTGCGTCGAGCTCGTGAATATTTTATTATTCATATATTTCCCTTTGTCAGCATTGTACTCAAATGTTCATATTAGTAGATATGTGATGATGATGTTGCTCTTGTGATTTGGGTACACCTGTGGTTATGCTTCTTTACAAAAAAAAATCACACTGAAAATCCTCCTTGTAGAATCTCAGGATCAGAATCTAGCGTATGGGCGCTGGGAGCTGAGAATGGGGTACTATAGAGGCTGTCAGCGCCAGATTCAGCGATCAGAAATTCTGTGAGCCCTATTTCTGAGTTTGGGGCGTGACACTAAAGACCTATGACTACGGTTATAGTCCGTAGCATGACTGTAGTCTTAAGTGCAATAACCATAGGTCTGAAAGCTATGGCTACAGATTAAATCCGTAGCCATAGATACCAATAGCTACAGATATAATCCATAGCACATTTTCTGTAACAAAATCTACATATAGCTACGGATAATATTAGTAGCTAAAAGTATAACTATATTTGTAGCTATAGGTCGAAGTGAGAATGGCTTCGGTGTTTAGATCTAGAGCTACAGCTATTAGCCGTAGTGGTTTCCTTTTTTTTAAAAAAAAAGAAAAAAGAAAAATAATAATGGCGGCTCTTACCATTGCTAGTACACGCCTTGATAGATCAATTCAGATCAAAATTCTAGATTTAACAATAAAAGAAACCATCACACATCATGTCCCACGATGGCTTAATCAAAGATATGTAAACCCCATCTCCTTCACTTGCTCATTCAAGTGATGCTCGTAATATCTTGCCGCATTAGAGGCATCACACCCATCCTTCCCTCTGCAATGGTGTCAGCTACTTTCAGCCTAAGCATTTATAATAACTCTAGCTCAAAAGGTTGGTGGAAACAAACCAAAAGATGATGGAGAGGATTTACATTAACAATCAAAAGCAACTCCACTGCTAACTCCATCTCGAAAAGTTACGTGATAGATAGAATGCCGAGCCAGTTCAGCAACTTCTTCAATCAACATGTCATAACAAAAGGGACAAAAGTGAAACTGTGGGTCATTAGCGAAGACATGGAGAAATAGATGAACAAAAGTGACATTCTTTTCCTGAGAAACACCTATTATTCCTCACAATTCTCCAAATAACAGAAGACCTGCATCTTTAAGTGCATACACCAAAGGTAAAGAGACAAATCAAAACCCAGACTCATGAAAAACAAAGAAACGAACAGATGAAATTAGCCTAAGAATATAATTAAAGAAAAACAACCTGAATCTACTTGATTCCATTTTTAAGCAGATTTTAACATTTGAAAGCTAAATCTCAAAGTTTAAAGTGAAAAGGAACCACTAACCTTGGATTGTAAAATATGGTGAAGGGGCTATGGTTTGCAATAGCATGGGCTGCTGTTGCTAGAACCCCAATGTGCATACTATCACTTGATAAAATAGATGACGATATATTTGTAGGCTGTCTATTAGCCCGCCTAATGCCCAAAAGAAGCTGTGATTTTTCATCCCTGCTCAAAGCCACAAGAAAGAGAAAGTGAATAACAAAAGCTAGTCTACTTTATATGAAAAATATGCCACAGTGAAAATGACAATCATGATGGGTCCACTGAGTAGGTGTGTTGTAAGATTATAATAGAAGGAAAAAAGAAAAACTGAGAGAGAGAGAGAGAGAGAGAGATCAACTTCATCAAGCCCTTTCTCAGGTATATGTTCATCATCATATCCTTTCTCCATTGTGTATGGGCCATGCACCAAAAATATCTTAAATAGACAAAACCTCAGACCTTTCAACATGTGACCACCAAGGAAATTGTTAAGAAAGAAAATACATAAACAATTATCATTCAATCAAGAACAAAAACAAATTTCAATCAAGAATAAAAACCAATTTCAATTAAGAATAAAGCATAAATTACTTCAATAATAGTTCAACATCTCAAGCAAGTTCTTATCTTTTGATTACACAATTTTCAAGTACCCGGAAGGGGAACCATTTACATGAATAAAAAATTTTTACCCATGGAACCAGGATCCTGCAATTGAAAAACAGACATTCCATATCAGCCATCTAATCCGCTTGAAGGGTGCAATTCAAAAGCCTAGATAGGCCCTTGAACTAGCTCCCTAATCTGATTGAAAATAAAGGCAAATACCAAAGACTCACTTGTACAAGTCTGTTACTAAAATTAGAAGGAATAGGAAAGGTTTAGTGTTTTAACCTCTTTGCGGAGATGGAAGGGATCAAGTGTTGTGATTATGTGGATTTGTTGCTGCTCATGATAATGAGGTTCTTAGTGCAACGAAAGCTGAATAATAAAGGATCATCACACATAAGTAAATCATCAATAGTCTTTAATTTAGCTAAATTGCAATGAAAGCCATCCTTCTTCCATTCATGTACCTTGTCAAAAAGATCAGCCACTGCTGTTGGTGGTGGCGGTATCCTTTCATCAGTTGCAAAATGAAATTCCTGAGGTATGGTCAGTTGATGTTTCGTATTGCAAAATACTCTAAGGTCTCCTCTATTCTCAAATATCTACATGAAGTTTTACTTAAACAATAAGCTGACAAGCATTCTATAGAGTAAATGGCAAAATTTCAATTCCCAACAACCAGATTTCAATAAATTGTCCAGAACATGGCAACAGCCAGATTGTTAGGATTTTTTTCTTTTGCAAGGTTCAGATTGGTAGAATCTAATCTACAACAATATTAAAAGAATTGTTAAAATAACCATATGTATCACATTTTAAGCCCTCCAACAGGATTCAATGTTCAACCAATAACATGGCAAAAAAGTACCTAAGTGCAATAACCAAGTTTCTTAACCATTCCCCATCCATGTTGTTGTTGCCCACCAAAAAGAAAAAGAAAAAAATGTATTGTTACATCGGAAGATGAAGCTGCAACAACCTAAAACAAACAAAAAACTATTAAAATAAAATAGCCATCCATCAACAACCTGGCATCATGACATCAAAAAAGGTGCCCTTTGATCCTTGTGAACCTAAAACAAAGTACCCCATTTTGACATCAACAACCTTGCATATAGTGTTTCTTAAGAAACAATGAATTACAAATTCTGAACAAAGCAAGAACATGCATGTCTTACCACTAGTTTGGAAGTCCTCAAAAATTGCAACTGTTATGCAGTTTCAGCAGAACTAAACCACCTGCATTTGGGCTAGGTGGGAAACTGGAACCACACCTAGTCTAATTAATAGACATATACAAGTTATAACAAAGGTAAACAGAAAATGATCAATGGAGACAATGAGCATATAGACCAAATTCAACATTTTGAAATTTATAATGGCAATGAAAATTGAGCTTCAAAGGTTTAAACGGATATTGCCTCCCAATTGTCTCTAGTTCCTTCTAGCATTTCCCATTCAAACTATCAAATATTATAATCCATAAATGGTCGACATGTCCTAGATCTACAAGTCCACGAATTGTTTTTCACCAATGAAAATATAAGTTATATAGCTATAAGATATTCACTACAAGAAGACTAGCCTATGCTCCACCCTAATATTACTTGAGCCAAGGTTTAGCTACGATCAAATTCAATTGGCATGTGGTTCTTAAAAACTAAGTCATGCATAAAAAAATAATATTAAATAAAGATACCTCTAATTCAATCATGTGGCAACATAACCAGAAAAACTGATTTTTGTTGCACCTTCAATGGAGACAACTGGCATGAAACAAAGATACCTCTAATTCAATCATGTGCCGAAAGGCATGAAATAAAGATACCTCTAATTTCTTGTAATGGTTGGAAGCATGCTTGCGAGAGTAAGCAACGTCAGTAGAGATGAGATTTGTAAATTTTCTTAGAAATGAAGTTTTCCAAGAAATACTATTTTCTTTCCCATGCTTTTCACAAATTAAAACAGGCCCTTAAGTGAAACCTAAAAATCTCATGAGAAATTTGTAAATTTAAGAAATTTTGGAGAATGAGATTTGTCAGTAGCTAGTATGCTTACAACTACGTACCTTTCCGGCATAAATACGAGTTTCCGATAAACAAACCACTGCAAAACATAAAGCAAATGCATCAATTACCAAGAACCATTGAAGCACGTGGGACCCATTTCAAATGCAATCATGGCCATGTAAATTATAAGGTTGTGGTAGAGGTGGCGATGGCGAATATGGTGGTGGTTGTATACAAATTTGAATAGAAAAAAATCCGGTAGCAGACCCTCCCCACACATAAGAATGGATCAGTGCAAATGGAGGAATTGATTTATTTTCAGCAACGAGATAAACAGAACAAGCGTGTTTAGATAATAGGCAAGGTAAGCTTCACGATCAAAGGAAACAATGGTGCTAAAATTATTAGGGAAAAAAAAAACAAGCAAGAGAACGTATGAACCGAAATGTATCCGAATCGGGCATGCTAATGATGCATATAATTCGGATTGTTCAACCCATACTCAGCCACATGAGTAGAAAATAACTGGTCTACATCCAACAGATATAATCCTCTAGCCTCATGTCCATCCCCAATTCTCTTTTTGATCTTCAAATCCTAAACCACAAAGAATGTAAAACGAGATAATAGAACAATTTAATTGTTTTATTAAAGTACTGAGAAAAATAAATAAATTTGATAGGAAGGCTGGGACATGAAGAACATAGGTCAACAAAAAGTTAGAACTAAGCTGTTAAGATCCTTTACCATTTTAGACTAAGATCCATTAGCTACTCTAATTCGATGAGGAAAGGAAGAACAAATGTAGAAGCATTAAGATCTCAGGAACTCCATGACGAAGCTCATTAATGGCACCGGGCTTTACTATGGCAAACTCCCCCTCAACTATCTGTGTTAGCCCTAATGGATCATCTCAGCTCCGATAGGACTTGCTGCAAGATCAATAGCTGATCCCGGCATTAGACTCATCGTAAAGCAGGTTAGCAGATTTACTAAATGTGACAAATGGTATCTTGGAGATATATATATATATATATATATATATATATATATATATATATATATATATATATATATATATATATATAACAAATACAACTATACAAAGATATTCTCTATTGTGGACTAATTCCATGTTAATGAATAATACACACAACATTTACAATAGTGGATCAGATCAGAACGGGTGCCTTTAGCCACCTACCACAGTTCAATATCATATCCTCAATCAATCAACATTTTTTTTTAAAACAATACCTTTAGAAAAGATTTATATCATTCATAATCCTTTTACAACAATAACACTTGAATGTACAACATTATTCAAATAAAATTCATGCCTAAAAATAGCTTATCCAATCTCATCTCCAGCAAATACAAATTCATGTCCACATCTAGCTACATTTTAACATCTTAAATGGTGGCTCATCTCTACTACTAACTACTATGATGATTCACATGCTTACTCATGACTACATGCAATGGGTGGCCGACAAGGATTGTATCTAGGATCAAATGACAATTGAGAGCACGATATGAAGCATCAAGCGATCTTATTCTTATTTCTACATTAATCTATAGGATCCTGCCAAAATCCAAGAATCCCAAAACAAAGCTTAAATGGGGCATTTATCAACAATGGAGATGCCCTGCATTCTGCATGCTTACAATCCCCAAATTGCATTGGCTTGCATCATCAAACATTAAGAACATTTCAACTACTACCTTGTGAAGGGAGACTGTGTCTTCAGATCTATGCAGCAAGCTGAAGCAAGTTATCAAGCACCACCTATTTAGTAACTGAGAGCAAGTTATCAAGCATGGCCTTTCTAGTCGATAATGCGGGAATAGCTCCCCTCTCCATCACAGTCAATGCCCCACATGCATTTGCAAACTTGAGAGCCCCTCTCAATCGATCTTCATCCTTGCATAGAAATTCAATAAAAAAAAATAGATCTATCATCATGTACCTGAGCAAAGAAGAAATTGCAATCAGATGATTGTTGAATGCCCGAAACTTTTAACCAGTTGGGACTCCTTGGAGGATCAAGCAGACACAAACAGGGGCAGTGGCAGCGAACGAAGGTTGTGGTCATGAGGACTACGGCTGGTGGATGAGCCAGGGCAGTGATGAGGGTTGGATGAAAGGGGTTTCGAAAACTATAATAGAGACTGTGCTGACAGATCAATGGTGAGTTTACGGCGAAAGGGGGTTTTGAAAACCCTAGCGAGGTAGACAGAGAGGTTGGGAAATAGAGAGAGGGAAATGAGACTAAGAGACAAAGAGAGGATGAGGGAGCGTGAGAGATCGAGAGAGGAGGGAAAGGGAGAGGAAAGGAGAGAGAGAGAGAGAGAGAGAGAGAGAGAGAGAGAGAGAGAGAGAGAGAGAGAGAGAGAGAGAGAGGTGAGGGTGAGTGTGTGCGCGCGAGAGAGAGAGAGAGAGAGAGAGAGAGAGAGAGAGAGAGAGAGCGAGTTTTAGTTTTGGGAAATTAGGTGCGCATGGGAGACGAGCGCGAACAGGATTGAGTTTTAGGGGTGATGGACATCACCATCTTGATTTATTTTAGGATTTATGGGGCCCACCATTGTGTATGTTATTTATCCACTCCGTCCATTCATTTTAACGGCTCATTTTTAGGGTTAATCTAAAAAAGTGACTCAAATCGAAGCTGTAAGTAGACCACACCACATATTAACGATGTAAATTTATTTTCATTATTTCTTATGGTGTGGTCCACTTTTACTTTTTAATCTTTCTACTTTTTGGGTTCATGCACTAAAATAATACTTCAAAATTGATGGACGACTTAGATAAAACACATATATTGCAATGGGCCCCATGGAGCTCCTTAAGCATCGTCAGTCTCTAATAAGGTCCTATGGGGGAGTTATGTTTTAGCTACAGATTAAGTAGCTTTAGCTACGGATTATATCGGTAGTAATATAACTACAGTTTATATTCGTAGTGAAAAACCTACATAGTCCATAGCCTTTGCTCATTTTTTTGGTAGTGTTAGCAAGAGACTCAATCACAAGAAAGCATTAAATAAATAAACATTCACCACAACTGCTTAAGGAGTTATAACGGTTCGATGCTTAAGCCCACACCTACTCACTCCCAAAATTACTACCCTTGTAATTTTAGCTTTCATTATTTCAAGGTTTTCATCGGGTCAGCGGGCTACCTTTTAGAACCCAGTTGAGGTTGGATGTCCTCCTTAGTGGACCTAAGGTAGGCTCATAAGGTTCCTGTAGGTGGTTAAATGTCCACCTTGGGCCCTTGACTAGGATCGTTTCTTCCTTGGGATGATGACTCCCTTAGTTAGTGGGCCATTCCAAAGCATTGAGCCCTCACTAGAAGATTTCTCTTCTCCTTAGGGTATCTATCTATGTACCTAGACCTTGACCCTCCTTGGGATGGAGGATTGTATATTCTTCGGGTAGCGCACTTACATATTATGACCCATATGTATCATTTGTATGAATTGATTGCATTATGTGGTGGTCATAGAGGGATGGAGTTTCTCCTCTTGTGCACATAGAATGCCTGCAGTTAGTGCATGATCTGTATGTGTGACTCATGCATTAGCATCACATTTCATGATAATACCGCCCTTGCTTTATCAGGGCCTCGCCTTCATAGGAATATTTATGGATGGTTGGATGTGTGGACACCAAAAATATTACTTGAGCATACCGGGTACATAGGATGCCCATGGGTGAAATTTCCAAAACTTCTATGGTACCAATGATCTGCTCCAACGTCGTGACCGGGTGGAATATATGAGTGTACGAGGGCCTTATACCATTAGGTCATGACTCCCACTGTCATGTAGTTAGTTGGATAGCGATGTGGCCTTACTCTCCTGATGTAAGGAGGCATTGGTAGGATGAGTCTGACCAGCTCGTAAATGGGTTCGCTACCTTCAGGCCTTGCTATTGATTGGCTATCTGAAGGTAGGGTAGTGAGGTTTCTTACGCTCGTTTGACTATCCGGGGTCTGTAGAGCGGCAGTCATTCAGTAGTGTAATGGACCCCGATGATTTCCTTATTATTGGAAATGTACTTGATATGTGCATTGGTCATGAGCACTGGCATTACTTTGCATCGCATTTGCATCGGTTGCACAAGCCCCGTCATGCATTGCCTTGGTATGGCACCCAGTACTCATTCCATTGTATTCATGATAAGCCTTGGTAAGGCTAGTGATATTGTTATTAAGCATGTTTCCCTTCCTATACCTCCTACTATTCTTTTATGCACCTTTATCACACACTTTCACCACCCTCTATGCTTATATAAGCTTATGCATGATTGATGCATGCAGGAGACCTTAAACAGGCATTGTAGCAGCAGAGCTTGGTGCGGAGTCGAGCTTGAGGACTCCTGTGTTGCTAACTTTTCTCTCCTTTCTATTATCTTATGTATGTCCTTTTAGACCATAAGAAAGCTTGTAAAAGTTCAAATTCTTAGTGGATGTTGTGATGTGTGCCTTGTTATTCTCAGATATACTTGTTATGATCTTGGGTATACTCTTGTTGGAAATGATTATATTATTATGAAAACCCTCCTTGTAAGATCCCAGGATTGAAACCTGTCTCAGGAGCCGAAAATGGGGTACTACGGAGGCTGTTGCGGCCAGAACTGGCCATCAGATTCCTCATGAGTCCGATTACTGATTCTGGGGTGTGACAGCTCGTCACCTCAGCACAGGCCAATAGTTCGAACGCGGTGTCCCATACCATCATGCCTTGCTCACGAGTTTGGGTTGGTCACTGGTCACTATAGGGAGGCTCGTCAACCTAGCATAGGCCGACAACTCAACCACGGTGTCCCATACCACCATGCGGCTCATGAGTCTTAGCAGATCATAGTACCATGGTTGAAACGGGCTTTTACATTAGTAAGTGATACCTTAGATTCAAGCAGTGATGTCCATATGTGGTAAACACACAATAGGTCGATCTGTTTGTTTGGCAAGTTTGATTGGTACAAGCACACGTTAACTTAATCGACATAGAGCATATAAGCACCCCTTGTTTCCTAACCACTATTGACGATTATCGTGCAACTCGGATTCATCGAGTTACCCAATGTGGTGAGACTAATTCGGGCACCTATACATGGACTGTTACCAATTGCCTGGGCTACATTGTAACCCCAATCCTACTCAGAGAGGCAATAGGTAGACACATGTGATAATCATATCAACGTTTAACAAACAATCCAAATCAATTTCTCATTTGAGCATTTCATCAAACACATTGACCATATTACATAACACTTGCATTTTATCCATAAATTTCGTAGCGGCAAATATTGATTATATGAAAGAAACTATACATATGATTAGGGTAATTGAGAATCCTATCTTAATACTCTTAATAAATACAAAACATCAACATTTTCTCATTCAGACAATTTATCAAACACTTAGGCTACACTTCACCAATTACATAGACTAGGTTAGTTACAACATGTATTTTGGCAAATCCTTATACAAAGAGGTCAGCATGCATATGGCAATAATGAATCCTAGATTTGTAGGTATAGCAAACACAAATCATGTTTACATGTTCATTCAAACATTTCAACAAACACATGGGATGCATCTTTTATTCAACATAGTTCAACCATGTATGTCATATCGAAAACGTCGTATCTAAGACAATATGGTAGCGATCAAGTCAGACATAAATCATTAGCTGACACTGAAAGCATTGAAAACCATAACCTAAACGTTTATATTTTGCACCTTTTGTCGGAATACTCGGTTCGAATCTTACGTTCCCGAAAATGGAATAACGGATACCTAAATCATGAAATTCGTTAGCTAGGTTGACAAACGACTATTCTAGATCTTAACTACATCATTAAAGTTTGGATTTCTTACCCAAATGGTAGTTGAAATAGGTTGAGTAGCGTAATAGAATGGTGATTCAGCATGTGGAGTTGTGGGAAAGAATCCTAACAAAGATCTCTAAGACTTTTTCCTTCCTTCCTCTTTTCTCTCCTTTTCTCTCTCTCTCTCTCTCTCTCTCTCTCTCTCTCTCTCTCTCTCTCTCTCTCTCCCTTACGATTTTTGGAAAATTCGTATGAAATAGGAATGAGGTGGTTTAAGGGCTTTATATAGGCTCAGAATTGATACAAATGGCCACAGGGCCATGATATACTTAATTTACAACAAAAGGGTGCCTGTTTTTGACAAATCGGGCCCATCGAGAGGTCCATTACTCACCTACGTCATAGGGTAAGTTTCCTAACAATGGATCTATGCAAGGAGGTGATTTCGACGCATTTGGATAGGTCGATCAGTCGTGAAAGACCCACGTTAGATCAATGGTCATAATTACTCGATCAGGACCAAAAGTATACGGATGTGTAAGGAAATTTTCTTTTCCCATGGGTGAAGTTTGGTCAGAAACTAACGGTCTAAAATCCTCAATTTTGCTCGTAAGCAAATGGCTCAATTCACTTAAGTTTCAATACATTTTCTAAAGATATTCGTGTTTCTCACACACTTTACTCAAGGCTCAAGTTGTGCATTTCTAGATACTATTTGGGCTCGATTCCCGTGATGGTTGTCAAGCCTAGTAGGACAGACATATCCCTATAGTTTCGCAGTCATCAGACTTCGACTTGCGGTTCAAGTCTGATATGGAGTTTTAATGGGTTGCCAAGAGCAACGGGCTTTTAGGATTTTTCCTATGTTTTAAAGTAGTGTTGAGTTAGTAGTATTGGTGGTTTTGGGTCTTGCCATTTTTATAAATAGTGGTTCAAGCTAAATCCACCAATTAATTCAGTGAGTACTTATTCAATTTTTGCCAAAATTTCCACAGTGTGTGGTCCTTAGGGATTTCTGCCTGAGGTGGTACTCAGGACTTTGTATGGATTTTTCTGAGACATTCAAGTAGTTGGTGAATAGGAGCTTCTCCGACAGGTTTAACCACTATACTATGGGTGGCTAAAATACTCATAAGATAAGCAAAGGGTATATCACTGTGACCTAGATGGAGACGGAACTGAATTATGATATAACAGATAAGTGAAGGGAGACACACAGAGACTCCTGTAATAATAGAATGAAGAATACAAACCATGAATGTAGTAAGTTCGGTTTTGTTACCAGATCTAGGGTAGACTTTTGAAATGAAAATCCAATGAAGAACTCTGTATCTGGGTAACATAAACTTAGAAGCGAGCGCATTCCCAGTACTCCACTCCACATTCATATTAGATAAAACTCTGGTGAGCGTTCGCTTCTTGAATTCAGACGGTTTTGCTAGCTACAAGAGTATTCATGGGAATACCATCATCATTAACTGGAAGATCCATTAATCCAGAAATGAGGTGACGATCCACATCGATTGGACTTTCTCTAGTAGAAATAATAAATGTAAGATTCTCAATAGAGAAGTCAGTAATACAAGCATACATGGCTTGCACAATAGAGCGGAATGCCGGACCTCCCCGATGTAAAACATTATCCCATCCTACAGATTGAAGGAGTGGAAAGATACCAAAAGGTGCCAAATGATCAATGTTAACTGTCCGTTCAACTATCATGTTACGTAAGTGAATATCCCGCATATACTCAGGATCTTCCTCGGGTGACCGAAGATGGCGCACCATGATAGGAAAGGAACGAGAAGAAGAGGGACCACGAGATCCTTTCTTCATGTTTCTACTCTCCATTGCAACAAGGAAATCAAGAAATATAAAGATTGCAAAAGAGGCAAGAAGGGTTTTAAGCAAATCAGATTTTAAGCTAAAAAACCTAACAAACAACCATAAGCCTTGAAATAAACAACACAAATAAGAAAATGAAAGATCAAAGAACTCAAATCTATAAGGAAATTGAAAATGAAGAACTAGCCAAAGAGGAATCAAAGATGGGTTCGACCGGTCGTGGTAGGGCTTGTTGGAGAAGAAGAACTAAGTGAAGAAAAAAGAGTTTTTCCTCAAATAAAAAGCAAAACCCGAGTTCCACGACTGGTCGTGTATATGCTCAACCGGTCAAGCCACGGCTGGTCGAGTTTATACTCGACTAGTTGTGTAACACTAAAAATTTATAGTTATTTTTTTATCTATTTGAATTTTTAAAAAAATTTCAAGATAATAAATCTATACATTATGAAATAGAAAGGCACAAATCATCAGTTCATATTGTATATACCAAGATCAAATTTCAATTTTTCAAACCTGTTTTTGTCGAGAGATTTTGTGAATATGTCTACAAGTTGATTCTCGGTCGGAATATATTCCAATGAAATTATCTTGTCTTCCACCAGTTCACGAATATAATGATACCTAATGTCAATATGCTTGGTTCGTGAATGCTGAATTGGATTTTTAGAAATATTAATTGCGCTTGAATTGTCACAATATAAAACCATGGATTCTTGCGCAATTCCATAATCTCTTAGCATTATCTTCATCCACACAAGTTGAGTGCATGCATTACTAGTAGCAATATATTTAGCCTCAGCTGTGGAGAGCGATACAGAACTCCGTTTCTTACTTAGCCAAGAAACCAAATAGTTCCCAACATAGAAACAACCACCACTAGTCGATTTATGATCATCAATGTTACCAGCCCAATCAGCATCAATGTAACTAGCTAATTGTATATCAGTATCATGTGGATACAAAGACCAAGATTAGATGAACTAGCGACATATTGTGAAATGCACTTAACAGCAATTAGATGTGACTCTTTAGGGTCAAATTGATATCTAGCACAAATTCCTACGCTAAAAGCAATATCAGGTCGGCTCGTAGTTAAATAAAGTAAACTACTTATTAAAGTGTGATACAACTTACAATCCACACTCTTACCTATTGAATCCTTAAAGAGTTTTAGAGTAGCACTCATTGGAGTATCAAAAATTTTCCCACTCTCAAATCTGAACTTTTTAACTAAGTTCATAGCATATTTGGTTTGAGGGATAAAGAATCCATCAGGGAGCTGTTTGACTTGCAACCCTACAAAATAGTTTAGTTCTCCAACCATGCTCATTTCAAATTTAGATTTCATAAGATCTACAAACTCAATAGTCATGTTAGTACAGGTAGATCCATAGATAACGTCATCAACATAGATTTTCACTATAAGAATGTGATTATTATGTTTCTTTAGAAACAATGTCTTATCAACACTTCTCATTATAAAGTTATAATTAGTAAAACTTAGTCAACTTTTCGTACCATGCCCTGTGAGCTTGTTTCAAACCATATAGTGCCTTTTTCAGGTGATAGACATGATTAGCATGCTTAGGGTCTTCATAACCCTTTGGTTGTTTAACGTACACTTCTTCATGCAAATCACCATTTAAGAACGCACTCTTTACATCTATTTGGTATATTTTGAATTTTTTAAAGCACGCAATGGATATAAATAGTCTGATTGATTCAAGACGAGCTACTGGGGCAAAGGTCTCATCATAATCAACGCCTTCAATTTAAGTGTACCCTTGTACAACTAGCCTAGCCTGGTTTCTAATAATATTACCAAGTTCATCAGACTTATTTTTTAAAATCCATTTTGTTCCGATAATGTGTTTATCTTTTGGTCTTGGAACTAAGTACCAAACATCATTTCTAACAAACTGATTTAGCTCTTCTTGCATTACAACTATCCAGTTTTTGTTAGTAAGAGCTTCTTTTACGTTAGTCGGTTCTATCTGAGATGTAAAGCACACATAGTTACACATATCTTTAAGTTGTTTATGAGTGCACACACTAATGAGAGGGTTTTCAAGGATTTGATTAGATGGATGATCTTTAACTATTCGCATTTCAGTATTATTTTGACTTAATGAAAAGTCTGGTTTATCAAATAAAAGGACTTCATCATTTTCTGAACTTGAGACAGGTGTATTCAAGTGATCATCTATAACCACATTAATGGACTCTTGAATTACACTGGTCCTCTCGTTAAGAACCCGATATACTCTACTATTTAGAGCATACCCTAAAAATATTACTTCATCACTTTTGGTGTCAAATTTACCCAGATTTTCTCGGTCACATAAGATGTAGCACTTGTTGCCAAAAACTCGAAAGTACTTGACAGTAGGCTTCTTGTCAAACCACATTTCATAAGTCATTTTACTATTTAATTTTCTAGTATAAACGCAGTTAATTATATAACAAACAATATTTACTGCTTCAACCCAAAGATTCTTAGGAAGCTTCATACTATTTAGTATTGCATTTGCCATTTCTTGAAGCACTTTATATTTTCCTTTTCACTACATTTTGTTATGGTGTTTTGGGCACAGAATATTCATGTGACATTCCCTGATCACTGTAAAAATTTTCAAAACTATTATTTTCAAACTCAGAACCATGATCACTATGGATCTTAGTGACTTGTGATTCATTTTCAGTTTGGATACGTTTAAGTACCATTTTTACTTCATCGAGGGTTTCTGATTTCTCTCTTAAGAAGACTACCCAAGTATACCTCGTAAAGTCATCTACAATCACCAGAATATACTTCTTGCCACCTCAACTCTCCGTTCTAGTTAGTCTAATGAGATCCATGTGGAGGAGCTCGAGTCGTTTAGATGTGGCATTAGAGTTCACCTTTTTATGAGCACTCCTAGTTTATTTATCAATCTGGCACTCGCCACAAATTTTAACCACTTTCTGTATTTTGGGTAGACCTACCAATTTTCTTTTGTTCAATCTATACAAGTTGCGGTAGTGTACATGTCCTAGGTGCTTATGCCATAATTTGGTTTCATCGGTTTGGACCATGTAACACGATAGCTTAGATGAGCTTGAATCACTAACAATGTAGCAGTTCTCAGAAGTTCTGCGACCAGTTAATATTACTGAATCATTCTTATTTAAAATTTCACACCCTTGGTTAGTAAATTTTACACAATGATTATTATCGCATATTTGAGAGATGCTTAATAAATTATGTTTTAACCCTTCTACATATAAAACATTCTCAAATAGAGGGAGGTTAAAGATTTGAACCATACCTTGGCCAATAATTCTACAGTTGCTACCATCACCGAATGTGACTAAACCATCAATCATGTCTTTAAGACTAGTGAACAGACCTTTCTCACCTGTCATTTTTCTGGAGAAACCACTGTCTAGGTACCACTTTGAATGGTTTAAAGCTTTGAAAGCAGTGTGGGCAACCAAATAAGTAACCATAGGGACCTATTTCACTACAGTTTTGGGTTTAGGAGCATAGTTGGTCTTCTTATGTTTATAGTTATTATAAGTCCTACCCACTAAGTTAGATTTTAAGAGCTCCTTAAGTTAATCAACAATTTTCTCAGCTAAAGGAAAACGATTCTGATTTTTATAGTTGATATAGTTGCTTTTAGGTTTTAAAGTCTGAAAAGTTTTAGTATTTTTGTAATTATTTTGATTCTGACTTTTTCCTTTTAAGTTAGAAGACTACCCTTTAATAAATTTAGGTGGAATATTCTTATATTTGGGAGGAATACTTTTATCATAGCCCAATCCAGATCGATCGCCACATTTTTTAGATCCGGATAAAAGTTTTTCCAACTTCAGATCATCTTGGGCATATCTCCATGTGTCCTTCAAACTTAAAAGCGAAGAGACTTATAGTTTTAGCTTTTCATTTTCAGACTTTAAGTTTTCAACTTGGGGCGTTTTGAAATCTAAGTCGAACTTAGTTTTTTCAAAGCAACTGAAATGTGTTATTTTTCTAAGGCTAGATTATCAAAATTTTCTTTTAATTTTGAAAACTTTTTTTTCTGAAGTTTTAACTTAACAACTATTTTGCAACTTTCCCTCTATAGGGCATCATAAGCATCTTGAAGGTCTTCTTCATTTTCATGTTCACTTTTCAGATTTTCTTCACTGGTTGAATATCATTATCTGAGAAAGTGAACTTGGCTAGAGTCATTCGGGATTTAACATCATTAGTCGACTCGGTTTCAGAATCTTTTGACTTAGAAGAGACTTTATAGTAGGAAGATTCATCCCATATAGTCAACATACTTTTCTTTTTAAACTTGTCCTTCTTAGGACATTTGTTTGCTAGATGCCCATATTCATGGCAGTTATATCATTGATTGTCTTTTAAAGATTTCCAAGTTTTAGATCTAAGTCTTTTCTTTTCAATAGGTTTTTGCAAATCAACCCTCTTTTTACGTTTAAAAATCTTGTAAAATTTTTTAGCTAAAAGAGCCATATCATCTTCAGAAGTTTTTAAATCAGAATTATTACTATTTTCATGAGAAAAATTTTTAGAAGACCTGAGGGTGATAGACTTACCTTTAGGAGCTTTAAAGTTTAACTCGTAGGTTTGTAAATAACCAAGCAGTTCTCCAACCCTCATATTATTCATATCACAAAGTTCTTGTATCGCGGTCACTTTTGAATTGAACCGTTCAGGCAATGAGCGCAGTATCTTTGCACAAACTTTACTTTCTGCGATCCTATCACCAAGACCCCACATAGAGTTGACAATGTCATTCAATCTTATATAGAAGTCCATGAAATTTTCACTTTCTTCCATATGTATTTCCTCAAATTTAGTTTCGAGGATTTGAACTTTAGATTTCTTGACAATTATTGTACCCTCGTGTGTCATTTCCAAAATATACCAGGCTTGCGTTACAGTATCATAGGATATAATTCTCTTGAATTCATTCAGTGATAGTGCGCAAGTAATAGCATTTAAAGCCTTTGCATTGGCACTACCCTTACTTTTCTGAAGAGTGGTCCAAGAAAAGTAAGGTGTGACTTTTACAAATTTAGATCCATCAGTACTAGTCACTTCAGTGGTAGGAGGGGTCCAATTGGTCACTGTGGCTTGCCACACGCTCTCATCCATGAATTTAAAAAATCCCTCATTTTGGCTTTCCAATAGGCATAATTAGAGCCATTAAATGGTGGAGGCCTAGTGACAGAAAGGCTATCAAAATTTGACATCTTAACAAGCTCAGATCAATTAGCTCAGGAAATTAATCCAAATAAAAATGAATCGAGATATTAGGCTTTGATACCACTTGAAAAGGCCGAGCTAAGAGTCCTAGAGGGGGGAGGGGATGAATAGGACTATGCCAAATTAAAATTATAATTGTGGAATAAGAAAGAAATAAATAAGATAGCACTTATCAATTCAAATAGCGGAAATGAATAGCAACCTCATATGCACAAGTATTGAGAGGTTGATACATATGTTATTCTAAGGACAACCTTACACTAAAAACCAATGGCTTATGGTAGGACAACTTGATTTCTAGAACGGTCTATGTATCAAAATTTCAAACAAATACAGAGGAATAAAGAATAAAACAAAAATAAATTTCTACTGCTATTACAGCATTCACCACATGTGCAAAAAATAAATTACAATCATTCTCTACAAAGGCTTAAAGAGAAATTACAACATTCACACAAAGCCACAATCAAACATCCACCACAACACTAGAAATTATAGTGGTTCACTTGTGTGTACACCAACTGTTAAAAAAACAGCCACACAACTACTCCACTCCCAATATCCTCACCCATAGGATATTGGCGTTCACTATAAAATAAGTTTTTCAAAGTTCACCTAAAACCTTCATAATTATATCTTTCAAGTGGGCTTACACAATTCAAAAACCCCACACTCTGAGATTTTCTGGAACACCTCAAATAAATAAAAAAGGAAAGAGAGATTTTTCTGGGACGAACCTCAAAAACCAAAAAGAGATTTACAAAAATGTAAACGTACTTATCTGGATATTCTCCTTTAATGAAGCTCGATAGAACCAATTTGGAGTAGATGCTCAATGTTCATACTCACTTATGAAAGGGTTCTAAGTTCTAAATGATTTTTAGATTAAATCACCTCGGGATAACTTGATTTGATTTTGATCTCAAGAAACGGGAAAACTTAAATCCCTTCTTCAAATAAGATTGGAATATAAAATTCAAAATCAAATGCAAAGCTAAATTAAAGAGAATATTAAATGAACACAATATAGCTTAAGAATATCACAAACTTATCTCTCAGAGTGGTGTCTTGATCTTGCTTGAATGACTTACCAAACTCTAAAATTCGTGCTCAATTTGTAGGCACAAATATTGTTCACTTGACTGGCCTAGAGATCAGCTCGACTGGTCAAAGCACCAACAAAATTTTAAATATTTCGGGCGTGAAAAGATAAGACCGTTCCTCGACTAGTCGAGTGGGACCAAGAATGGTTGCTGGACTTTGAGTCAAACCTGCTCCGGTCGTCGAAAGCACTATTCACTAATCAGTCAAGATCTCGATCGAGATCGAGGTCCAATGAAAATTCCAAAAATTAGTAACAAACATTGGACTAGTTGAGGTAATTCTTGGAATGGTACAGCCAGTGCTTAGACTAGTCAAACATAGGCATGGATTAGTTAAGTAAAAACCTATAAAATTATATAGTGACCCAATTAAAGTATGCAATCAATATGACCTAGCCTATGGTCAATCTAGGGCCATTCATACCTTATTGGTGAAGATTCAACATTGAAATACTGTTCGCTTCAGTTGATAGTTTATCTTGAAGTACTTTGAAGTTGAGCATGTAATCTTAAGTAATACACACTGTCTTGACATAGTTGAAGCTTGAAAACTTGAAGTAGTACTTAATGTTGTTCTTGAATATCTTATTCTTGTACTTGAACTTCTTGAACTTGAATTTGAGATGCTTGAACT
Organism: Magnolia changhungtana; assembly: GCA_030180095.1. Taxonomy (NCBI): domain Eukaryota; kingdom Viridiplantae; phylum Streptophyta; class Magnoliopsida; order Magnoliales; family Magnoliaceae; genus Magnolia; species Magnolia changhungtana. Next base: position 95,479 of record JASAUF010000067.1, on the reverse strand, counting down.
TGAATTTGAAATTCTTGAACGTAAGCAAGGATGATATAAAGTTGAACTACACAAGATACAGATTCTAAGAGGTTTTGGCACTACAAAATTTGACAAATCTAAGATAGCATTTACAAAAGGCAACTTATATTATTATCTTATGTCCTTATTTCTTAGCCATACCTACATGAGTTCAACCAGCCATATATCATGAGCCTTACATCCATGGAAGCCACCCATATTTTTAAAGCTGCAAAAGATGCTAGGGGAGACTGAGTTATTGACTCTTTTCTTTGTTCTAACGCTTCTACGAAATAGAAGCACAAGGTGATTGCCCAGTAAGTTACAAAACTATATTTTCAAGTTTATTTATTTTTACCCAGTCTTTATAAACATATTTGTTATGAAGCAATGTATCCATTTGAAAACATCTTAAATGTTCACTCTTTAGTTCAGTTTCTTATTAAGGCCTATTGAGCATCCAAACACAAGTTGATATTTAGTCGAGTTTCATATTTAGCCCAATCTTTTGAATTTTGTGAATGTGATTCTTATTAAACAATCATGTAAATTATTTTTTGAATGACTATTCAGGTGTAAGATTAAAAAATAATAATAATAATTGCAACCTAGTAAACAGCCAGGGACCAAGCGACGGACCAAATTCGTCGTCTATTTTGTTTTACGATGGATTTGATCCATCTCAAATTAGAGAATTTAGCGTATTGTTTCAGACTTGTTATACACTTTTTGGTTTAAATTCTTCTCTACTGGCTTTGTATCATATAATTTAGTTGTTAAACTTCGCTTCCACATTTAAAGGTGACACTCAAAAAATCGAGGATAATGGATGTACCCACCCCTGAATTTCAGGGCATGACATCTCTGCACTAGGATTAAAGGCACTCAATTAAAACAGAGAGGGAGGGAGAGAGAAGATGAAGAATTCTTTGTTTGTGCCAAAAATCCCCAAGGTTTTCATAAAATAACAACAACATGCTTATGTCAAACAAGGGGGGCATGTATCGCATGAAGGAAATGACCTTAAATAATGGTCCACATTTAAAAAAAAAAGTGACAATGATACTTTAAAAAGAATGATTATGAAAATTAAAGAAGATTTTGATAAAACTAGGCTCATCAAGACTTAAAGAAAGGAACTCGCTCAAGCCCAAAAGGCTGTGATTTGCACCATCACGTTGGTGAGTATTGTGCACACGCACCCAATTAATTGATTTTATGGCTAGTTTGCCTCTCGAGGTAGCCTCATGTGCATGTACGAGGTATATTATAATATGAGCATTTTCAAAACCATAAAAAGAATAGGATGTTTTTTACGCATTCACTATGCCTATTGAGGTGGAAAAAGCTTTTACAGTTGAAATGATATTTACTCATAAGTTCAAATTTCAAATAACATAAACTACAATATATGTTGTGTTAAAAAATAAAAATAAAAAAAACAAAAAAAAAAACCTCCAACTTGTATACATTACGTAGTGTTCCTATATAATATGAAGTTTTTCCCTTGTTAAATGCAAGTGAATTATTGAGATTTACGTTCGCACATTTTTCCTTTTTCTAATATTTTGTTGGGCACTTACCCCTCTTTATACATGTAAAGCTATATATTGGATCCCCTCCATGTAAATATTAGAGCTTTTTTTTATTTTATTTTTATTTTCTTCAATGTTGTTGGGGGTAATGGCCCATTAACCTAGCTTTAGATGGGTGGGCATTATGTCAAAGGTAAAAGTACCTTGTTGCTTACGTGTCAAATTAAGTTAAGAAAATTTATAAAAGTTAGAGAAATGATCATTTTTCTTTACAACCTTAAAGAATTTCCCCAGTGCTGCCAGAGTTGACAGGAGGGGAGGGTTTCATGTACATTCATTGTATTTGGGCATTGCCTCTCCTTTATCTTGTACTTTCTTTATTTGTTAACGGAATGATCTGTGGTGCTTCTCGATAGATAAATCCATGTTCTGGTGAACCACAAATCTATGGTGATTGTTTCGAATAAGAAACAAATGCATTTGATTTGGGATATTATCTTATTCGAACATAACAAAGAGAGAGTATTCAGAACAATCATCATTTTTTATTAGTACTGAGTTCATTTACATCCTCAAACATCCCTTGATTCTAAGATAGATTATTTAGAATATATAAGTTGACAAAGTTCAAATATCCAAGTCAGATATCAAATCCGGTAGCATTTCGTCTTATAATCTAATCATCTCTTTAAGAGGAATATGACTTAACTATCTCTTCAATTGATTTCTCCTCTTGAAGTTTGAACAGAAGAAATTTGGGGACTTGGTCATTTCAGCAGCATACCGGCTCTTTAATCATCGGAGACTGTAGGACAGTCTGGTTGCGCAGATCCGCAAAACTGATATGGTTTACACGGGTCCGCGTAAACCATCGGAACTTCTTCTCCCTACCTTCGGTCTTCCTTCTTGCTTTGTTCTTCTCCAAGTTCTTCAATTAGTCCAAATGAAGAGGGGGAGGGGGTATTTATAGGCCCTCACATGTGTGGCACCTTGATTTTGGCGCCATGGGACCCACATTTCAATGCTTGAGATATTTTACAAAGAATCGGTCCTGAAGTCCGTGGAGCGAACCTGCACAATGGATATTTCAGTTGCACGGTCCCACGCAACGGATATCGATTGCGCGGACCCACGCAAACCATCTTTAAGTCACTTCACTCCTCTTCTTTTTCAATTTTCTTTATATTTCTCATTCTTTTTCTTCAATCCTTTCTTCATTTTTTATGCCTCAATAGATGCCCCCTTGAACCTTTCTTTGTTTCCCCAAAATCAAAGAAAAATGGTCAAGATAATCACCTAGACGGGGTTTGTACAGGTCCGCGCAACGGAAACTGCGCACCATACTCGGCCCCTTGGTGTATAAATACCCCAATCCTTCTTTCATTCTACACGTTACCCTCTGTAGTGAACCTTTGTCGCTCCTTTGCGATTTTTCCGCGCAACGAACTTCGCTTACGCGAACCCATGCAATAGCTCCCTATTCACACAAAACCTTTTAACCTTTGCACCATCCCGTGCAAAGGACTTCGATTGTACGGTCCCGCGCAACCAGTACTTTGACAATTTTTCCAACACTTAGTCTCTTTTCCAGAACTTAGAAAATTTCTCAACTTTTCTTTGAACCTTTTCTTTAATTACCTTCAAGCCCTTAACTCCCTGTCCATCATGGCTCGAATTAAACGAACTTATCATCCTATAGACCCTCCTACTGAACAACCTTCTCACCCGGACTTGCCTGATTCGTCTTCCTTCTACCCTTCTCCCTCTTCAAAACAACCACTAGCAAAGCGCATAAAAACCATTGCCCGTAATCCCGCATATTTTAAAGAACCTGTGTTACCAACTTTTAACTTCACTGACCATATTGGAACACTACCATCCCCCATTCATCGGGCCATCACAATAAGGAACCTAGAACGACCTCCAAAGCAGGGTCGAGAGTATGTCTGAGATGAGTGGTTGAAAAAAACTGTGCACATCCATACGGACAGTCAAAGACCCCCCTACGAGAAGACACTCCACCTACTTCTTATTCGAACAAGACTCGCTAAAACAAGGCAAAGGAGTTTGAGGAGAAAATTAAGGAGCACAATAAGAAGAAGCTCCAGAATTCGTGGGAATCAATTCGAGTTATTAAGGGCATCATGAAATTCGATAATCCTCACTCGGAGGGTATGACAGTGATTCCCATCAATCTCCATTGCCACCAATCCATACTCGACTGTGAGTCAAAGGATTACATAGATGAAGAAAAGTTGATGTACACTTCCTCATGGGCGACGAGAGAACCATGCATCCTTAAGGGGATATTATAAGCACACAAACTGTGGCAAAGCATTGGGGAAGTCCACTCAATGATCTTTCTTACCCCTTTTCACATCCGCACAACCTCTTCCCCACATATTTCTATGAAACCATCAGGCAGTGCTTCAGAGATTGCGAGCAACTCCAGGGACTGGAAGATTTCCGAACAAGGGGTCTAGTAACTTCTCGAAACTATTATTCTGACTGGACAGAAGCCATCTTGCAAAGGCACGCGGGTACACTCACCAAAATTGGCATGTACGAAGCTATAGAAGTTACATTTAAGTACTTCTATAAGGAGCTCATTGTGCTGAAGGGTTTCCTTGAGTATTAGTCTCCCACTACCAACTCTTTCCACCTACCATTTGGTGAGATGAGTATCACACTTTGGGATTTACATCGAATAGCGGGTCTTCCATTAACAGCTAAGTTCCATGATGAATTTGTCCTGTCTAACAGAGAGTTGACCTTTATATCTTCTCCCGGTCGTAAGCCTTCCATCTCTGAGACCACCATCGAACTCTTTATAGAGATGGGGAAATTTTCAAACATCCATAAGCTTTCTCCTATGCAATGGCTGGCACATTTCTCTGAAACTACGATAATGACCACTTTAGTTGAAGTAGGAATATGCCAACATGTCCTAGAGGGGGGTGAATAGGACTTTTATTAAATTTTACAATAATTTAAATTCCTATCACTTTAATCCCAACAACAAGCATACATTAGGATTACTCAAAGGTAACTCTACTAACTTTCAAGCTCAATAGAGGATCCAATCACAAACTATTTGAGAGATGAATAATATGTAACTTAGTTTATGATGGATATGACTGTGCGTGTATGTGAGGTGTGATCTCAGATAATTAAATATGTAAGTATTTAAGGAAATCATATAAACAAATAGCAATCTCAAACATAGTAATTTTTATAGTGGTTCGACTACTTATCTACTCCACTCCCGGCAGACGTACTCAACCCTTTAGTGTGTCTGATTTCACTAAGGAGGTTTTACAGCAGTTCACCTCAAACCTATGGTTTTAAATTAGGTTCACCTTCAACCTTTACAACCTACACCTAGTCTGACTATTTATGCTCCCTGAACAAGGGTCAACACATAGCACCCAATTTTAGGCACACTAGCCAAGGATCCACATAAGGAACCTCACTGTTTATGCTCTCACGAGCAATGGTCAACACAGCATACCCACTTTTAAGCACACTGGCCAAGGATCTTCCACAAGACCCTAACTGTTTATGCTCTTTACAGAGCAAGGGTCAACACAATGCACCCACCACGTGCACTCCCACCGGAGGCCTCCTACGAGGGCTTGAAAGGGTGAGAAACACCTTAGACCCAATCCTAAAAAGGAATGATCACAAGTGTCCTCTGGACTCTAATAACTTACAAATAAATGGATGAGTCTCATTCAGCACGTTGACAAAGATCTCCTCATTGTTAATGAAGAATCTTCTGCTTCCTTGATCTGCAACTCAAATGATGTACCAATACACGGCTTCGGGTTAGGTCAAGGTGAAGATGGAATCCTACTATATAAAATGTTTCCTGTAATAGTCTGGATTTTTGTCAACCTGGAATTAGACGTCCTTAGGTAATGGGTCCATCCTAACACCTTATTAACTTATCAGAATTGAATCTCATAGTCTAAAATCGCTTTTGAACCCATTTCTTTCACAAATCCCACCTCTACCACCTTATTCTTTCAATTTTTCCAAGTACTTTCACCCTAGACACTATCTTAAACTAGCTAAGCAGTATAACTTGGATCACTTTATATACAAACTACAAAGGCCTAGGTACCACCTCGACCAGAAATCACTTAGGATTAAACCCTTTAGAAATTTGATAAAGTTAACCAAGTGCTAAACTAGATTAGCTACAAAATCCGTCTGAATAGCTTTAAATACGATCTGCAAGATCCAAAAATTATACAATCATTGACGCTAGGTTACTCTAAAATCTAAGATCAATCTCATTACCCGACCGTTCTCGGGACCACGTTGAAACTCCGTATCAGATCTGGACCGCACATCGGGAGTCTGAATAATACGAGGTTAAGGACTTAGGACCGCCTCACTGAGCTTGACAACTATCTCAGAAATCAAATTCAGCCAGTGTCCCATGGCTGTTCGCTTGAGTCCGGAGCGAGGAGGGTGAAAACACTTAGATTTCTTTATAAAAAAATATCTTGAATAGTAATCTGAGACTTGTCGCTTGCAGATCAGTTTAAGCAACCAAACCGTCAGAATCTGACCAAATTATACCTTCGGATCAGGAAAAATTTTATAAACATTTACATATACTCGGAATCTCCGATCGAGACCCACTGACCGTCGAACTGAAACTGGTCCGCCATGCGTGATCTGGAAATTCGACTGAAATGAAAACTTAACTAAACGTAGATCTAGTGTTAGTGAACTTAAGTCCGACCTTTGGCTCAAGGAGGCCTGCCAGAAGTGCTCCGTTGAGCTGAAACAAAGTCGTTTTGGTTATACCCTAAGTATACCTTGTCCACAAGTCTATTTCGATGAGTTTTTAGGCTATATAAGGACCTTAAACCCTCTCCCATTTCAGCCATCCGAATTTGAGAAAAAACCTAGGAAAAGAGAGAGAAAGTAAGAGAGAAGTGGGAGATTCTTCCCTGTCATTCTTCCCTGCCGTATCCAAGCTCAACCGCTTCATTCTCATCGCTTTCCCAGTGATTCTGGCATCATTTCTAGGTAAGAAACCCTAACCCTAATCTGATTTGGGGTGTGGATAGTTGTAGGTTATAAAATAGCTAACCTATTTCCTTCTATAGGTTGCCAAACTGTCGAATACGGAATCTTAGCAAACCTATCGACTCCGTTACGATTCTACGACAAAAGGTGCGGACTTTAGGTGTATAGGTTATGGTTTTCAACGCTTTCAATGTCAGATAATGATAGATTCATGAACTGCATGTAATTGCACATGTACAAAGTGCTTTCTGTTTCCTGTTTCGATTAAAGATGTAGATTATGGACTTTTACATATTCTAGGTATTCGTAGAAAATACCGTATACGTATAAATTTTGAAAATGTATTTGACATGATTAATTATTGTATGAATATATGATATATGGATAAAATACTTATTTGGCAAAAGGATTCGCCCAAATACATGTTTCACTAATATACACTATGTATGTAAAAATACTGTATTGTAGAAAATACCGTATACGTATAAATTTTGAAAATGTGTTTAACATGATTATTTGTTGTATGAATATACGGTATAAGGATAAAATACTTATTTGGTGAAAGGATTCGCCAAATACATGCTTTACTAACATACACTATGTATGTTGAAATACTATATTGTAGAAAGTACCGTATACATGTATATTTTAGAGATGTGTTTGCCATGATTATTTGTTGTGTAAATATACTATATATGCGTAAAATATTTACTTGGCGAAAGGACTCACCCTTATACAGGTTTGCTACAATACACTAAGTATGTTGAAATTGTGTCTGTTAAGTGTTTGTGAAAATGCTTGTGTGAGTAAGTGTTTGGATGTTGATGCCATATGTTAAGTGTTTGTAAAAATGCTTGTGTGAGTGAGGGTTTTGATGTTGATGCCTTAGGAGGGTGTTGAGATAGGATTCTCAACTATCTTAGAGACATGTATGCTTTTTCTCCATGAGGTTGTTTACTTAAATCACTTACTTATGCAATATATGTGTTTGTATTCCTATAACATGTTTTATGATATGCTTATTACCTTACTTAAATTGCTTTGTTTATTATGCTTTACTTTTCATACTTTAAATAAGGATTGATTGCGTTTGGGGCTATGATTACAGTCCAGGCAATCGATAATGGGATTGAATTCGTGGCTGAGATTCTTTTGCCACGTAGGATGTGTCTGACGAACCCGAGTTGTACTTCAGTTGGCGGCAGTGGTTAGGCCATGCGAAGTGCTTATGCACTTCATGTCGTTCAATTTGTTGTGTGCTCGAGCTAGTCGAGCTCGTCAAGTAATCCGATTTGTCTAATGTATGTTCACCATGTTTGGTCGCTACTACTTGAACCTAGGGTACCAAACTTACCAGTGAAATCCCTTTTAACCATGGTACCTTGATCCGCTAAGACTCATGAGTATGACATGGTAGTATGGAACACCGTGGTCGAGCTGTCGGCCTATGCTGGGGCCACGTGCCTCCCCGTAGTGACCAGTGAGCAACCAGACTCGTGAGCCAATTATGGTGGTATAGGACACTATATTCGTACTGTTGGCCTACATTGATTAGGTGATGGGGGAGTGGTGCAACGAATGCGAGCAATAGCCCTGGCAGCCCTTTGTAGTGACCTCGAGCATACTCTGAAATCGCGGTGAACCTTAGAGTTTTGTCGCGGTATATAGAGTATGAACTAGGCCTATTTCTGTATAGTGATGAATCATTTAAGAGGTGATGGGGGAGTGGTGTAACCTTTGTGCGTAACAGCCCTAGCAGCCTTTGCAGTGACCTAGAAAAATACACCATCGTCTGAGATTAACTAGGACTGACGACCCTAGAATGGATCATGGTTGGGAATGATACAAGGGAGGTACCTTAGTTTCCCAATCCTACCGTTTGAAATGGACTAATAAATACTCAGTAATCATGCATTGCATGTGCCTGGAAGATGTGGAGCACTGAGGGATGAAAGCATGCCGTGAACGTGAGATGGTGTCGCATGAGGGAGGGTGTGGTGAGGGCATACATCATGCCAGCATTCATACTTGCATTAATAAGAGTAGTTAGGAGTGTTTGATTTTATTGCTTTATCATTACTGCTTGACTAAATTGATAACATGTTAACCTATGCTTTATTATTCTACTGAGTTGATCACTCACTCCCACGTTACGGGACGGTGTTATACACACTAACTAGATTTGTTGAGTTTCAGGTGATGGCAATGCTTATGAAGTAGAGCCGGACTACTTCTATGATGATGAGTTCTCCTATCTGTATCTCTCTGGCAGGTCTATGAAGACCTGGTATTGTATTGATGGAGCTATGATACTTAGGATAAAAGACATTACACTTCCTCACATTAAGTATATTTTAGAATTGTACTGTAATTATTTAACCTGGTAACTTTATCACACTCTGGAGACTCACCACAATTTTTATATGTTATTTATCTATCATAGTCTTCCGCTTGCAATTTAATTGTCTCTAGAGTACGATATGCTGTTTTGGCTTAATCTCACTCACGTTCAATGCACAAATACAGTCAACATTCAATCATCATTCATTTTGTTGCATAAGTGATGTTCTGAAACTCGGGAGTTGAGTTTATGCTTGACCCCCGATTTTCGGGATGTTTCATTTCCTATAAGGAAGATAGAGTGATTTCGATCATCTATGCATTCAAGGCATCCCAACTTAATGATTTGCCATTAAGGTAGTAGCTGGAGGATCCTTGGATGCGAAAGTTCATTCCCCTATCCACTCTATTAAATATCAATGATGAGGGTGGATTTAAGGATGAACTTCCCTGAGAGAAAGGGCTTTGGGTATAAGATCTAAGGTTAAACACTCAAAAGCACTCTCTTCTTTCTCTACTAGCAACAATAGACAAGTCCTCTTTATATAGGAAAAAGGTTCCAATGGATATAAAATGGTCACATTTATGACAGAGTTCGATATCATCAAGCGGGTTTGATATCATCGAGCCTATACTCTCGATAGCATCGATGGTCCACTCGATGACACAAACTCAAATGCCATACGCTTTTGAAACCTCTTGCAAGCTGGTCGATGGAATCGAAACAAGTATCGATGTCATCAGATTTTTAACTCCAATTTTATCAATACGAGGTTCAATTCCTTAGCATTTGAAATTGAGAGAGACTTATCTTGAAATATTTCAGGTTTATAAGAATGATCGAGGGACCTTTGAGATCATTGGAATTTGAATGTCGATGATATCGATATCTGTGTCAAGGCATCGATAAATCCAACAAATTTCTCATTAAGATTGCTGGATAGTTTCTGTCCTTATTCGATGCCATCGAAACTGTGCTGATATCATCGATATTTGAATATCGATTCTATCGAGTGACCCTCGATCATAGATAGATTATCCTGAAATACTTGCTGGAAATATGAGAGTCCAAGACCGATACCATCGAAGCCCTTTCGATATCATCGAGATTTGAATTCCGATGATATCGAGGAGGACCTCGATATATCGATGATCTTATGATTTTTCTTAGTAGAAACAGGGACTCGTTTTCTCTACTGTCGATATTATCGAGTCAATTTCAATAAACTCGAGATTTGAATATCGATGATATCGATAGGTCTATTGATATATCGATAATTCCGTCCAGATGAGTATGTGGTTGCTAGACATATTTTGTCATTATTTCGATGATATCGTTTAGTCATCGAGGACATCGACAACACAGGTCGATCATATCGAATGTGTATCGATAAAATTGATAAAGCAAGAAAACTTATAGATTTTCTGATTTTGAAAAAGTTTTCTTAACTTAAAAACCCTTTGATGTTCTAACTTATTTTAAGGGTTTTAATACCTGGTGTTTTGGGACATGGGATGTGAGGCTTAGATTTACCTGTGGCGAGCTTTGCACACATCCGATTGAGGCAGACGCTTTGAATTGATTTTCCTATGTGGCTCTGTAGTCTAGTTGACTCAATACTCACGCTAATTGACAAACCAGGGTACTTTCAATCTCCCCTTTTGTCAATTACGTGACAAAATACCAAAACACCTTAGAACAACTTCTATACTGACATCCTAAATTGTGTGCACATATACATTACACAATTTTACAATTATACTTTAGTGAGCACACACTTAATCATTCAGAAGTTGCTCCCCCTATCTACAAACTCCCCTTATCTTGGTGTAGCTGCTCCCCCTAACACCTGTAACACCATACACATTTCCTATCAGGGTGTTTAAACTGTTCTCCCCCTTTTTGTCAGTTATTGACAAAGATAAATATAACAGTTGATATTGACTGAAGTTAAAGCTTATTTGGGAGAACCACCATTCCGAGAACATACATATATAAAGTAAAGATGTATAATGATCAGCAGAGTTTAATCAGACATCATATTCAGAAACTATGTATCATATCAGATAAAATAGAGCAGTGATATAAGCAGATAACATAATCATTAAAAAACATCACATGCATTCCATATCAGACACTAGATAAACCACGGGATCTTAAAACATTCTCATTAAAAAATGTGAATTATTTCCAGCCATTTTAAAAAATAGTCATCCCAGCTACCACACTAAAAATATCCAAAAACATATTCTGCCCAAGATTGGCAGTAGATTAACAGACATTCCAACAAAATTACTAAGCCCATTTATGGTCACCTAGAAGTAACCATCAGTAGTAAACCCACTCATGGGCATATACACAAAAAAATATCAAACTGTTAAGAAGCTATCACATTCACTCATGAGGACGTAGAGCATAAAAAAAAATACTTATGCTCGTATGCAGAGATAAGTGTGGGTGAATGTGATAGCGTTCAGAGTCTCATACTATGGCTAAGGAGCAGAGGTAGATGCACCGTGTCATCTCGACGGCAGGAAATTAGATCGACCAATTGTTGCACAGTCTGTTGCATGCCATTGACCAGTCATTTCAGCACTGTAAGCTCTCATTCATCGACTCCCTAAACTATGAGACATCCCGTTGAATTACTCCAATCTGATCTTGGTGGAGCTTAAATCGCTTAGCATGCCCTGGAGTTGATGTCAATGGTGCTTAATAGGGTCCAGGAGCTTCATCTCCAGCCATCTCAGTCCCTTCAGTGGGAGCGTGAAACAGCCTAGCTATATGCCCTAGAGGGGGGTGAATAGGGCAATGCCAAATAAAACTTAAAACAGTGGAATAATAAAAGATATAAATAACAATGCTGAAATAATAACAATCTCAAAGCACATGAAATATAAGAATGATACTGAATCAGTTATAAGGACAACCTTACACCAAAAACCAATGGCTTATGGTAGAACAACCTTATTTCTAGAACAATCTAGAAATCATAAATGATATGGAAAATAAATCAAGAATAACTTACGTTTGGCGAAAGGAATCGCGCATGATCTAAATAAATCCTAAGTTATTACACCATTCAACCACACTTGCTTGAAATGAAAATTACAACATTCATCCACAAAAGCAATCCACAATGATTGCTAGGAATAAATAAATGAAATCAAGCACATCCATAATACAACGATATATAGTGGTTCACCTGTGTGTTCACCAACTATTAGCCAACAAACTGTTGTGCGCTCGAGCCACAAAATGTATGCTACTCCACTCTTAATATCCTCACACAGGGGATATTAGCATGCACTCTCAAAATAGGTTTTCACAGGTTCACCCAAAACCTTCATAATTGTGTCTTTTTATCTCGGGCTTACATAATCCAAAAACCCCCACAATCTGAAGTTTTACGCTCTCCTCGGATAACTGTAATACAATGAGATGTCGTTGGCCCTACGTTGATAAGAGTGATCGAGGGAGTGGTGCGTTACCTTTGTGCGTAACGGCCCTTTGTGTGCGTACCAGCGACCCTTTGTAGTGACCATGAGCATTTATAGTGATGAATCGTTTAAGGGGTGATGGGGAGTGGTGCAACCTTTGTGTTCAACGACTCGCAAATCTCAAACAAAACCAGAGAAAGTAAATTACAAAGTAAAATACCTGGATCTCCTTTTGAAGTAGCCCAGTAGAACCAATCGGAGTAGATGTATGATACGTTGTTCAATGTCCAATACTCACTTAAAGAATGGTTCTATGTCTAATTGATTTTAGATTAAATCAAGAAGATCAAGGTCTATTTGATTTTGATCCTATTACGGAAAGAAGGAATATCACAAATTACTTTTTCTAAATGAGATTGGAATGTGGATCAAAATCACATATAGAATAATGCTAACAAAAGGAATATTAAATATGCAATCTAGAAATCACAAATGCTTAAAAAATAATCACAACTTATCTCAGAGTATAGCCTTAAATCGCTTGAATTGAATGTAATGGAATATCTAAAACTCTGAAATTTGTGCATTATTTATAGCCTGAAAAAAATCTCATCTTCGACTGGTCTTAGGATCCCTAGGACCGGTCGTAGTTTCAAAGATTTTGAAAGATTTTTGGGGGATTAGATTAGTTGTTCCCATGACTGGTCTTAGGTAACCTACGACCAGTCGTGGGCTACCTACGACTGGTCGTGTGTCACCTACGACTGGTCGTAGGACCCTAGATAGGTCGCTGGAGTTTGAGTCGTAGGACTACGACCGGTCGAAGGATGAATCGTAGAACTTCCCAAGACGGGTCGAAGCATGTCCAGGACTGGTCGAAGGACAACCAGGAAAATCCAAAAATCTGTAACAACCTATGACTGGTCCTGAGAAACCTAAGACTGGTCGAAGCAAAGCTAGGACTGGTCTTAAGATTTCTAGGACTAGTCTTAGAACAGTCATAACAAGCATATTAAAATATTAGGATTATGTATCCAGAATGACCTATCATATAGACTAACCTAAGGTCAATTTAACGTCAAACAAACCTTGAAGTGAGATGAACATTGAAGTCTTGAAGGTCTATATTCTCAGATGATCTTGAAGGAGAAGCTTGAATCGAGTTGATGGCTTTCTAGAGCTTGGTACTTTCTTGATTTGTCTTGATGAAGTCTTCTAATCTTGAACTTGTTAGAAGTAAACTTTAAGTCTTCTATTCTTATAGACTTCATCCATGACATGTCTTGCAAACATTCTTCATTTATGATCTTGTCTTGAAAACATTCTCCATTCATGATCTTGTCTTGAAGCAGTGTGTAGTCACAAACAAGAAACACAAGAAGTACAAGACATATAGGTTTTGACACTACAAAATTTGACAACCAAAGGGATATGAAATCATAGCACTAACAATCTCCCCCTTTGTCAAATTTGTGACAAAACACATTTATTAATATAAGAGTAAAATGAAGAAAGAATCATGAGCCATCAGAGCCATAAAAAATACTCTACTCCCCCTAAGAGAGTACAAACAATCAACCATATTCTCCCTTTCTCCCCCGTTCCATACTACTCCCCCTTTTTGTCACAAAATGACAAGGGAAGGCCAAAGGAGAAAAGAGAACACCATATGAAAAGTCAAGATTAATTATCAAATTAGTACAACACTTCAATGTCATCAATCCAAATAAAGGATATACAATAAAACCAAACATACAACCAAAGTCATCAACCGTAATAATAATACAGAATCCGTCATATTCAAATATAATACAAACCAAAAAAAGGATAATCCACCTAATCAGATCCAGATGAAGGAGCAGGGATGGTTGGATCAACCTGAAGTAAGCCCCTATTAATGCGACGAAGATATTTCGCATATATTTAAATTGCATATCATGGGCTACACTCAGGTTATCAACCTTCTCCTCCAATGCACTTAGACGTGCATCATAACTAGAAGAGGGTCGTAATCAGAATCATTTTGGGAGTCAGTTTCAATTTCTTCAAATATATCATCCATATTTATATCAGCTTATGGAGGAAGATCAGTTGCTTCCCCTTCATTTCCTGCTTCAGCACCTTCACCACCACCTTCATAGAATTGACCAGGAAGTAAATCCAACTTCATTTTATTTAAATTAGTATTATTGAATAAAAGATGATGAATTGGTGCCTCATTCTCAGGTAAAGCAACAAGCATATTTGTGGTTAAACAAGTCATAAGATAATCAAATGGAATATCACTATGACCCGGATGAAGACGAAACTGAATGATAAAATGACATATCAAAGAAGGTAAACAGACAACGATGCCGGACACAACAGAGTGCAATACCCAAACCATGAAGGCAGTCAACTTGGTTTTATTGCCGGACCGAGGATACAAGTTTGAAATGAAGATCCGGTGCAAAACTCTGTATCTGGGTAATAAAAATTTTGAGGGGAGCGTATTTCCTTTATGCGTCCATTGTACTTCCATATTGCATAAATCTCTTGTCAACATTTGTTTTTCTGATTCTGATGGTTTGTCATATAATGTATGAATCAGAATACCTTCATCCTTGACAGGTATATCCATAATACCTGATATCAAATGTCGATCTATTAAAAATTTCCCTTCTCTAGTAGCAATTGAGAACGTTAAATTATCAAGGAAAAAATCAGAGATACATGTAACCATAGATTGTGCAATGGACTGGTATGCAGGCCCACCCCAAAACAAAATGTTAGCCCAGCCAACAGATTCAAGGAGAGGGGCAATCCCAAATTGTTCAATGTGATTGAGACTTACAGGACGCTCAACGATAACATTACGGCTACGTAAATCCCGTACATCATTGGGATCATCTTCGGGTGACCGAAGGTGCCATTTTGTTATAGATGTAGATCTAGATGAAGATGGACCACGGGATGTTTTCTTTTTCCCTCTAACATCCATTTTCAACAAGATTTACCAAGGAGCAAGCAAAAAAGAACACTAGAAGTGGTGGGTTTCTCTAGATCATAATTTTAGAGAGGAAACCCTAAAAAATCAACAAAAGACGAGATCTAGCTTATGGAATGAACAAATCAAAGCATAGAAAGCATAAATCTTCAATAAAAATGAAGAAAAATGACTTATCTTGAAGAAAATCATGAAATCTCAAGATTGGTCGAGCCACGACTCGTCGAAGGAAGAAGAGGAAATGAAGAAGAAAGTGATTTTTTCCAAATTATAAGATGCTCACGATATTCACGACCGGTCGAGTGCAGTCTATGACCGGTCGATCATCGACAAAAATAAATATTTTTATACAAAAATTGAAATTTATACACATAAAAATTTAAAATATAGTACACTATGATACATGCAGACAAGTATATTCAATTTAAAATGCACATACCATGATCAAATTTCATTTTAGTAAACCTCCTTTTGTCGAGCGGTTTAGTAAATATATCAGCAAATTGGACATCGGTTGGAATATATTCCAAAGAGAGCTTTTTCTTCAACTAATTCACGAATGTAATGATACCTGATGTCAATATACTTAGTACGCGAATGCTGAATTGGATTTTTGGAAATATTGATAGCACTGGAATTATCACAATGTAAGATCATCGAATCTTGATTAATTTCATAATCGATTAACATGCGTTTCATCCATACGAGTTGAGTACATGCATATCCTGCTGCGATATACTCAGCCTCAGCAGTGGAAAGTGATATTGAGCTTTGCTTCTTGCTAAACCAAGAAACCAAACAGTTTCCAATGTAAAAATAACCACCACTGGTTGATTTTCTATCATCAATATTACCAACCCAATCAGCATCTGAATACCCAGCTAATTTAACATTAGTATCAAAAGGATACCAAAGATCCAAATTAGTTGTACTTGCGACATATCTAATAATCCGTTTGACAGTAGTGAGATATGAATCTTTAGGATTAGACTGATATCTCGCACAAATACCAACGGTAAAAGCGATATCAGGTCTACTAGCTGTTAGATATAATAAACTACCAATCAAACTATGATATAGCTTATGATTAACATCTTTACATGTAGAGTTTTTTTAGAGTCTCAAGGTTGTACTCATAGGAGTATCAAATTTTTTACCATTCTCAAATCCAAACCTTTTAACCAAGTTTGTAGCGTACTTGGTTTGAGAAATGAAGATTCCATCAGGTTGTTGTTTTACTTATAACCCTAGGAAGTAATTTAGTTCACCAACCATGCTCATTTCGAATCTTGATTTCATCAACTCTGCAAACTCAATAGACATGTTAGAACAAGTTGATCCATAAATAATATCGTCTACATAGATTTGACCCATTAAAATCTCATTATTATGTTTCTTAACAAATAGCGTCTTATCGACACTTCCCACTTGAAAACTATGACTAAGTAAGAATTTAGTCCATTTTTCATACCATGCCCTGGGCGCTTATTTCAGACCATAGAGAGCCTTTTTGAGACAAAATACATGATCAGAAAGCTTGGGGTCTTCAAACCCTGAGGATTGTTCTACATAAACTTCTTCATGTAAATCGCCATTTAAGAAGGCACTCTTTACATCCATTTGATAAATTTTAAACTTTCTAAAGCAAGCGATGGAAATAAAAAGTCTGATAGATTCAAAGCGAACGACTGGAGCAAAGGTTTCATCGTAATCGATGCCTTCAATTTAAGTGTACCCTTGTACAACCAGTCTAGCCTTGTTTCGTATAATATTTCCAAGTTCATCAGACTTGTTTTTAAAGATCCATTTTGTTCCAATAATGTGTTTATATTTAGGTCTAGGAATAAGATACCAGACATTATTACGAACAAATTGATTAAGTTCATCCTGCATAGCTACTATCCAATTTTCGTCAGTAAGAGCTTCTTTTACATTGACTGGTTCTATTTGAGATGTAAAACAAACATAATTATATATATTTTCAAGTTGTTTGCGTGTACGAACTCCAGTGAGAGGGTTTCCAAGGATTTGATTAGTTGGATGATCTTTGGCAGTCATAGGTTCAGATTGAGTTGAAGATGTATCTTGATTGTCGATTATAAGAATTTCATCATCATCTGAACTCGGAGTAAGTGTATTCAAATGATCATCAATGACCACATTGATGGACTCTTGAATCACACCTGTTCTTTTATTTAGAACCCTATAGGCTCGACTGTTTAAGGAATATCCAAGGAAAATACCTTCATCACTCTTCATATCAAATTTTCCCAAATTTTCACGATCTCGTAAAATGTTACACTTACTGCCAAAAATTTGAAAGTATTTGACAGTAGGTTTCTTTTCGAACCATAACTCATAAGCAGTCTTATTTTCAGATTTACTAGTATAAACACGATTAATAATGTAGCAGGCAGTATTAATTGCTTCAGCCCAAAGATTTCTAGAGAGCTTCATACTATTTAACATGACATTAGCCATATCCTGAAGCACTCTATTTTTTCTCTCAACTATACTATTTTGTTGAGGAGTTTTGGGCGCAGAGAATTCATGTGATATTCCCTGATCGCTACAGAATTTCTCAAAACTACTATTTTTGAATTCAGATCCATGATCACTACGGATCTTATAAACTTGAGAACCTTTTTCATTTTGGATTCGTTTGATGATCTTCTTTACTTCATCTAGGGTTTCAGATTTGTCTTTTAAGAACGATACCCAAGTGAATCTAGCAAAGTCATCTACGATAACCAAGATGTATTTTTGGCTACCTCGACTCTCCGTTTTGGTTGGTCCAATGAGATCCATGTGGAGAAGCTTGAGAAGTCTAGATGTAGTATTGGAGTTCACTTTCTTGTGAGAGCTCCTAATCTGTTTGCCCAACTGGCATTCACGACATATTTTGTCTACTTTTTGTAATTTGGGTAGACCTCTTATAAGTTCTCTTTTGCTCAATCTAAACAAGTTCCGGTAGTGTACATGTCCAAGGCATTTATGCCATAATTCAATCTCATCAGTATGGACCATGTAACACGATTGAGTAGATGAGCTTGCATCACTAACGATGTAGCAATTTTCAGAAGTTCTACGACCATTTAATATAACAGAACCCTCTTTATTAACAATCTCACAACCTTGATTACAAAACATTACATTATGGTTGTTGTCGCATATCTGAGATATACTCAGTAGGTTGTGTTTCAAGCCCTCAACATACAATACATTTTTAAATAAGGGAAGGTTATAAAGCTGAACCGTACCTTGGCCAATGATTTTGCAATTGCTTCCATCACCAAAAGTGACTGACTCATCAGTCCTATCTTTTAGATCAATGAATAAAGCTTTGTCGCCTGTCATATGCCTGGAGCAACCACTGTCTAGGTACCACTTTGAATGGCTTGTAGCTTTGAAAACAGTGCGGGCAACCAAGCAGCCAACTTTAGGAACCCATTTCAGTACTGTTTTGGGTTTAGGAGTGTAGTTGGACTTTTTCTGTCTGTTGTTATACGAATGACATATAGAGTTAAATTTCAATACCTCCTTAAGAAGATCAATAATCTTTTCAACCAAAGGATTTCGGTTTTGAAGATTGAAGTTGGCATGGCTATTTTTAGGTTTTTGAAGGGTCCTCGAATTTTTTGGAAGACCTTGATAAGTATTCTTTACTTTTGAATTTGAAGACTCTCCTTTCACAAACTTAGGAGCAGTATTCTTTTGTTTAGGAGAAGTATTCTTATCATAGCCCAACCCGGATTGATCGCCACATTTTCTTGATCCAGATAATAATTTTTCTAATTTAGGATCACTTTGGGCATATCTCCAAGTGTCTTTCAAACTCAAAAGAGAAGCTACTTCATTTTTAAGTTTCTCGTTCTCGAATTTCAAATCATCAACTTGGGAGGTTTTGATTTTTAAATCACATTTGGTCTTTTCAAAAAAATTGGAAATATGAGATTTTTCTAAAACAAGAGACTCATCATCTTCTTTAAGTTTAGAAAATTTTTCCTTTTGTAATTTAAGCTTGACAGTAATTTTACAACTCTCCTTATAAAGGGCATTGTATGCATCCTGAAGATCATCTTCATTGTCATAATCACTATTCAGAGTCTCTTCGCTCATAATCTGAAAAAGTGACTTTGGCTAGAGTCATAAGGGTTTTAATATCATCTCCCGACTCTTTCTCAGAATCTTCTGATTTCGAAGAGGATTCCGAATCAGATGATTCATCCCAAGTAGCCAACATACTCTTCCTTTTTGATTTGTCCTTTTTAGGACATTTGTTAGCCAAGTGCCCATACTCTTAACAGTTGTAACGTTGATTATCTTTCAAAGATTTTCGAGCTCTAGGTTTAGATTGTCTCTTATCGTTTGATTTTTGAAAATCTACTTTTTTCTTATTTTTGAAAATTTTATAAAACCTTTTTACAAAAAGTGCCATATCATCTTCAGAAGTTTCAAAGTCTGAAGTGCTCTCTTGTGGAATATTTTTAGATGATTTGAGAGCAATTGATTTTCCTTTTGGAGCTTTAAAGTTCAATTCGTAGGTCTGTAAAGAACCAACTAGTTCCTCAACCCTCATGTTATCCGTATCACGAAGTTCCTGAATCGCGGTTACTTTTGAATTGAACTGTTCAGGAAGTGAGCGTAGTATCTTTGCACACACTTTACTTTCTGGGATTTTATCACCAAGACCCCACATTGAGTTTACAATGTCATTCAATCTAGTGTAGAAGTCCATAAACATTTCATTCTCCTCCATATGAATTTCTTCAAATTTTGTTGTGAGGAGTTGGACTTTAGATTTCTTGACAATTGATGTACCCTCGTGTGTCATTTCTAAAAGATCCCATGCTTGTTTAGCATTTTCACACGAGATGATTCTTTTGAATTCATCTGGTGATAATGTATAAGTAATTGCATTTAGTGCTTTTACATTGGCACTACTCTCACTTTTCTGAAGTGTGGTCCAAAGGGCATAAGATATCATTGATTTTGAACCATCTGTATCAGTTACTTCAGTGATAGGTAGTTTCCATCCGTTCACTATGGCCAGCCACACACTTTCATCCATGGATTTGAGAAAGATTCTCATCCTTGCTTTCCAATAGGCATAGTTTGTGCCATTAAAGGTTGGTGGCCTAGTGACAGATAGGCTATCAAAATTTGACATCTTAATATAGCTTAAATTGTTAGCTCAGGAAATAAATCCAATAAATAAGCAATAAGCATGAGCTATTTGGCTTTGATACCACTTGAAAGGGCCTAACGATATGCCCTAGAGGGGGGTGAATAGGGCAATGCCAAATAAAACTTAAAACAACAGAATAATAAAAGATATAAATAACAATGCTGAAATAATAACAATCTCAAAGCACATGAAATATGAGAATGATATTGAATCAGTTCTAAGGACAACCTTACACCAAAAACCAATGGCTTATGGTAGGACAACCTTATTTCTAGAACAATCTAGAAATCACAAATGATATGGAAAATAAATCAAGAATAACTTACAGAAATAAATCCTAAGTTATTACACCATTCAACCACACTTACTTGAAATGAAAATTACAACATTCATCCACAAAAGCAATCCACAATACTGAAGGAATAAATAAAGAAATCAAGCACATCCACAACACAACGATATATAGTAGTGCGCCGGTGTGTTCACCAACTGTTAGCCAATAGCCACACAGAATGCTACTCCACTCCTAATATCCTCACACAGGGGATATTAGTATGCACTCTCAAAATAGGTTTTCACAGGTTCACCCAAAACCTTCACAATTGTGTCTTTTTATCTCGGGCTTACACAATCCAAAAACCCCCACAATCTGAGTTTTCTGGCTCTCCTCAGATAACCAATACAATGAGATTTTTCTGGCAAATCTCAAACAAAACCAGAGAAAGTAAATTACAAAGTAAAATACCTGGATCTCCTTTTGAAGTAGCCAGTAGAACCAATCAAAGTAGATGTATGATACGTCGTTCAATGTCCAATACTCACTTAAAGAATGGTTCTATGTCTAATTGATTTTAGATTAAATCAAGAAGAGCAAGGTCTATTTGATTTTGATCCCAGAAGAAGGAATATCATAAATTCCTCTTTTCTAAATGAGATTGGAATGTGGATCAAAATCACAATAGAATAATGCTAACAAAAGGAATATTAAATATACACAGTAGCTTAAAAAAATAATCATAACTTATCTCAGAGTATAGCCTTAAATCGCTTGAATTGAATGTAATGAAATATCTAAAACTCGAAAATTCGTGCATTATTTATAGCCTGAAAAAAATCCCATCTTCGACTGGTCTTAGGATCCCTAGGACCGGTCGTAGCTTCAAAGATTTTGAAAGATTTCCGCGGTATTAGATTAACTGTTCCCACGACTGGTCTTAGGTAACCTACGACCGGTCGTGGGCCACCTACGACTGGTTGTGTGTCACCTACGACTGGTCGTAGGACCCTAGATAGGTCGCTGGAGTTCGAGTTGTAGGACTACGACCGGTCAAAGGATGAGTCGTAGAACTTCCCAGGACTGGTTGAAGCACGTCTAGGACTGGTCGAAGGACAACCAGGAAAATCCAAAAATCTGTAAGAACCTAGGACTGGTCCTGAGAAACCTAAGACTGGTCGAAGCAAAGCTAGGACTGGTCTTAAGATTTATAGGACTGGTCTGAAAACAGTCATAACAAGCACATTAAAATATTCAGATCATGTATCCAGAATGACCTATCATACAGACCAACCTAAGGTCAATCTAAGGTCAAACAAACCTTGAAGTGAGATGAACATTGAAGTCTTGAAGGTCTGTATTCTCAGATGATCTTGAAGGAGAAGCTTGAATCGAGTTGACGGCTTTCTAGAGCTCGTTACTTTCTTGACTTGCCTTGATGAAGTCTTCTAATCTTGAACTTGTTAGAAGCAAACTTGAAGTCTTCTATTCTTGTAGACTTCATCCATGACATGTCTTGCAAACATTCTTCATTTATGATCTTGTCTTGAAAACATTCTCCATTCATGATCTTGTCTTGAAGCAGTGTGTAGTCACAAACAAGAAACACAAGAAGTACAAGACATATAGGTTTTGGCACTACAAAATTTGACAACCAAAGGGATATGAAATCATAGCACTAACAGAGCGTCACCTGCATCTCCTTCTCCTTCTGCTTGAATGCCTTCCTCTGGAGGATCCTCGGGATACTTATGGAACTTTAAGTCCATTCTTCTAATGTTGCTTTTGTTAAAGAGTTGAAGTGGCAGTTCTAGATCACTCATAGTCGGAAAACCAATGGCGTCGCATACTGTGTGTATGATCTAGGGGTAGGGCAGATGAACATCCCTAGCCATATGAAAGGCATATACTAATTGGGGCACGATAAGAGTAGGCAAACAGACCTTGACTCCTGAAGCTACTGAATGAATTATCGCAGTCATGAACCCTGTAAGATTGGCCCTGTTGGAACCTCTAGAGTAGATGTTCGAAGCAAAGATTCCATGCAGGATCCAAAATCGAGGTTCTATGAATCTAGCTTTTAGAGCATTTCCTTGGTGCCCCTGGACGTCACAACCATGACAGAGGAACTTGGTGACTGTGGACCGAGTCTCAATATTTTTTAGATCCAAATCCGGTAGTCTAACAGATGATAGAGTAAGGTTGAAAATTCATGCGATAGACTCAGTTGTGATCTACAAATCATCACCATCGACGGTCACAGTGATGGATGGAGGGTCGGATACTGGAGCATGACAGGTGGGAAGAAATTATATGTTCTTTCAAGATGACAAGGCCCTCCAAAATCAAGAATGAGCAACCAATCTATGGTAGCAAGCAGAGGTTTCAGGTTATATGGAATTAAACAACTCCTATCGACTTTTCTCTCCTGAATAACCTTTCTCCCAGTGAACTTTTTCAAGACCGGATTTTCTTTTACTGGTGGAGGAGCCGGTGCCTCGGATGGGACCCATCATGCGATCTAGTGCGCTGCCTTATAAGGGTCCCACGTTCCAGACCTCTAGCTTTTCCTTTAGAGGCAAGCACTTTTGGTCAAGAGGATTTCGAAGACTCACCCAGACCAAATACTTTTCCTTTGTCTTTACCCATTTGGATAAAAAATTGAAGGCTTTGGGAAAGAGGACAAAATCCGACTGAAAAGGAAATACCCAAAAAGGAAATGGAATCTTGATATATAGAAGGGTATTACCAATTTTGTGGAACGTTTGGGGTTGTCTGACAAGGCTCCGAGCGGTCAGATTGAGAGGAGTGAATAGGGAAGAAGAAAAGAAAACCCTGAGACAAAAAAAAAAAAAAAACTTTTTCGCACTCCATTGCCTTATATCGGGCGGCATCTGTCGATATCATCGATCCTTGTTTCGATGATATCGGTAGACCTTGTTCGATATCATCGAAATTGTCTTCGATATCATTCTCGATCATACAACTTTTCTTATTCCAAGGAGGCATCGATGATATCGACCCTCGATCGATTAATCGAGAGTGGCTTGTCAGGAGACGTATCGACTTTGAATATTTTTCATTCTTCCATAGTTTGATAGACATCAAAGTATAGGAAAGTTTTATCCTTAAATTTACGATATACACACCAAAATTTTGTACAACTCAAAATTATAAACATCATAATATTTATGCAAAAAAAATAAAAATCAGATGTAACGTTTTGAAGCTTAGCTAAAATTTCAACATTTCAGTACATATCCAGATCTTGATTCATGATCAGAACTAGTTCTTCCTTGCCCATTTTATGGCAGTGTTTTTAACTGTGATGGATTTAGTTTTAGTGTTCAGTTTATCCATTTGATTAAATGACTCTTTCATTTTATTAGTCATTTTGGGTGGTGATGGAACTGCATTTCTTCTATCCATATTCCTAAGTGGGCTCTTTAAATTCTGCATTTCTCTTGTTGGTTTGACTTTATCAATATGATTCTAACTAGAGTTATGTTGAGTCCTCTTATGTGTCATGCATTCGATCTTATAATGACCCAAATCACCACACAAATGACACACTGGAGTAATTTTAGTTTTTCTTCCTGAAGCAACAGATCTTTCAATTATTGGTGCTGCATTTATAGATTTTGACTTAAAATTTTCATATCTTAAGCCACTCTTGTCTTTTCCAAGTCTTCCCTTACCCAATAGTTTTTCTAGCTTTTCACTACTCTGGGAAAACTTATAGTTTATCTTGCCTATTTTTTTGGATTCATCTAGATCAAATAGGAGTGTGTGATTTTCATTCTGAAGAAGCATATTCTTATCTTTTAGTAGCTCAACTTTTTTGTTTAATTTATCAGATTCAGATTTTAAGAAAACATTCACATTTTCTAACCTATCATTATCTAAATGATATTGTTGTAGATCATTTATTAGTTGTGTATTGATTTCCAGAGTTTTCTCTAAATCTTTCTGCAGCAACTTACTTTTACTTTCCATTATTCTAAGTCTTTTAAGGATGTTTATGCTATGAATATAGAGTTGATTATAAGCATCTTGCAGTTTATCCTTTTCTATCTATACTTCTTCTTTATCAGATTCCTCATTATCTGATCGAAATGATTCAGTGGCTTATTGTTCTTCTTTATTTTCAGATTCTGTGGGAATGATTGGAGCAATGGAGACCATAAGGATTTTCAAGGATTTCTGGTCTCCATCGCTTTCTGAGTCACTATATTCTGAGTTTGACTCCTCTGTATCATCTCATGTGGCGGCCATTGCTTTACCCTTTGTTTTTCTATTTGGGCATTCGGTAGATAGGTGTCCATACTTCTAATAGGCATAGCATTGTGGTTCTTTGGTCTTTTTACCAAATTTTCATGCAGAAAGTTTGTTGTCCACCTTTTTACCTTTGGAGGGACGGCCACGATTCATCTGAAAGAACTTCCTGAATCGTTGTGCCAGCAAAGCGACTTCCTCATCTTCATCATCTTTTTCACTTCCATTGCCCTCATTTGTTGTTTTCTTTGGAGCTTTTAGAACAGTAGTTTTGGATTTTTGGGTTTGTTTGAAGTGTAGTTCAAAAGTTTGTGGGTAACCGACCAGTTCTTCTACTTTCATTTTGTCTATGTTCCTACACTATTCAATAGTTGTAACTTTAGGATTAAACCATTCTGGCAGTGATCTCAGTATTTTCCTACAGATTTTAGGAACCGAAACTTTTTCTCCCAATCCACCCATGGAGTTGCAAATGATATTCAACTTTGTGAAGAACTCCATAAAGGTCTCATGCTCTTCCATTCTGAGACTTTCAAACTGTGAGGTCAGTAGTTGTAGTTTGGACCTCTTCACAGTGCTTATGCATTCATTGGTTGTTTTTAATAGATCCCATGCTTCTTTGGATGTCCCACACATACTTATTTAATTGAAGATGTCTTGTGACATGACACAGTAGATGGCATTCATAGCTTTCGCTTCTGCAATCTGTTTTTCTTTATTGAACGTCATCTACTTTTCTTTGGGTTCGGGTTTTATGATGGTTGTGCCACTATCAACTACAATTTGTTCAGATGGTGGCACATATCCACTTTCAACTATATCCAAAACATCATGATCCAAAGATCTCAGAAAGTAGTGCATTCTATCATTCCAGTATGCATAATTTAAGCCATCAAATACTGGAGGCCTAGTGACTGATGAGCCCTCTCCTTTGGCCATATTCCCAACTTCAGTCAAGATCACTATCTAGGAGGTGAAGCCCTTAAAGAGAGACCCGCTTTGATACCAATTGAAATTGCAGTAATGACCACTTTAGTTGAAGTAGGAATATGCCAATATGTCCTAGAGGGGGGTGAATAGGACTTTTATGAAATTTTACAATAATTTAAATTCCTATCACTCTAATCCCAACAGCAAGCATACATTAGGATTACTCAAAGGTAACTCTACTGACTTCCAAGCTCGGTAGAGGATCCAATCATAAACTATTTGAGAGATGAACAATATGTAACTTAGTTTATGATGGATATGATTGTGCATGTGTGTGGGTGTGATCTCATATAATTAAATATGCAAGTATTTAAGGAAATCACATAAGCAAATAATAATCTCAAACATAATCATTTTGATAGTGGTTCGACTACTTATTTACTCCACTCCTGGCAGACGCACTCAACCCTTAAGTGTAACGGATTTCACTAAGGAGGTTTTACAGCGATTCACCTCAAACCTAAGGTTTTAAATCAGGTTCACCTTCAACCTTTACAACCTACACTTAGGCTGACTATTTATGCTCCCTGAGCAAGGGTCAACACATAACACCCAGTTTTAGGCACATTAACCAATGATCCACACAAGGAACCTCACTGTTTATGCTCTCATAAGTAAGGGTCAACACAACGCACCCACTTTTAGGCATGCTGGCCAAGGATCTTCCATAAGACCCTAACTGTTTATGCTCTCCATAGAGCAAGGGTCATCACAGCGCACCTACCACGTACACTCCTGCCGGAGGCCTCCTACGAGAGCTTGAAAGGGTGAGAAACACCTTAGACCCAATCCTAAAAAGGAATGATCACAAGTGTCCTCTGAACTTTAATAACTTACAAATAAGTGGATGAGTCCCATTCAACATGTTGACCAAGATCTCCTCCTTGTTGATGAAGAATCTTTTACTTCATTGATCTACAACTCAAATGATGTACCAATACATGATTTCGGGTTGGGTCAAGGTGAAGACGAAATCCTACTCTATAAAATGTTTTCATATAAGGAAGATAGAGTGATTCCGATCATCTATATATTTAAGGCATCCCAGCTTAATGATTTACTATTAAGGTAGTAGCTGGAGGATCCTTGAATGTGAAAGTTCATTTCCCAATCCACACTATTAAATATCAATGATGAGGGTGGAATAGAGGATGAACCTCCCTGAGAGAAAGGGCTTTGGGTATAAGATCTAAGGTTAAACACTCAAAAACACTCTGTTCTTTTTCTACCAGCAACAATACACAAGTCCACTTTATATAGGCAAAAGGCTCCAACAAATATAAAACGGTTACATTTATGACTGAGTTCGATATCATCGAGCGGGTTCGATATCATCGAGCGTATACTCTCGATAGCATCGATGGTCCCCTCAATGACACAAACTCAAATGCCATACGCTTTTGAAACCTCTAGCCAGCTGGTCGATGGAATCGAAATAAGTATCGATGTCATCAGATTTTGAACTTCGATTTTATCGATACGAGGTTCGATTCCTCGGCATTTAAAAATGAGAGAGACTTGTCTTGAAATATTTCAGGTTTATAAGAATGATTGAGGGACCTTTGAGATCATCGGAATTTGAATGTCGATGATATCGATATGTGTGTCGAGGCATCAATAAATCTAACGAATTTCTCATTAAGCTGCTGGACAGTTTCTGTCCCTATTCGATACCATCCAAACTATACTAATATCATCGATATTTGAATATCGATTTTATCGAGTGACCCTCGATCATAGATAAATTATCCTGAAATACTTGCTGGAAATATGAGAGTCTAAGACCGATATCATCGAGATTTGAATTCTGATGATATCGAGGAGGACCTCGATATATCGATGATCTTATGATTTTCTTAGTAGAAACATGGACTCGTTTTCTCTACTATCGATACTATCAAGTCAATTTCGATAGACTCGAGATTTGAATATCAATGATATCGATAGGTCTATCGATACATCGATAATTCCGTCCAGATGAGTATGTGGTTGCTGGACATATTTTGTCCTCATTTCGATGATATCGTTTAGTCATCGAGGACATCGACAGCACAGGTTGATCATGTCGAGATGTGTATTGATAAAATTGACAAAGCAAGAAAACTTAGAGATTTTCTAATTTTGAAAAAGTTTTCTTAACTTAAAAACTCTATGATGTTCTAACTTGTTTTAAGGGTTTAAATACTTGGTGTTTTGAGACATGGGATGTGATGCTTAGGTTTACTTGTGGCGAGCTTTGCACACATCCGATTGAGACTGATGCTTTAAATTGATCTTCCTATGAGGCTCTGCAGTCTAGCTGACTCAACACTCACGCTAATTGACAAACCAGGGCACTTTCATTCTCTAAGACTCTCAGGTATTTTCAAGTCTAGGAATCAACTTCCCCCTTCCCCCTTTTTCTTTCTTTCCTTTTATTATAGATTTCTTCATACCAATCTTTTGCCTTTCCCTACCGATTTTGCAATTGTCATTCTAAGGAGCTAACAGAGCTCCACGACAATATGAAAGAGAGAGCAAATTACAATTCATTTGGAGAGGTTATGGCCTTCCTAGCTTATTAGCTGAGCATTGTGGTACTTCCAAGCTTCAAATGGGCAGATGTTATTCACCCTACGGTCTTTTTCCTTACCGGCGCTTTGGCAGAAGGACACAAGTATTCTCTCTCACCTCCAGTGTTGTGTTCTATTTATAGATCCCTCAGAGAAATAGCCACCCATTTTAGGAACCCTACCATCGGAGCTTCATCAGCGCACACTTCATGACACTATATCACAGGCTGGCTGGGAATCTACGTTCCTTGGACTTTAGAAGCGCCAAAGAAGGCGTATGTTCATCCTGCGCATCTCTCGCTTGGGTTCTTTCAATAAAGGGTTATGGCCAAAAGGTCATACGATTGGGTAGCCAACAAAATTCAGGATATTGACCAAGTGGAAAATTCTCATCTGAACTAAATCCCACAGTCTAAAAAAAAAATACGGCTCTATTTACCATTTTCTTCACAAATTCCACCCATTTTGACCTACCATGCTTTGACTTTTTCTAAAAAGCATATTCTGGACTTCTTCCAATTTTGTCTCCATCGCTACATCGAAGATACAGACAGGGTGGACCAGGCTAAACTCACCGTAGCAAAAAGAGCTTTCTTTCTCTCTATTTGCTCCTGTAATCTACCGCTTTGAGAAGGAACGGAGTGATGGGTTTTTTTGACCTGTCTTCGATCGATCGTGAGCCTTGCTCGACCGGTCATGGATTGGTGTTTGACCATTCATGGGTGCGAGTCGTGGTACGACTCAAAGTCTAGCAAGTTCGGACTATTTTTCTCCGCAGTCTTCGACCAGTCGTAGGTGAGCTTTGACCAGTCGAAGGTGGGCTTTGACCAGTCGTAGGTGAGCTTCGACCAATCAAAGGAGGCTAAGACCAGTCCTGAAATTTCTAGGACTAGTCGTAGGTTACGCAATTTGTTCCGCGATTTTGTGTGAAACTACGGATTTGAGTCCTTTCGCAACCGGGATGCGAAAGGGAAGTTTCCTAAACTATAAAAGGGGTTGCCTAGGGTTTTCTAAGAGGGTTTCCTAAAGCCTTACAAGGGATTTGGTAAAGGGTTTAGAGCTGTCAAAAAGGTGAGAGAGAGAGAGGAAGAGAGAGAGGAAGCTTATAGAAGGGAGGTTCTACTCGTGGAGGTTATCTGCTATGCAATCTATATCTCAGCGCTTCTATGTCCTCGTAATTGGTTAGATCTCTCCATTTTCTCTATTTCTCTTATTATTTATCCACTCCTACGTGAGTGAAGAAGGTTGTAACGTTCTACTTCATAGTGGATTGTTGATCTGGACGAGGTCCTGTGGTTTTTGCCTCTTCGAGGGTTTTTCACGTAAAAATCTCTTGCGTGGTGTGTGATTGATGCATTGATTGTTTTCATTACTTTATTATTCATAATTCTGGTTTGTTCTAGAGGGTTAGATCCTAAAGTTTTATGCAAGGCCCCCAATAAAGTGGTATCAGAGCTAAGTTCATTGAATGGGTAGGATCGGTTTTGAATTATGGAAGGTGGCTCATCAAGGATGATCAGCCTCAATGGTTCTAACTGAACCATATGGAAGGCTAAGATGGAGGACTTGCTTTACTGCAAGGACCTATATTCTCCACTTTTAGGCATATCAGCAAAATCTAAGGATATGACTGATGATGATTCTAAGAAGATAGACTGAAAGGCGGTGGGGTTTATTAGACAATGTTTGGATGATTCTGTGTACCACCATGTGTTCACGAAAACCTCAGCCGCTAGCCTATGTCTGAAATTACAAGAGCTATATGAGAGGAAGACAGTCGGTAATAAGATTTTTCTGATAAGGTGAATTATGAATCACAAATTCAAAGATGGTGGTTCTGTGGCCGAGCACATGAATGAGGTCAGCAATATAGTGAACCAACTCACCTCTATGAAGATGGTCCTGGATGATGAATTGCAGGCTTTACTATTACTTAGTTCATTGCTTGACAGTTGGGAGACATTGGTGGTGTCTCTAAGTAACTCCGCGCTAGACGGAAAGATATCCATGAAACAGGTAACCAGTTGTCTCTTCAATGAGGAGACAAGGAGGAAGTCTCAGGGGTCTACTCAGCAAGAGGCCCTTGTGACATAGGAACGAGGGAGAGGAAAGAACAGGAAGGGCGGGAAGGCCGGAGATAAATCAAGAGGCAAGTCGAGTAAGAGAAAAGATGTTGATTGCTAGAATTGTGGTAAGAAGGGCCACTACAAGCATGAATGTCGTGGTAAGAAAAACGATAAGAAAGAAAAAGGGAAGGAAGATGAATCAGATTCCACTGCGGTCGCTTCAGATGACGACACTGTAGTTATTCTTTCTGCAGATCATGATGTATGTCTCACGGCAACGAGTCAGGACACCGATTGGGTAATAGACTCAGGAGTTTCTTTTCATGCGACTCCACACAGGAACTCCTTCACAAGCTACAAGTCAGGTGACTATGGGACTGTGAAGATGGAAAATTTCGGCATATCAAAAATCATGGGAGTCAGTGATATTTGTGTGAAAACTGATGTGGGTTGCATAATGGTTCTCAGGGATGTGAGGCATATCCCAAACCTTCACCTCAACTTGATGTCGACGGGAAGGTTGGATGATGATGGCTATGAAAGCCAGTTTGCTGGTGGACGATGGAAGCTCATCAAGGGTTCGTTGATCGTGGTCAGAGGAAATAAATGTTGCACCCTTTACAAGGCAAGTGTCAGTATGTGCATGGGTGGGTTGAACGCAGCGGAAGATTCAGCTATTGACATGTGGCACAAGCGTCTAGGTCACATGAGTGAAAAAGGGCTTCAAGTACTAGCAAAGAAGCAGCTCCTTCCAGGCGTGACAGGTACACCTCTCAAAACCTGCCTTGATTGTTTATCAGGGAAACATCATAGAGTTTCATTTGTTAAATCTGCTTCTTATATTAATAAAGTGCATGCATTAGATTTGTTTTATTCGGATGTTTGTGGTCCTATGAGGATAAAAACCTTGGGTGGGCATTGTATTTTGTTACTTTTATAGATGATGCATCTAGGAGGGTTTGGGTTTATGCTTTGAAATCCAAGGATGAGGTCTTTGGTGTGTTTAAATTATTTCATGCTATGGTCAAGAGAGAGACGGGTAGATCATTGAAGTGCATCCGCAATGGTGGTGAATACATTGGCGACTTTCACGAGTACTGCAAGTCCCTGGGTATACGGCATGAACAGACGGTTCCCAAGACCCCCCAGCATAATGGTGCAGCCGAGCGAATGAATCACACCATTGTTGAGAGAATCAGATGTATGTAATCCCATGCGAAATTGCCCAAGACGTTCTGGGGAGAAGCAATGCACATGGCGGTGTATTTAATAAATAGGTCTCCATCAGCCCCATTGAATGGAGAAGTACCTGAGAAGGTGTGGACTAGACAGGATCCATCGTACAATCATCTCAGGGTGTTTGGATGCAGGACATCGTTCACGTACCAAAGGATGAGAGGTCCAAGCTCGATATAAAGATCAGGCAGTGTGTGTTCATAGGGTACGGTGATGAAAAATTCAGTTACAGGTTGTGGGATCCGACCGAGAGGAAGCTCATCAGGAGTAGAGATGTAGTTTTCTTTAAAGACTAGTGTATAGAAGACATTGTTAAGCCAGAGAAGAACCATCCTAGTTCAGGTGAGCTAGAGGACATGGATCCAGATACTTGTCCCATGGTGCCTGATGACGGGGGAGTACAGCAAGGTGTAGAGGATGAGAGAGTTCTTTTAGAAGATGGACCAGGGGAGCAGCCCCTACTTGATCCACCTATCAAGCCACAGGTGAGGAGGTCATCTAGGGATAGACAGCCGTTGAAGAGGTACTCACCACATGAGTACATTATGCTGACTGATGGGGGAGAGCCAGAAGATTATTCTAAGGCCCTAGCCGATGAGCATAAGGGGGAGTGGTTGAAAGCTATGCAAGAGGAGATGGAATCCTTGCATAAGAAC
Organism: Magnolia changhungtana; assembly: GCA_030180095.1. Lineage (NCBI taxonomy): Eukaryota > Viridiplantae > Streptophyta > Magnoliopsida > Magnoliales > Magnoliaceae > Magnolia > Magnolia changhungtana. The sequence continues at coordinate 62,894 of JASAUF010000067.1, read as the reverse complement.
CACACCTATGGTATGGTGAAACTGCCTAAGGGCAAGAAAGCTCTAAGCAACAAGTGGGTGTTCAGAAAGAAGATTGAGCAGAAGAATTCACAGCCGAGGTTCAAGGCCAGACTTGTGGTGAAAGGTTTTGGTCAGAGGAAAGGCATAGACTTCGAGGAGATATTCTCACCAATGGTGAAGATGACATCCATATTGGTGTTGCTTGGGTTGGCGGCTAGCATGGATCTGGAGATAGAGCAATTAAATGTTAAAACTGTCTTTCTCCATGGTGAGCTGGAAGAAGAGATCTACATGCACTAATCAGAGGGGTTCGAAGTCAAGGGTAAAGAGCATATGGTGTGTAGGCTGAGGAAGAGCTTGTATGGGCTGAAACAAGCTCCACGGCAATGGTACAAGAAGTTTGACTCATTTATGTTGAAACATGGGTATGACAGAATGGAGTCAGACCACTGTGTGTTCACGTGCAAGTTCTCAGATGGTGATTTCTTAGTTCTGTTATTATATGTTGATGACATGCTCATCATGGGAAAAGACATCAAGAAGATCGACAGGCTGAAACAGGAGTTGGGCAAGTCTTTTGCGATGAAAGACTTGGGCCCGGCTAGACAGATCCTAGGAATGAAGATAACCTGTGACAGAAGCAGCAGGAAGCTCTGGCTGTCACAAGAGCAGTATATTGGGAAAGTCCTAGAGCGGTTCAAAATGAATGCAGCGAAGTCGGTCAGTACTCCACTAGATGGTCACTTTAGATTAAGCGACAGGCAGTGTCCCTAGGCGAAGACAGAGGTGGAAGAGATGTAGAAGATACCCTACGTGTCAGCGGTAGGAAGTTTGATATATGTTATAGTGTGTACATGCCCAGACATAGCATATGCGGTTAGTGTTGTCAGCCGGTATCTTGCTAATATTGGCAAAGAGCATTGGGTAACAGTGAAGTGGATACTGTGGTATATAAGAGGCTCATTTAGGTTGAGCCTATGCTATGGTGACAGTAAACCTGTGTTAGAGGGCTACACAGATGCAGATATGGCAGGTGACATAAACTCCAGGAAGTTTACATTGGGATTCATGTTCAAGTTTGCAGGGGGAGCGGTTTCTTGACAGAGTAAGCTACAGAAGTCGTAGCATTGTTGACGACAGAGGCCGAGTACATTGTAGTCACAGAGGCATGTAAAGAGATGCTTTGGATGAAGAGGTTCCTACAAGAACTTAGCTTAAAGCAGGAGGAGCACGTGGTATGTTGCGATAGGTAGAGTGCTATACACTTGAGTAAGAATCTAAGTCAGCCCTCTAAGTCGAAGCACATAGAGGTTTGGTATCACTGGATCAGGGATATTTTGGAACAAAAGGTGTTACAGCTTGAGAAGGTCCACACGGATGATAACGGGTCAGACATGATGACCAAGGCTTTGCTCAAGGGCAAGTATGAGGTTTGTAGAAACCTGGCTAGCTTGAAGAAGGTGGATCCCTCCTAGGGAAAAAAGGGAGAGATTTGATGGGTTTTTTTTTATCCGTCTTCGACCGGTTGTGAGCCCTGCTCGACCGGTCGTGGGCTGGTGTTCGACCAGTTGTGAGTTCGAGTCGTGGTACGATTCAAAGTCCAGCGAGTTTGAACTATTTTTCTCCGCGGTCTTCGACCAGTCGTAGGTGAGCTTCAACTAGTCGAAGGTGGGCTTTGACCAGTCGTAGGTGAGCTTCAACCAATCAAAGGAGGCTAAGACCAGTCCTGAAATTTCTAGGACTAGTCATAGGTTACACAGTTTGTTCCGCGATTTTGCGCGATACTATGGATTGGAGTCCTTTTGCAACCGGGATGCGAAAGGGAAGTTTCCTAAACTATAAAAGGGGTTGCCCAGGATTTTTTAGGGATAACAAGAGGGTTTTCTAAAGCTTTACAAGGGATTTGCTAAAGGGTTTAGGGCTATCAAAAAGGTGAGAGAGAGAAAGAGAGGAAGAGAGAGAGGAAGCTTATAGAAGGGAGGTTCTGCTCGTAGAGGTTATCTACTATTCAATCTATATCTCATCGCTTCTATGTCTTCAAATCGGTTAGATCTCTCCATTTTCTCTATTTCTCTTATTATTTATCCACTCCTGCGTGAGTTAAGAAGGTTGTAACGTTCTACTTTATAGTGGATTGTTGATCTATATGAGGTCCCGTGGTTTTTACCTCTTTGAGGGTTTTCCACGTAAAAATCTCTTGCATGGTGTGTGATTGATGCATTGATTGTTTTCATTACTTTATTATCCATAATTCTAGTTTGTTCTAGAGGGCTAGATCCTAAGGTTTTGTGCAAGGCCCCCAACACGGAGTTCTGGTGAGAGCCCTATTATCCAATCGCTTCGCTTGCTAATTTAGCTATGACCAAGTTGCGCCGGAAGACTGCGGATTGGTCACTAAGAGGATGTGTTGCTATGAAACTGGTCCTATCAATTGTGTCATGATATGGAAGCAATTGCTTGGCGGTCACGTTGATTCTTTCTTCATAATTCCCAGTTGCGACTGCACAGTTCGTACTTCTTATAACTGGATGCAGTGGTGGGATCACCAGTCATTCTTGGTTATCAATTGCTTACAAGTGGATTCACCCATTTTTCTTCCTCCGCTTAGGCTGAGGGGCAGAAAACTTGAAGGCGGAATTGGTTATATACCGGAGAAGAGCCACGCATCTCATCACAGTGAAATTTGCAGAAAGATATCGCTAGAAGATCCAATCCGTGAGAAGAAGCCCATTAATACTTTGGATGGCTGGTTTACTCCCGGAGTCTTCACGGAATTTGAGCAAGTCCCTCATGACTTTGGTGGCCGAGTCACAGATGATGTTGAAGGAACATCTTCTCTTATCCCGGTAGAAACTACTGCAACCCAGGATGAGCCAGCGCAGGATGAACCAGCTCCTCCTTCACAACCTACTCCTCCTGGTTCATCATCTCCTATGACCAGATCTCGAGCGTGCTTACAAACGTTGCCACCTATTCTTCAGGAAGGAGGTAGACAGGCATCTACATCTCCTTCAGTCCCAGCTGACAGAGAGCCTCAATCAGAAAGTAGCCGAGCTGCTTCTTCTAAAGGAAAGCAAGTCATGATTGAAGAAGTAGACGAAGAAAGCTTAGGAGATGAAAGTTCAGCTTCTTCATCAGAGGATACTGCTTCTATGGAATATGAAGATGATGAGGATGACGAAAGTGGCGAGGATAAAGATGATGATTTCGAGGAAGGAGAGGTTAATATAGATGAAGAGGAGGATGTAGTTACGGAAAATGTTGAAAAAGAACACTGTCTTGTGGCTTCTGAAACTCTTCCTAGTGCCAATATTCCTGCAAAGTCCCCTACGACAATAGAGGAGGAAGAAGAACCTTTAGATTACGGAGAATACGGATATTCACCAGGTAAGGAAAGTTTAATTTCATATGTATTTATATGCATATCTAGTGATAGTTATCTCATTATCCTCATCATATTTTTATTTCAGGTGCTCATGTTGCAAATGTCGAGACAGGTGATACTCCTCCCATAAATCTTCCTACAATTGACTAGTAATTTCGCTAAGAGCTCCTCTGGTTCCATTGGCGGCACCAAAAGTGGTAGCCTGTGAAATTATTTTTCTAATGGAGGCTACTGATTTGCCTACTCCAACCACTAGAGATTCTAGTACAGAGGCCAGAGCGCCATCTTTCGCTGACATGTTAGGGGCTGGTCCTTCTACGGTTCAGGAAATTCCTCCTCCCATTAGTCATACTTCTGCGGAAGGTACATATTGATTGTTTTATGAAGAGTTGTACATCTTCTAGCTTTCTATCACTATTTCTGTATTCTTTCCTTCTTTATACTATAGGAACCCCTCCTCGCAGTGGAGCGGCAAGTTCTTAGTCTGTGGCCACCGTGTCTGAACTGTCGTCCTTCGTGAAGGTCCCTGCCCATAAGATGCTTTTGATGAAGAATTCTTTGTTAGAGATGGTTCACATCTTCAAAGACCCTAAACAATGGTCAAACATGGATATTGTTATTAAAATTCTAGAAAGTTCTGCAAGAATGGCAAAGATCAACATCTCCATTTTGCGTGATTCTCTTCTCAAATTTTGTGATTCAATAATCTCTTTGGCATCGGCGAAGAATGTTACAATTGCTCCTGAAATCCTAGAATATGGGAAGCAGCTGACTCTATCCAAGGAAAAGGCTTCTCTTATTGCTTCCACTATCTCTGAATTTGACCAGGAACAATTAGTTCTTCAAGAACAGCTGAAGGCTTATACTGATGACAGAGTGGTTATTTGAGACCGCATTGTCACTCTGAAAGAGGAGATCTCACAGCTATAGTTGAAGGATCACGAGAAGGAATCATCCATAAAGGAGTTTGAAGAAAATATACACGTCAATATTCAATCTGCTAATGCTAAGAAGTCTGAACTGCTCAAGAGCGAAGAGATGATCGCATCATTGGAAGATAAGCTGGCTGGCATTCCTGATCAAGCAAAGATCATTCTCGAAGAAAAGTCAAAACTTGTCGCAGCTCGGATGTAATTAAAAGACTTGCAAAAGTATATGGGGATAGTAGGAATTGTAGAAGAACTTTAAGTCTTTTGTGTATATGCTTTTTTTTTTTTAACAAGTATATCTTTTGATTTTCAATATATGAATTCATGATAATATTTTGAGATATTTTATTCTTCCATGCATTTATACATTACAGATCATTTCAAACATATTTATCTATGCAATAATCTTGACATAATATTTAATAAGGCACTAATTATAAAACACCAACATTTTATGCTTATTAATGCGGGATTCCCTATATGATTATTGTTTTAATTAGTGGCACTAAGTTTCAATTTAGTTAGTTACACATAGTTTAAGCTCTTGAGTAGTGGAGCCCAAGCAGTTTTTTAGACTCTTGAGTAGTGGAATCGGGTCTCACGTGATGGTCTCTTTAACTCTTATGAGTTCACTGGACTTCTCACAGCCCGGTGAGTTCACAAACCGTTATCCATCAGAGGGGCCCAATGAAGCTACCGAGGCCGTAAACTTAGTTAGAATTACACACAAGGTTGGTCACAATAACTCTCTAGAGTTCATGGGGCTCACAAGGTGACCTTTGGGGTACCAAATCTAGGGCCAACAGTCCATCAATGAGTAAGTTTATGCCCTTCCTCATGAGTTAGAACTAAAATCAAGCCAAAGATCTTAGGGTTCTTATGCATGGTTGGCCTATCTATGAACATGGCCAAAGAGCTCACACGGCGGCCCGCGTTTTCTTCGTCTGCAAGGTCGAGCCCATTCACGGGAGGGCATTTTCCTCCATTCCCCATGACGCTGTGGGAAAGCTATACAGACGGCATTGGTCTCACGCGTGACTGGCTATTGAGGACTTTTTGGCTTTTTTAGGCTTTTAGTCACTAGCTTCATCAGCTGCTCGCATGGGTATGCATATGATGGCCTTCGCAGGATTTTTAGGGCCACTGGCTTCTCATTGCTGCCCGAATGGTGAAAATGATAGGCCTTATGCGTAGCTTGCCCCTTTAGGGCTTGGCTAGACTGCCTTAAAATGCCTTAAAAGACAATAGTAAGTGTGATCATCGTTGCTGCGAGAATGATAGACATCTCTGACTGAGATTGATACGTCACAACTTTTACTAATATCTTCAATGGTATCCATCTATGTTGTTCATAATATATCAGCTTGTGTTGTTCATAATATATCAACTTGGTGACATACCAATTTTAACAAAATTTTGTAGGGCTCGCTTGATGATGACGATGTTCACTTTCTTTTCACAATACTTGTTGGTACATAGCCTTGATGTGCTCATAAAATTCTTCTTTATTCATTCATTCATCTGATAATACATAGTCGTGGTCTTGTTTATTCTTGCCCCCTTTTGATATAGAATTATTATTCTGATAATATTCTAGATCAAAATTAGTAATGTCTTCAGGGACGGTATCGTTTGATGAGGCGATCATTGACAGGTATGCAGTTACCTTGTCTATCTTGATCTATGACTCTGTATGCGCCATTAGAGTACACTTCTTTTATTATATATGACTCATCCCATTTAGACTCAAATTTGCCCCCTGTTCGACGGGTGACCACTATAGGTCTTTTCAACATCAACACTATATCCCCTTTTTTGAAAGAGCGATATTTGACCCATTTATCAATGGCGGCCGATATTCCTGCTTAATATCATTACAAGCACTGCTGGGCTATCAGGCATTTCTCATCAAGCAAATCCAGCTCTTTCAACCTTATTTTTGCATTTTCATCGTCTGTAATAGACTGATGTACTGCCACTCTGAGTGACGCTACTTGTATTTCAATCGGGATAACTGCTTATATACCATAGACCAGCGAATATGGTGTTGCTCTTGTTGTCATGCGATGAGTGGTTTTGTATGCCCATAATGCTTCTTGTAACCTCTCGTCCCAATCATGCTTGTTCCTTGTCACTGTTTTCTTCGGTATCTTGACTATCATTTTATTAAACACCTCTGCTAATCCATTGACCAGTGGATCGGGAGAGAAAAATTATCTTTCGGGTAGGCTTCGTTCAGACCTCTAAAGTCAACACACACTCTGACTTATCCGTTTTTCTTCTTTACAAGGACAATGTTCGATATCTACTTGGGATATTTAACCTCCCTGATAAACCTGACTTTTATCAACTTATTGACTTCTTTTTCTATCTAGGGAACCAAGTTCGAATGAAATCACCTTTGCGCTTATTTAACCGGCCTTTTCTCTTTAGAGATATTTAATCGGTGCATTGCTACGAAAGGCTCCAAATCAGGCATTTCTGCATATGTCCAGGCGAAGACATCTTTATTTTCTTTGAGAAGTTGAACGTATTTCTCAGACTCCTGTTCAGGAAGACCGGCATTGACAAATGTGTTCCTCGGCTCTTCCTCCATACCCAAGTTTATCTCTCACAAACTATCTATTGTCAATTGCCCCATGTCTTCTATCTGCTTTGGAGTCATTTCAAGATGCTCGACTGTTTTAGGATCCTCTTCTGATAACTGCTTAGTTGTAACCATGTTCACTGATGACTCTATCCCCAGTCCTTGAAATTTTCTATATTTTTCCTGACCAATCGCAATAGAAATTTGAATTCCTCTCCCATGATTCAAGCAGGTGGGTTCTTCATAATCAAAACCCATGTTTTTCATGATCTTCTTGCTTGTCGGGCTATATTTTTTGAGATCATGAGGTGGCAGCCTACTACAGTACACATTATTCTTGGTCTCTTCTCCTATCTTCACTTCCACCGAGGTGTAAATTTTATTAGTTTCGAATGCTTTGTGCTAGCCTTGACCTGAAATCTTCCTGGAGTGGCCGAAAATGGCTTATTCCTTTCAACATACGGCAATGGTACTGTATAATTGGACTGCAAAATTTTCAACTGCTCGGGTGATAACAAGGTTAGTAGCAATTATCCCGGTTGTCTCATATGTTTTGGTATAAAATAGAATTTCTTCTTTATTTCTGCAGTCCTGGATGACTCTGCCTTTTCAATTTATTTTTTAATCACATTTACTTGAATGTCCTTGAGGACTCTACTTTCATCATTCTTTCTTTCTTCTTCAGCGAATCCTTTATAATAACTGGCATCCATAAAGAAGGACTCGGCCTCTGTTTATGGCTTTACATTATTACTTTATACTGTATTCCATGTTTACAGTATTTAAAGCATTGGTGTAAAGAGAGGGTACAATGCTGTACTGATGTATCCATGGCCTTCCTAAGAGAAGATTTTATGTCGTCACTGCATTTATGACATGGCACACGACATTAGTTGTCAGTTCTCCTATTTCCAGCGTCACTGTAATCTTACCGAGTGCGCGTTACCCATCTTGATTAAAACCCTGTATCATCATTCCACTAGTGCGTAGATCTGAATGACAATGACCCAGTTTACTCAACATCGAGAGTGGCAAGAGATTCACTGTCGACCCATTATCTATCATAATCCGCTTGACCTTCTTCCCACGGATATGGCCTTCCATCATTAGTGGCCTGTTATGCTCTACCTCACAGATCAAATCATTATCGGAGAAGGAAATGACTGGTAAGCAATTTTCTTGCTTATTGTGCTCTTCACGTCTTATCTCTACCAGTAAGGTTTCTCTGGCATTATGATTAGACAATGCTCGGACCAAGCTCTGCCAAAATTCCTCTAATAACTTAAGCGCATCGTAGACGCTTAATCGAGTTGGTATACCCTTTAAATGACTTACTACATCATAAGTCACCTTTGCCGCCTCCTGTCATCATCGTGCTGCCTTTCAACGACTTCTTTTCTTGTAATCCTACTTTCTACTTTACAGGACTTGTTATCTTCTTTCCTGATCGTAGTGTAATCACCACTACCTTCTTTGTCATCTTACAGTTCTCTTTCTCTTTCGTATCCCGAACCTTTTCTCGGATCGTGAGCATATTCACCGTCGCCATGGTACCCCTTTCTTTTTCTTTACCAATTACTATTTCACCTCTGTCTATCATTCGTTGTATTATATATTTCAATGTATAGCAATTCTCCGTTGGATGCCCTACCAGGCAATGATAGCGGCAAAAATCTCTCTCCTTAGTTCTCGTCATATCTTTAGGGTGTTTGGGTTCTGGTAATTCTATCGTGCCGGCTTTTAGCAGTTAGTTCATCATAGGAACATCTTCCCTGTCGAACGCAAACCCCTCGTGAGAATTGAGCATCTTGGGCCTTTTTCCACTGTATCTATTTCTTGGTTGATTCCATACTTCTTTTCATTCCGGCCTCTTTTCCCTGGAGTCCCTTATATCTTTGCTTCTCTTGTCATGATCGATGGTATTTACAGACATCCTGTTGGGTACCCTCTTGGTTGTCTCATGGTGAAATGCTGGCATCTTAGGAGTCATCAATTCCAAAGCATGAGCCTTAGTGGCCAGGTCACGGAAAGTTCTGATGTCAACACTAGTGAGTCCAAACCCGATTCCGTTTCCATAGAGTTCAGGCACATCTTGACCTATTCCATTTCTTTTGGCAACTGCCTACACGAGGCTCCCAATGTCTTTCATCTGTCTATAAACTTTTCTACCGGTTCTCCTTCACTCTGCTGTAAGGAAGCCAATTCCGTAGTACTAACATCATGTTCCGAAGAGAAGAAGTTTGACATAAAGGCGTCTTGCATTTGTTCCCAAGTACATATCGACCCTGGGGCCAAGCTGAAATACCACCTGAATGCTTTGTGTGACAGTGACAACCCGAACAATCGTAAGTAATACTACGGTATCGTAGAAAAATTTCTCATGCTAGTAATGAAGTGCATTAGTGTTCCTTTAGAGATCCTTCCCCATTAAACTTTTAAAAATCTAGATGCTTGAAGTTGGTAGGAAATGGGATATCTTCTACCTCCCTTGGATACGACATTCGGTATCTGAAACGGCCAGTATTTTCATGCTCTCTCTCTATTCTGACAGCTTCTTCGATGACTTGCCTCACCTCATCTTGTGTTAGGGTTCTCGCGGCTAGAACAGACCCTTGTGATCCCGCTCCTTGTGGTTGAGAGCCTTCATGTTGGTTTTCTTATCCATTCATTGTACTCATCATCGGGGGAACCGCTGTCTGGGCTACATTATGCGCATGGGGTTGCTAAGGCCTCTCTAAGTTTCTGCATTCTTCCATTAATGCTCTTTGTGCTTCTGCCATTTCATTCGTACGATCCTCTATAGTCGACACAGTGTGCTGATTTGTCTCGGCTATTTGTACTGCGATTTCTCCACTCTTTGATGAAGCTGTAGTGAGAGTGGGGTGAGATTATGTCGACGTAATAGGACTTATCTAGGGCGATATGGACATTAGTGAACTTGCCATTAACGCTTTACCTTTTTGCTCTTTCGTCCATCTGACCCTTGGGGCGACCAAAGCTGGAAAGTCACGCGATGCTAACTGTGGAACTACTCGCTTAGAATAGTCACAGGAGGAGCGAGTTCAAGATTCTTTCTACCTACATTACGCGTTATTGGCCCTCTAACTCATTCTAGGGCTTCTTGCATTTCGTGAAATCTTCCTACGAGACATTACAATAGATTCTTTCTACCTATATTAGTGTACTTTGGGGTTTGGTTTCATGTCATGTACTTTGGGGTTTGGTTTGGTGTGTATTCTATTACGAACCTGGTCAGAGTGAAACGGAAGATCACTTTTCTTACAGAAATTGTCAATGGTTGTAATTTGTAGTTGGATTCAGAAACCTTCGATCATAAAATACAACTATAGTTAGTATCTGAAGAATCATATAATCTATCTTAGAGATGAAGGGGAGGATGTTCCCACTAAGAGTCGCCATTTTGGTGTCAGATAGATGCCAAACTATGATGAAAGTTCTTAACTATCTCAATGTTAATGTTAAATAAGATAGATGTCCCCAACAAAGTCGTCATTTTGTTTCGAATAAGAAACAAATGCATTCGATTTGGTATATTATCTTATTCGAACATAACAAAGAGAGAGAGTATTAAGAACAATCATCATATTTTATTAGTACTGAGTTCATTTACATCCTCAAACATTCCTAATTCTAAGATAGATTATTTAGAATATACAAATTGACAAAGTTCAAATATCCAAGTCAGATATCAAATCCGGCAGCATTTCATCATATAATTTGATCATCTCTTTAAGAGGAATATGACTTGAATATCTCTTCTACTGATTTCTCCTCTTGAAGCTTAAACAGAATAAATTTAAGGACTTGGCCATTTTAGCAGCATATCGGCTCTTTAATCATCATGGACTGTAAGGCAATCTGGTTGTGCGGACTCGCGCAACCGATATGGTTTGCGGGGGTCCGTACAAACCATCAGAACTTCTCCCCTACCTTCAGTCTTCCTTCTTGCCCTGCTTCTTCTCCCAATTCTTCAATGGTCTAAATGAAGAGGGGGAGTGGGTATTTATAGGCCCTCGCACTGTGGCACCTCGATTTTGGCGCCATGGGACCCACCTTTCAATGCTTGAGATCTTTTACAAAGAATCAGTCGTGAAGTCCATAGAGCAAACCCGCGCAACGGATATTTCGGATATTTCGGATATCGGTTGACTCACCTTTCACTTTTACAAAGAATCCCATGCAAAACCCGCGCAACGGATATTTCGGCGGTTGACCCACACAAACGACCTTTAAGTCACTTCATTCGTCTTCTTTTCCAATTTTCTTTCTATTTCTCAATCTTCTTTTGCTTTAATCCTTTCTTCATTTTTTTTATGCCTCAACAGAGATTGATATTTCACATTCCGGATTGGTGAACCACAAATCCTTTATCTTGTACTCTCTTTACTCGTAGTTGTTGCCACCATAGACGCTCCTAACAAAAATTCCTACTTCCTTTCCAACAAAATGTTAGCAAGATTTAAATGGATGCAATGCACATAGGCATGCTCTCCAAATCGGGTGCCCATGAAAAGGTCTTTCTTTGTTTTCTTCTCCTCCTTACATAATATTCATTTAATTAATGAGATTGTTGATTTGCTTTTGTGCCAGTCTAGATGGGGCATCAAATCAACATACTGAGATGGATTGATGTGGTATGAGATGAATCCTATTCTACAGGGGGGCATATTTCCCACACTACACCAAAATACCTCTTTAGGAATGGTTTAAAACCGTTCTTAAACCATTTAGGAACGGTTTTCAACCGTGGTTAAATAGCGCATTGTAAAAAATTAGGAACGGTTCTTAACCGTTCCTAAAGTAGGGTGTCGCAAAAAATTAGGGACGGTTGAAAACCGTTTCAAATATTCAATTTTCATCCCAATTCTAATTTCTTCTTGATTTTTGGGAACAGTAATTTTTCTTATTTAAAAATGGTTTTAAACCCATAAATTAAATAAATAAAGATAAGTTCCTAGAATAGCCTTTTGGGATTGTCCAGCCCGTAATAAATGGCTCAAGAAAGGGGAACATGTTAATTTTCTTATAGAAGGTACCAAAAATTTGATCTCGGTTCTCAAATTATATATTTATTTTTCTTGAATGATTCAAGCATCGCAAAGTAAAGCAAGTGCAAATGTGGATGAAAGAAGCAACAAAAGTAGCATGACTAATCATTATTGATTCATCCTCAATCCACTAACTATTAATTTGAACATACATCAATTTACACAAACTTGGCATCAACCAATGAGTACAAGATACAGAAAAGAGAGTACTTGTAATAAACTACTTGAATGATATTAACATTTGAGAGAATCTCAAATGTATTAGACCAAAAAATTATCATCAGGTTCAACTTCTAGTGTCTCCATGGACAAACACGTGGCAGAACTGAAAAATGAAATTAGAAAAAGAAAATTCTCAATTGCTGGTAGATCGTGACTGCATATCTTATTCAGCCATAGACTGCAAATGCTATTCTCCATGAGAAACATGGTTTACCATAACTGTTATCCTTATTGATATCCTTACAGTGAGAACTAGTAAAACTTATAGGCTTATCATGCAAGACATACAACAAGCAGAGTGCCAAGATTAATGTGGTGTAAATATTAAATAGTAAAGGTTTAATAAATACCTCATATGTCCAGCCATCAACAACAAAGACATCTAGTGAGAAGCCATCCACTGTAGAAAAAGCATATGCTCTTGGATATTCAGACCAATCTCAGCAAGCTAAGCATTTAACTGAAAAAATAAGAAAGATGAAACTTTTGCAATTCAATTGAAGGAGAATGTATTATGATAAGGTGACCCACAATCTTATTTAGTTAAGTGCATATGAAAGAATATTTGGCTTACTCAACAATAAAAACCAATAATTATGGAAAAAAAAGAAGAGAGTAAATTACCTGACTAGGAGCTTTGGCTTATCATCTGTTGAAAAGGTTATTTTATGCATGGACCTACATATTATCAGAATATGGAAGCATGAATCCAGATTTCAGAGAAATCATAGTAGCAATAATGGTGTTGAGGAAGACCTACAGAAACTGCAGTAAGTTGGTTCATTTTCTTAACGAAATCAATGAGCTCAACCAAGTCACGCTAGCTGACATTTCAACCATAGAGAATATCTAAACTTTACAAAAAAAAAAAAAAAAAAGAGTCTAAACTCAAACTCATTTCCCACTAACTTTCCAACAGATCTTAAATATTGGATATCTTGCTTTGGTTTGGCAACTCTGGGTGGCTTTTGATCTATGAATTTGGAAATGCTATAGCAAACAATATTCCATGCGGAATGGATCAAAACATGAAGATGCAACACCAATTTTTGACAAAGTAGTTCTCAATAAGGTATCTAAAGTACTAGTTTCTTGTGTCAACAATCTAAATCTAAATTATGAAAACGTTAAATGGTTGATTGGTGGAAAGTTGGAATAATTACAAAGGACAAATGTTTTACAGTATGGACCATGCATAATGGCAGCACTCGATGAATCCTCTGCATCACCAAAAGGTAGCCTCACCTATGCAGTTAATTGGCTGAGCAGAAACAAATATTTGCTCCACCGAGCAGAATATAATTTCACTTTTTCACATGGTTTCACCTAAAGGCAGAACAAAGACTAAGCATACCATCCGGGATTTAGTATCATCCAAATGGAAGTCCCATCCAATGGTGGTGAGAGGAAGAAGTAATAGTTACCCGGTGTTCTCATCATGTACGAAGAATATCAAGTAGCCATCATCCGCTTCCGAAGTGATGCCAGGCTTACGAGGAACAAATATCACCTCTGTACCAAATCTTCCAGCTCCCAACTCAAAGATGCGTGGAATGTTTCCTCCAACTTGAAGCTTTGATTTCCCAACCTCTGGTACCACGTGCAAATCAAACTTGATGATGCCTTTGACCATTTCAATGTTGTCAAGAAACATGGTTCCATAAACAAACCATTGTTTCCTTAATTAACAAAAGATAACTAAATACATAGGAAGATGATTAAAATAACTTGGGTCTTTAATGAAGTTAGTGAACACCCAAAAGATAACAAAGACACCATCGATTTAAAAAGAAGGATTCTTTTAAAACATTTAAAAAATGGATAGATACCCCAGAATCTTGATGGTGTATCTTACTGGGAAAAAAAGAAAAAAGAAAAGAAGAAAGATACAACTGTATCAAAATGGTGCACTAATTGACAAACCACTCCCCACAAAAAAGAAAACTGTCACTGCAAAATGTACCCACTATTGGGTACATCTAGAAACATGAAATAAACTTCCCCATTCAAAGATGTTCTCGTAATTAAATGTGAAATGTACATTATAAAAGCATTTGAATCCAAAGTATTGGCCACATCATGTGAAAACAAATAAACTACCCCATTAAAAGGATGACTTCACGAATTTCCTTTTATCAGTAATGGTGGTGATAAAAGAATATAACATACAATTGCAGGACTACTTGTTCATCTAGAAGACCAGTGGAACTACTAACTATAGAAATTGAAGTTAATTGGTCCTTCGGTATCAAGTTTCTTTTCCAACAGTCTTCCAGAAATAAGAAGCGAGTTCTCACATTATCCCCTTCAAACGGTTTCAAAATCTAAGCTCTATGGCATTGCCAACATCAAAGGGGTAAGGAATAAAGACATACCTGCCAATGTAACTCTCATTAATCTGAGGAAAATCTACAACAGATGCTGATAGCTGCTTTTATGAAGCAACATCGTGGGGTCAAATTTTGATGAGGTTTGTTCATGGGACAAATAATATGGGATTAGTATTTCATAAGCAGAATGAGCAAGAAAGATTCAGTATAAAAAACCCCAACAGATCTATGTTCTGTTCTTGTCTCTTGATTACTTGGAAGTCTAAAAGGAATTGGCAGTCTTGCAACCTAACCTTATAGGATAATATCAAACCAATTGACCTTCTTTTGTAACCTCAATTGTGCATGTGAAATTAGTAGGAATGCAGAATAGAAGGGAAATTCACCAAACCAAACATGACTACAAACTTTGTAAAAATAAAAAATAAAAAAATTCAGCATTGACTATGGCTATTAAATTCAATTTGACCAACTCACCATGAAGAATTTGAAGAGAACTAGGAACTAAATACTATTACATCAACATTCTTTATATCTTCTCCTTAGACCATATCAGGTAATTATTGTCATTTCTCGTAGATAAATTTGCACATATGCGCACATGCATTTGTATTGTTTCCAATAAAAGAAATTCTTTTGTTTCTTCCAAGCATCAATAATTAAGCATATCCAATAAAACCTTGTGTCAAGGTAATGCAAGCCAGCCAATAGAGTAAATCAGTTAAAGTGTTAAATTCAAATCATAGACAGACAACAAATAGATCTCGGCTTTAAAGATGTCAAAGGTAACTGAGTGAAAAAGAAAAGTCTCCCCACTAATGATTAAGATTGAAGAATGGGAGCATGCTACAAAGGACTAGAAACACAAACACACATCTAGGACCCCTCGGTGCCCAGGCCATTTAACCCTGCTTGATATGACATATAGGATTATGATGCAAAATGCACATCAGGCATAGTAAGCTTGAAATGTTTCCTGAGACATTGTTGTTGGTCTGTTAAAGGAAAATAAGAAAACTCAACATTATGGAAGATAAAGCAATTTGGGAGCTCAAACCATCTGATTTGAAGCTCATCTTTTAAATATCGTGGGAGTACACCAAAGCGAGCTTTCATTGTTGCATCAAATGAGAAGATTAGCTTCCCACCCTTTACCATTTCATGAAAATAGGAGTAAAGCAAGCAAAGAATTCTAGTTAATGCAATGGAACTAGCTTCACAACTATTGATTGCTCCAAACATTAACAAAAGGCATAAACTACACCTATGCATCATGTTTATCCAAAAATCCCAAATATCACAAATCATATAAGATTCCAAACAATTTAGAATCGATCAATCGCTGTGAAATGCCAAGTTATTTACCCAAGGCGCACACGATCCATATAGAGCAAATGTCTTGAATGCCTATTGATATTTGATATCTGATAGTGGTATTGCAACTAAAGTGAATTCAGTATCATTTCATATTTTTAAGTCATGTACATTTAGTTTGCTTTGGGTACTAGTTCAGGTACGACCAATGGTTACAAAAGCAGATGCAACGGAGTCTAAAGTACTTGAATCCAAGGCCACAACCTAATTGATTTCCATACAATGGATCAATCAGCTATGAATACCATTTTATAGATGGACCTGGAAGTTAAAAGAATGTAAGTGCCTGTTGTAGTTCTCCACTCTAAGGGTTGAGAAACCTTTAACAAGGAAGTGATCACAGATTCAACCAAGGCAGCTAATTTTAGCTTGAATTGAAAATTTAGCCAAATTAATGATAGACAAGACACATTCTTACAAATTGGGTGATTTTTACAATAAAAATTGAATGAGAACACTATAGTTTCTCCTCTTTCTTGTATATTTTTTTTTATCTGGGTGAATTTTAGGAACTAAGAGAGTCTTTTGCACCCTTCACCCCATCTAATATACCTAATGTTAATGATCAAGAAATGTAACATTGTAACTTCAGTGTTTTCTACCTTTTTGGCATTAACCTTTCTTCCTTTCAAGTTCTTCTTCATATGGAACTTCTATATTTTATCTATCTTTCCTATTATTCCTCTGTCTACTTCCTAAACCCTACCTATGCTTTCCTCTTTTGCATTCATTCCCATTGAGTTAAACTTGAGAGCACAATTGCTGAAAAACCAAACAGCAAAGCCTGAAAGCAGCAAAGCAAGGGAACAAACAGCTACAAAGCATGTGATTGCTAAGAAATCCTGCCTAACCTGTAGAAATAATAAAGGAAAGGCATGATGATAATCACGTTTGCATATACCCACCTAACACATGTATTTAATCATTAGATTGAAGCTACATGTCCATAGCGTCTTTTTTCACTATTTTCCTCAATTTTATTTTATTTTTTTCACAGTTTCCTTGCATCTCTTTACAATCAGATTGGTGCTTTTAACCAATTTCTCAAATGCTGGGCTGAGTCATGGAGTTCTATGAAACTCAGCTAGGTCGGGCATGGAAACCAGAAGACAGATTTCCAACTCAGCTAATGAATTGAATTATGAATGTTCTGTTTATCCATGAAAAACAATGAACATGATAAGCATTAGAAACAAGGAAGCATCCTCTAACACTATAATTACATTCTTATAAACTACTACTAGAAAGTAACATAATCAAAATTTGAAGACCAGTCATTCATATGAATGCTTAGGAATGAAATTAGTTCATCTTTTGTTCACTGATCAAGATTAGCATTGCAATTCAATTCAATGTTTTAAAGTTCATCCAAACAATTATAGAAAAAATAATAATAAAAAGACTACTATCGAAACTATAGAGCCACTTACCATCGAGTCCTCAACCAATATATAGGGACATGATCCCAATTGCATCTCGAGCAACGATGAAGCTATTGTCATGAGTGGCCAATGACGAGGGCAGATGCAGATTAGCCTGCAATGCCTCACTTCAATTGAAACAGAATGCCAACCAATCCAAAGGTTTATATAAATGTAGAGACATGAAGTGTAGGTTTTATGAGCTTGTAATGTTCAACCTCTCAAATCCATGTCTAACAGCAACCTAGTTTATATGTCTAAGTCATATAAATTATATTTGTTGAAGTAGAAGATACCTTGAGGATTTTTCAATTTCAACATGAATACAAAATGTAAAGAAAGAACCAAGTGCATCAAATCAATGAAAATGTCAAGAAATAGATTCCTTTAATATCTTCAATCAGCAAGGATGGTTATTGAGAAAGAGGAATTTGTAGAAGGACAAGAAAAGCTGTCCACAAGTCATCCATGATGTGGGCTGCAGAACATGGCTCGGATCATTGCAAGATGGGCCCCACAGTTACAGGAAGCAACATTCTTTGAAAATATCAGATTTTATTCTTGTTAAACCTGCAATCAGTTGAAAAATCCAAAAAACTCTGTGATAACTCCCACAATCTTATGTATTTTCTTTTTCGCTTTCTTGTGATTACTTTCATAGCAACTTCATATCTAAATTTGTAGAAGATCATGACTAGAATCAGCCCAGAATTTATCCATTTACATCAATTCCCCAAGAAAAACTCTAGACTTCACTTGTGTTTCATACTCTAGCCTGACTAATTATTTAGAATCTAAAAAGAGAGATTATTAGAGATCAAGTAAAAGAATCATAAAAGTTAAATCCTCCATGAAAAAGCTTTTTATCTAAGGTTATCCTGGTCTATTGGAAATGGAAAATGGATTTACATGTGCATGTAGACACAAAAACACAAAAAATGAAAAGAACAAGAGTTCATTAGATGCATATGGAGAGTTATGTCAATGCAGACACCCACACACACACACGCACAAAAATAGAGATTCAAATGATGACTACTAAAGAGAAATTCATAGATTACAGAGAAAATAGTAGTTTCGAAGAGAAAAGAAAACATTTATGTGTCAACTGGGAGATAGAAGAAAAATGGGAAAAAAAAATATAAACACACAACTGACTAGTACAATGAAGTAGAGTGATATAACAATTAGCAATCAAAGAAATATAAGATAACTGTAGACAAATAACTAATGCTACATATGTCACGCCTCGAACTTTAGTACTCGAGTTGGCTAGGCCCAAACACAAATTCCAGGACTGTGAGTTGTACTTAAAAAAAATATAGATCGCAACTCACATTATTTTTATGCATTTTCAAGGTAATCGAAGCAACTAAAAAGGGTCAAAATAATTATCATTAAATAACATCCACAAATCAATCATTGAATATTTAGTTACGTTGATATTAAAAAATAATTAATAACAACATATATTGATCTTTAATTAACTTCTAAATAAGGGAAAAAGTCTTCAATGTTGTCCAACTGATTCTTCATATACAAACCCTGCAAAATAATCTATACAGGTGTGAGCGCGATAGCTCATAGGGTCACATCCTTCCCAAAATTGAAAATTCTACATTAACATAAATAAAATTCAATAATACAAATATGATTAATTAGGAGTATTGAATTGTCATTTTACATGACAACAATAATAATTTATTTTTTGTAATAACAAAATAAGACAATGTAGTCATCTAAAATCCTTTTTGGTTCAATCCAGGGCAGAGCACTCGTGTGTGTTGATCCTTTTAGGGAATGACCCTAGGCAGAGCACCAGTGAGCACCGGTGTTGATCCTTTTAGGGAATGACCCTCAGCAGAGCACCTGATGAATAAACTTTTAGGGTAAATACCTAGGGCAGAGCACCCGTGTGTGTTGATCATTTTAAGGAATCGCCCACGGTAGAGCACCTTGATTCCTTCGGAAATGACCCTAGGGAGAACACCCATACCGTGCCGATCCTTTTAAGAATGACAATGGTCCTTTCAGGGCAGAGCACCCATAATATAATTAAAAGCATTTAACAATAATTAAATGAATTTATTCCACATATTAAAAGTTTAATAAATGCATTCTACATCACATAAAACCAAAATCAAATGACTTAAATCAGCAATATGAAATAAATAATTAATGAAATGAAAGTATATAATAATGTAGTCTTTTCAATCGGAAAAATCACCTACCTGGTATGTTGAGTGGAGGTTGAATGGCATAGTTTGGACGTTGCGAGGATCGGTGATATCTACTTCCTATTCACTTGATCTGTTGTGGGATGGTTGGTGTGATCTCAAGATGTCTTGTGGGTGTCCTTACTGTTATTACCTCGGTTACGACCATGACACTTTTTAAAATATGGTGGATGTGATCTCCATATGATGGTTTCGCTGAAGAGTGCAGTGCAGAACTTTGTTGCATGGATAACAACCCATTCTATGGAGGTGGCCTATAGACTCTCTTAGGTGGTCCCTGATTTTATGGTTGGCAAAGAGGAAGGGGTCGTGCATAGACATATAACATGGTCTTCATATCCACAGCTGTAGTAGGATTTTAACAGTAGTGATGTAGAGTATGATCATGGTAGGTATAACTAAAGCAACCTAAAAATACTTTAAGTCCTAGCTACTTTATTTACAAGTGATCTACTCTAAAGGCATCAGGTCAGGCGTTCATGATAGAGTGACATGACTCAAGTCATTTACAAGTACAATATATGATTGGTTGAAGATGTCTTTTACAAAAGATTTATTCGATTTCCAATGAAGGATTTAGTGGCTGTAGTTAGTATACGTGATGGTTCAACAGGGACGGTGCTGAGATATATATTGAAGTTGAAGAGCAAAAATTTTTGATGTTGAAGGTACTGTTCCATTTGATGCATTGGATAGTTTTAAACATTAGATTGGTCTAATTTTATTTTATTTTATTATATATATTTTAATTAGTATGTTGAAGATTTGTTAGGATTACAAGGAAGATTAGACGATCTAAAAGACTTACACATAAAGATTAAGAGAATAACAGTTGTGATACGTACCAAGGTTGTTGTGCATAAATTTTATTTTTTTTTAAAATCAGATTATGAGGATATTGTTCCTGCTAATGTTTCTAGTATTTGTAAGTATCGGATTGGTCTAAAACTTTTTATATCAGTGCATCTATTAGTTTATTATAACTTTATAAAATTTTGGCTTAATCCAAAGTTTACAAAAAATCCTAAAATTCAGAAAATTAGGTTTGCACAGAAGTAGACGATTTCTGACTAGTATACACCTAAATTAAAATAGCTATAGAAGAAATCTAGAATTATATATATATATATATATATATATATATATATTCATAAAACTACACTTGTTAATCTACGACTGAGATTTTGAATTTCCTTAAATGGAGTTATAATTAATTAGTTATGATTTTTATAATTCAAGTTTTTCTGCTTACTATTGTTGTCCAACTCACCGTAGTAGGCTAAAAATTCTTAAAATTTTCTTAGGGTCCAGTTTTGGGCTGTTAATTCAGTGTCAAGCCTTATTAATATCATATTTGATGTCATACAGATACATAGGGTTTGCTAAGTTCATATTTTATTTTTATTTTTTTATCACAAAAGGAAAAAAAAATCTTATATTTGGTTCTCTGATTCAATCTCTATCATAGGCCCACAAATTGATTCTATCTTAGGATTAATCTAATCATTAGTATAACATACATCTAAGGTCCTCGTGAGAATCTAAAACCTAGGCTCTGATACGAATATGTCATGCCCCAAAATTCGGTACCGGAGTTAGCCAGGCCCAAACCCGAATTCTAGGATTGTGAGTTGTACTTAAACAGAATATACATCAAAACCCACATTATTTTCATGCATTTTCAAGGCAATTAGAACAACTAAAAAGGGGTAAAATAATTATCATTAAATAACATCCACAAATCAATCATTGAATATTTAATTACATTGATATTTGAAAATAATTAATAATAACATACATTGATCTTTAATTAACTTTTAAATAAATAAGGAAAAAAGTATTCAATCTTGCCCAACTGATTCTTCATATATAAACCCTGCAAAATAATCTATACGGGTGTGAGTGCAACAGTTCGTAGGGTCACATCCCTCCCAAAATTGAAAATTTTACATTAACACAAATAAAACTTAATAATAAAAATACGATTAATTACGAGTATTAAATCATCATTTTACATGACAACAATAACAATTTATTTTCGTAATAACAAAATAAGACAATGTAGTCATCTAAAATCCTTTTTGGTTCAATCCAGGGCAGAGCACTCGTGTGTGTTGATCATTTTAGGGAATGACCATTGGCAGAGCACCGGTGTTGATCCTTTTGGGGAATGACCCTTGGCAGAGCACCTTGTGAATAAACTTTTAGGGTAAATAACCAGGGCAGAGCACCTGTGTGTGTTGATCATTTTAGGAAATCGCCTAGGGCAGAGCACTAGTGCTGATTCTTTCAGGAATGACCCTGGGCAAAACACCCGTACCGTGCCGATCCTTTTGGGAATGACCCTAGGCAAAGCACCCCATAAAAATAACATAATGGTCCATTCAGTGTAGAGCACCCATAATATAATTAAAAGCATTTAATAATAATTAAATAAATTTATTTCACATATTAGAAGTTTAATAAATACATTCTATATCACGTAAAACCAAAATTAAATGACATAAATCAGCAATATGAAATAAATAATTAATGAAATGAAAGTACATAATAATGTAGTCTTTTGAATTGGGAAAATCACCTACCTGGTGTATTGAGTGGAGGTTGAATGGCATAGTTTGGATGTTGCAGATTGAAGATAGATACAATGGACAGTCGAGATTTCTCGATTTATAGGTTGGCTTGAAAATGAAAAGAGAAAGGAGGAAGAATCAAAGAGGTTTTCAATCTGCATGGATTGCATTGTGAAAGCCTTCCAAATCCCTTACTATAAAGGAAGCTAGGTGGGCCTAACAAGATGTTTGTGAGAAATCCATTCCATCCAGCTACTTTGCTGGGTTGTAATAATACATGATTCTAAAGGTAAGGCAGATTTGGAATTTAGGTGGGCCATAAGATTAGAAACAGTGGGGTTGAACGTTTGCCATTAAGATCTTCTTGGGTTGATGGTGAGCGGTCTGGATTATTTGATGGGTTCTACCAATGAAGAATGGTTGAAGAAGAAAGAGGAGAGTTTGAATGGGGGAGGAAATTGGGGAGAGAGGTTAGGTCATGCGGTGACGTGTACTAGCACGTCACTGCATTATTTTTTTTTCTTCATTTTTTTAAACGACGGTCGGCCTCGCAGAGAAGGCAATATAAATCCACTCCATCCATTATTTTTGCTTGATCATACTAGGGCATGGACCTAAAAAATGAGGTCGATCCGAAGTTCCAATGGGCCACACCATTAGAAATAGTGGGAAGTGAGATGATGTAACGCCCTGAAAATCGAGGGTCGGGCAGCAACTCAACTCCTAAGCTCCAAAAAATCACTTATGCAACATTTATGCTTATGATTCAATATTGTCTGTGTTGGTGCATTAATCATGAGTGGGATTACACCAAAACAGTAATTCATACTCCAGATCAGTTGTAAAACGCAAGCGGAAGACTGAAAGATATAAATAAACATATATAAGTCAAAAGATCACAATCGATCTCCAGAGTATGAATATAACACTGAGTCACCATGTACATGAAATATTACAAAAGTCAAAAGTCACAAAAATAGTTCAATTGTAATACAACCCTGTAGCCCCACCGAACAGGAGAGCCTATGCGAATCCATCAGAGAACTGCATATAAGAGTACTCATCCTTATCGTCGTAATAATCAGGCTCCGCCTCGGGAGTAACGCCATCATCTGAAATCAAGACAGAGTTTGGTTGGTATTAAAAATATCATCCCGTAACGTGGGAGTGAGTGATCAACTCAGTGGAACAATAAAGCATAGGTTAACATGTTATCAATTCAGTCAAGTAGTAAATAGCTAACCTATTTCATCAAACTGCTGAATACGAGAGCTTAGCAAACCTATCGAACTTGTTACGATTCTACGATAAAAGGTGAGAACTTTAGGTGTATAGGTTACGGTTTTCAATGCTTTCAATGTCAGATAATGATAGATTTATGATTTGCATGCAATTGCACATGTACAAAGTGCTGTCTATTTTCCGTTTCGATTAAAGACGAAGAATATGGAATTTTACATATTCTAGATATTTGTAGAAAGTACCGTATACATATAAATTTTGAAAATGTGTTTGCCATGTTTATTGCTATATGAACATATTATATATGTATAAAATACTTGTTTGGTGAAAGGGCTCGCCCTAATACATGTTTTGCTAATATACACTATGTATGTTGAAATAGTGTATTCTAAGTGTTTGTGAAAATGCTTGTAAGAGTAAGTGCTTGGATGATAGTGCCTTAGGTAGGTGTTGAGATGGGATTCTCAACTACCTTAGAGACGTATATAATTTCCTTCATGTTGGTTGTTTAATTTAATCACTTACTTAGGAAATATATGTGTTTGTATTTCTTATTTACTTTGTGCTTTGTAACATGCTTAAATTACTTTGTTTATTATGCTTTACTCCACATGCTCTGAATAAGTATTGATTACGTTTGGGACTATGATTATAGTCCAGACAATCGGTACCAGACTTGAGCTCGTGGTTGAAAAACATTTCGCCACGTAGGATTGTTTGACGAACCCGAGTCGTACTTCAGTTGGCGACAGTGGTTAGGCCACGCGAATTGCTTATGCACTTCATGTCGTTCAATTATTGTGCGCTCGAGCTAGTCAGGCTCGTCAAGTAACCCGATATGTCCAATGTATATTCACCATGTTTGGACGCTATCGCTTGAACCTAGGATACCAAACTTACCAGTGGAATCTCGTTAACCATGGTAGCTCGATCTGCTAAGACTCATGAGCTGGGCATGGTGGTATGGGACACCGTGGTCGAGCTGTCAGCCTACGCTGGGGCCACGTGCCTCCCCGTAGTGTCCATTGAGCAACCAGACTCGTGAGCCGATTATGGTGGTATAGGACACTATATTCGAGCTGTCGACCTACACTAATTGGTGACGAGCCCTTTGTAGTGACCTCGAGCATACTCTGAATTTGCAGTGAGGCGATGAGTTTTGCCCCGATGTATAGAGTATGAACTAGGTGTATATCAATTTAGTGATGAACCGTTAAAAAGGTGATGGGGGAGTGGTGTAACAATTGTGTGTAATACTGTGTCTTCGAGGGCAGACCCGTCAAAGAGTTACCTGTAGGACAAAGGCATACGTCGGCTCTGCATAAGCACTTGCCATCACCTCTGGTTGGGTGCTCCCCGTAAAACCACACTATCGTATGAGATTATCTAGGTTTGACGACCCTAGAATGGATCATGTATGGGAATGATACAAGGGAGATACCTTAGTTTCTCAATCCTACTCTTTGAAATGGACTAATAACAACTCGATAATCATGCTCATCATCGCACTGCATGTGACTGGAAGATGTGGAGCACTGAGAAATGAAAGCATGTCGCAAACGTAAGATTGTGTCGCAAGAGGGAGTGTGTGGTGAGGGCATCCATCATGACTGCATTCATACTTGCATTAAAAAGAGTAGTTAGGAGTATTTGATGGTATTGTTTTATCATTACTGCTTGACTAAATTAATAACATGTTAACCTATGCTTTATTATTCCACTGAGTTAGCTACTCACTCCCACATTACGGGACGATGTTGTACACACCAACCAAACTCTGTCTTAGGTGTAGATGAGGTGACGACTCAGGAGGCCGAGCCGGACTATGACAAGGATTAGGACGAGTTCTCATATATGCAGTATTCCGGTAGTTTTGACTAGACCGCCTGGATCGATGGGACTTATAGGACTTACTTCTCTAGTTGTACTTTTGACATTTTGATTGTAAAACAGATATATGTATATAGTGACTGTATTTAGGCACGCGTGGGTGGACCCTTTGCTTGGGTTCACTACTGAGATTGAGATAGTTTTGTTTCTTTTACCTACATATATATATATATATATACATTTTACCTAAAACGATTTAGTCTTCCGCTTTTCTCTCCTTTATACAATTGATCCGGGAGTATGAATTACCTTGTTTTGGTATAATCTCAAGTCAGTATGTGAAATCATGTTTATCGCACTAACACAAACAACATTTAATCATCATTATCTATGTTGCATAAGTGATGTTTTGGAACTCGAGAGTTAAGTTGCTACTCGACCCTCGAATTTCAGGGCGTTACAACGAGTCTCGACAATTAGTGGTAGACGATTACCATTAGGAACATGGAGATTCCCTAGGGCCTCCATTATGCGATCCACCAAGTGATCTGCCATGCGATCGATGGAAGCCTGTAGCCTTTGCGTGGCTTGCTGATTCTCTCGCTACACTGCTTCAAAAGCCGTTAAAAGGTGATTCCATGAAGCACTGTCCATAGGATTATTGCCCGACCCATCGTTAGAAGCCATTGATTTGAGGAAAAACCTCGCTTTGATAGTGTGAGGTGAAAGTTCTTACTAGTTAGGATCGAGTTGCTAAGGGCGTCTAATCCCGAGGTTGCAAAAATGGTGTTCGACTTAAAGCTCAGGCAGCCATCGGCGATTGACGTAAGGGAGGACGTGAGGTTGAGCACCTTCTTCCTCAAGAGGATAACTATTCTGAATCCATGGAACTTCTCTGGACTCCTCACAGTGACTTCTCGAATCCACGAGAAAAGAAAGCAAAAAAATAGAAATAAATTCTAATAAATTTGAAATTGATTGATGAATGACTAAAAAATGAGTTCACAACCCTTTAAATAGGGATACCAAGTAATGGGAGAGAAAACAGAATCAAATTATGACTAAAACTGCTAGAATTTGTGACTTACTATAAATAGTAAAATTACTATTTATAGACAGTCGTGATGTCTACTATTGCGCAAGGTTTTCGGCCAAAAATGGTAAGTGTCCTATTTGGCTTCACCAAGTTGTTCTCTTAATTTTTCTAAGCTCTTTTCACATTGGGCACAACTCCTCAAGCCCAACGGATGAAGAGTTATAATCAAATTAAAACTTGCTATTTATAGTAAAAATGGAATTAAAATAGGGAAACGTCCGATCGATGGGCTTTATAGCGCAGTCCATTGTGCCCAGACCATCGTTAAAAGCCATTGAGTCGAGGAAAAACCTCACTTTGATACTAGTGACTGCTATGAGGACGTGAGGTTGAGCACTATTCGATCTAGTGGTATTTCGTAAATCCGGCTTAACAACCTGGCCTAGCGGGGTTGGTTGGCTAAAGTAGCTCGTTCTACCCCAAAATCATATATTTTACGTCTGATAACTCATTCCAGATTGCGAGATATGCCTGATTTAAGGTCCGACGGTTCGGATCACTTTTGTCGTCGACCGGGCCTTTTCTGATCCATCTTGGTCATGTAACTGTCCGCGCGTGACCCGCTCTACTTCACAGTAGTTTCTTATTAGAATTTGGATTTCAGATCAAAGACAAATTCAGTTGCAAGAGCATCCGAGGATTTAATGCCAAGGAATCCAACTTCACAAACTATAGATACTGCTACTATCTCATTCAATAGTCTTCTTCTGGGAGAGATTGTGGTGCCAGACTGGGATATATTCCATGTGTGATCTGTATTTTGACCAAATGACATTTTCTTTACACACTTAGATTTGCAAAAAAAAATAAATAATAATAATAAATACATAAAATAAAATCATTAAAGTTTTCTTCTTTTTTGGTTACTCTCATAGTAAACATGCCACAACTGCATTCCATGGTGCAGCTAGAGCTGTCGGTGGATGCAGAGTATACATAAGGTAGGCTAAAGCTGTAAATGACATAATTTTCATACAACCATTAACAAAAAGATCTCTTTTATGTTCTTTTGTTCTCATGATAAGAAAATTGTTTGCTAATCCTTTTTACTCTATACAGTGACAAGCCGGGCGAACATGATTTCAAGATCCTTAAGAAACCAGTACTACCAGATGGATCAGTGCCGAGGGCTAGATATGCTGGCCGTCCTACTCGAGATTTTTTATTTGATGACCCAGTCAAGGATGGAAAAAGATGATGTTCTCAATACTCTTTCAAGCTCCAATATCCCAACACGTTGATCTTGGTTTTTTCAGTGGTTGTGATGCATTCTACTTACAGCTTGCTGAAGATTTGGAATTTGAATAAATTTACCGGAGTAATAGGAGTTTTTAATTGTTAAGGAGTGGGAAACTGGCCATGCAAAGAGAGACCTGATGGCAATTATTCTTTAGAAACCAAGTCCTCATCCATTTTGGGCGGTATTAGTCCCATGAATGTCGAGTTCCTTGAAGAGGTTGCGGCCGAAGATTGGAGTGGAGATTGTGTTGTATTTGCACACAATTCAGGTATTGCTCTATTTCTCTTCATTTTTAGTGGATATTTTCTAGAGCTTTGCTAACGAGTTCAATAATGCTCGTTTGCACACCATGAACATCCAGCATGACACATAGCTGCGAGATCCAAACCATCCATCATGTTGGTCTGACCTTCTACATGTTTTCCCAAAAGTAGATCTGGTCCACCCAGCATGTGGACCCTAATATTGGAAACAGGTGAATGGGTTAGTAAACTTCAGCCAACCTTTTCATATCAATACATTTGTTTTGCTATGGCCCACTTGACTAGTGAGTCAACTTGATTCTTGGACTAGGGCACCAATAGAGTGGGGCCATTCTCATGGGTGGATTGGATATCGAACATATTGTTCGAGGATGGCTCATCTGTGGCGCATAAATGAGCATTATTGCCATATCTTTTTTCTAAGCTTCTTGTTCCAATTATCTATCAATATTGTTGTGAGAATTGCACAAGCACAAGCACAAGCACACGGAGATGAACCAAGCAAAGTAATCCAATGGCAACAATCAAGCTCAATCACAAAAACTGAAATTTAACGTGGAAAAACTCTTGCAGGAAAAAACCACGGCACACAGTGATGGATATCACTATGAAAAGTGAAATTACAAGAGAGAGAGAGAGAAAGAGAGAGAGAGAGAGAGAGAGAGAGAGAGTGTGTGTGTGTGTGTGTGTGTGTGTGTGATTACCTGATTCGAACAAGCCTCAAATCTCCCCTTTCAAGCCCTTGAAAACCCTAGAAACAAATTAGAAAGCTCTTAGATGTGTACCCTAATCCCAATTGCACTTATATTTATAACCTCTGAGAGAATCACAATCGGAATAGGAAAGAAATCCCCTAGAAATCCCACACTTACGCAATTCTGAGTCACTCTGAGCGATATTTCGATGGCACCTTTGATGTGTCTTTGATGGCATTGACAGACCATCGATGGCATCGAACCCACTTCTATGAAATCAAACTAAACACCAAAACATTCCAACGATGAATCATAAATTTCCTAGATTTTACTGATGGCATCGAGCAAGCATTCAATGTCATCGAGCAACCTAAGACGGGCCTTCGATGGCATTGAACTGGACACTTAAAGTGTCTAGCAACCAACTTGATAAATTCTAAATTTTTGTGATGGCATTGAGTAGGACTTCGATGACATCAAAGCCTACTTGATGGAATCAAACTATCATCAACAAGTAGGTTGATATGCAGACTTAAGACATCAATCAACAAATATTCCATCTCTCTCTCTCTCTCTAGGAAACCTTTCCAGACTACAAAAGAAGGAATATGTAAAAGTTTCGTTGGGAATTCTACAATGTGAAATCTATACTATATCTCCAATTAAGGTTAGTGATATTTTTGTTCTGCATGGGCCGTTGTTCCTTCCATTTGTGTTTGTTTGAGGGTTCTCAATTTTGCTAATGAATGCATTACGGGTTCCACCAGGACTATGGCCAAAAGGTTCAATTTGCACCACTTGGATTGATTGAAATGTATAACTTTGGCGGTGCTATTGACATGTTGAACTACATTAGTGACCCATCTAAATGTGTAATAACTATAAAAGCACAAGGTTGTGGCCGTTTTGGAGTGTATTCAAGCATGAAACTAGGGTGTTGTATGGTTGATGCAAAGGTGGAGGAAATCAATGATGATGCAACTTAGAGAAATTGTTTCTGTTTACTGGAGATTCTACATTAAAATCATTTGAGTAATATGTTTGATATGTTTTCATTGAAACAATATCAGTTCAGAAACCATAGCCTGTTTGTTCCTCCTAGTCATGTTTAATATTGTAATGGAAATCTTCAATCATGGTGTTAAAATCTTTTAAGATTAATAGGAAACAACACCTTGTGTGAAATATCCTGTGATTTGCTCCCCAAATGATCATGGCACTACACCAAAATTACAATTTTGGAATGCCTACATCTTTGGTTCGAGAATGGCTAAAGGCCGTTTCAAATTTGGATTGGTTTTAAACCGTTTCAAATTTGGATTGACTTGTGTGAGACACTGACCTCATGCAAAACGGTGCTACCCACGAATGGTTTTTAAGAGGCCTTTTTCATTCTCTCTCTACCAAACCCTAAGAAATGTCATTCCCCTTTCTCCCTCTCTCTAGTCAACTCTGGAAAATGCCAATACTTCCAACCTGCATTTTGAAGAATTTCCCAGAATCCCCAAAATCCCAATCTTTCTCGCTCTTCTCCCCCCCCCCCTTTTTCAATCCTCAGTACAGCTAAGAAATATATATATATATATATATATATATATCTTTGTTGAAGAAGCAATGGCCATGGTGGTCTCGATCTATCCCCACCCGGGGCCGTCCGAGATGGACTACACAATCCATATCAGCGACCGTCAGATCCTCACCACCGTCGCCGAAAGTGACATTGATGCCCAGATGTGGGTGCGCGATGCCGCTAACTCTACCGTCCGAAGATCGTGTTCATAGGCGTTGATATCGTACGGGACTCGAAGAAGTTCAAGAAGGATTGCCCTGTGCTCTCCGTCGACATTGTGATAGAGCTACAGCCGATCGTCGAGAGGAAACTACTGAAGGTCTATAAGAAGATTGAAGAGTGACTGAAGGGGTGCGGGCTTGAGGAGCTAGCCTTAGCTTTACTCAGGCTGAGGTTCCTGGGCTTGCCAAAGCCGCAACTCATGGTCAGGTGTTCCTAATGGGATTACTTGGAAATGGATGAGAATCAGCTTAAAAGGGCTTGTTTTGAGGTGTTTCTTGTGTTTTGGATCGGGTCGAAGGTTCTTGATTAATGAAATGGAATGTTTGGTTTTGGCCGTGTTGAATGCAGGTTATTTTTTCCTATAGGGTTTTTCATTTTCTTGGATGGTTGGATGGGGTTTTTAGGGTTTTAGCGCTTTCCTTTCATTTTTGTTAGGGTTTTGAGGGTCCGACTGTTGATTTTAGGGCTTTTTTCCCTCTTTCATGCAGTTTAACAGTGCAGATTTGCGGAAGAGGATTTGGCTCTTGTGGTTTCATCTCTCAGATGGTCTGTAACACCCTGATTTTCAAGACCCGAGTATGCCACTCTGATCTTGAAAACCTAGGTGTTAACT
The DNA here is from genome assembly GCA_030180095.1 of Magnolia changhungtana. Lineage (NCBI taxonomy): Eukaryota > Viridiplantae > Streptophyta > Magnoliopsida > Magnoliales > Magnoliaceae > Magnolia > Magnolia changhungtana. The sequence goes on along the minus strand of JASAUF010000067.1, from coordinate 31,996 downwards.
GATAACAAAAGGATAATCAAACCCAGTTAAAGTGCGATTAGTGGAACCAAGCGTAGTATAAATAAAGCTCAAGTAGTAACAATATCCTGGGCCACTCAGCTGGGGTCCACATACGAGACCTCAAATCTCAAAATGAACTAAAATGATAATAAGCAAATAGTCTACTGGTTTAATCCAAAATAAGTAGCCGCCTCTTGGAAAGGCTCCTTGTTGTAAGGCTCCTCCTCGATTTCAGCCGCCTTTAGATTCTCTGCAAGTCCATCTGTCCATGTATCCTTTGTACGGTTAAACATTGATGAATGAGTGACCAGCTCAGTGTGATCTCCCCTCAAGATTACACACAACCGCCCTAAATAAGAAATAACATAAAGACACACAGATAATCCAAAACACAGTAGATATAGTCTTTATTTAATGCATGGATATATGTAATATAATCATTGGCCTGGTTAAAACATTTAAATGGCCTATGTCTCAGGTAAAACATCCGGACGGACATTGGGGTCATCACCTAGGGATAAGACTGGTCATCAATGCAACATTCAGCGTAATCATATGGGCATGATAATCTGAGTCATTATCACAATCCAATGACTAGTCATAAGAGCAGCACTCAGCGTAATCACATGGGCATTATGATCCAAGCCATCGTAATATGCATGTATGCATGATTTTCCAACCCATTATTAGTCCAATTGTACCCAGCCAATTTAAGTGAGCTCACGGTCACTACGGGGAGCACATGGTCCAGCGTAGGCCGACGACTCGGGCATAGTATCCCATGACTACCATCCCCGACCCATGAGGCTACCGTCTTAGGGTGTGTGTAGTACCTACCAACATGCGGTCAATCAATTCAACATAAAGGGCCCACCACCAATGCTGATTGGGGATGAAACGTTGAAATTACTAAGTGTGGCGATTAAACATGTCGGCATGAATGGTTTTAAAGGCGAGTAAATAGCGGTATTTAGAAAGGTTGTGAAGTTCATCCCAAATCAGTTAGGTGAAAACCACACACGGATGGTAAACTCCATGGTCAAACACCACAACCAAAACCTCTATGTCAGGGGCCTACATATGTCATGATTAGTCTATTTACACTCAAAGCACGGACTCTCCTTTGTTAAGATTCCCATGGAGAGATTCAACAAAATGTGTGTTATAGCAATCATAGATTATAATATGAAAAAGGAATGAAGAGCAATATATTGAAATAATGTAAGGTATATAAACATGAATGACTTAGATTATTTACTTAGGCAGTCCAGAGAAATCAAGAATCTAGATAATAGTAAGCACGATCATTATCATTAATGCAGTCTACTTCATAAAATTTATCATTAGTCTAACTAGTAATTTTTGCTGATAAAGCTACTATTTCTGATCTAGTTAGGGATGGAAAGCTTAAGAGGAAAGAATCATCACCAGACGAGGCGTAGAGTGTTCCTGGACGCAAGATTTCTCGAGAAGATGGTGACTTTATGCCACACACGCAACCCTCTGCATGAATTTATTTTTATTAGGCAACGGGTCACTTTAATGTTTATGCCCCTAATTCAAGGTTCATCCCAAAAAGGCGATTATGTCTCCCAAAAATGTGCCACTTATTTCAAGAAATCGGCCCAATTACTTTTGTTATTTCCCAAAACTGGCTGTTTTGAACATACATAGCCCATAGGGACATAAACCCACAGAGATGTAGCTTTTGAAATGTCCGGGACCCGCGACATTGTATGTGGTATTGCTTTGATTGTTTGGCTAGTTCCTCTTTGCCCGGTCGGATTCTTTTGATGGCATAAATGAAACACATACAATGGATGCCTCCAGAGTTGCCGATGGATGAAACATCATTTGAACAAAGCTCCACCAAGAGTCTCTTTCTCACCTTTTATATATACTCTTATGCATATACATATCAACGTGGGTCCCACATGGGGCACACCACGTATACATCTATCCATGTATCTTATATATATACCTTATGTAGTATAGCATCATGTATATTACATTTATTTACACACATACATATATATATATATATATATGTATATGTATATACATTTTTGGATTGTTAAAGAGTCCAGCAACCACCATCTAGGTCTTTTAGACAGTGCAGGTGGGTCTCATGTGTCAAGGTGGGTCACACGTGTGATCCACCAGTTGTATATATGTTATACCATAAAATAACATGTTGTTTTATTTGATTTAGAAGGCACGTCCAAGGTTACTACCTGATAGGAATGTCCCTCAACGTGTGGCCCACTTAGAGTTTGGTGATGCCCACAACGATGATGTTGGGCCATGGTGGCGTGGAGTGGCCCACAATGCTTCACAAGAGGACTCGCAAGGTGTGGCCCACCCCACTTGGTGGAGCCTTCACCGACCTACATTTGGGCCCAATGCATATAGCCCACCCGGTGCAGGGCCCAACGCCGACACCTCTCTTTCCTCTCTCATTTGTTGGAGCTCTTTCCTTTTTTAGCATGAATATGCGTTTTTCAATCCCAAGATGGAACCATTTGGATCATGGTTCGGCCTCAAGCAGGGCCTGACGAAAACCATTTTTGGAGTGCAACTCAAGAAGAAATTATATCTTCACTCGACGAGATTAAGGCTTCACAACGCTTGGCTTGTCTCCACACAAACAGGGATTTGCTTTAATTTTTAACCATAGTGTCCGTTGGGATTCGGGTCCTTCCTAAAGAGGAATGTCGACTCTCTCTCTCTCTTTCCTCCCATCACTTGGCTAGTCCCTAGTCATTTGACTAACTTTGTTTTTCACTGATAGCCTTAAGGAAGAGGCGTTGATTCCTTTAAAAATGGACTTCACCTAATGTATGGTGCCAATCCATCTCCCCGACGGCTTAGTTTCAAAGTTTGCATAAACTCGATCTAGCTTTCAGTTCCTCTTCTCGGTCAAACCGTTTGATCCACCAGGTCTTTTTCACCTTCTCTTACCGTTAGTTATAGTGGAAGTTTGGCCGGTGAGCAGACCATGTATAAGGGCCAGGCCTCCCCATGGTTTTCACTATGTGGAGTCATTACCGCCGAAACCGATTCGGATCGTAGCCGATCTCTTTCCTCTCTCTCTTTCTCTTCCTTTCTTGAAACCCCAAGGGCCATGGTGGGCCACCTTGGAGCTTAAAGAAGGTTCGTTTAAATCTCCTCTCTCTTCCTCCCACAGCCCTAGTGGCGGGAAGATTTTTTTAAAAATGGACGGTGGCAATCCATCTCCGTTTACTTACAAACCGGGTTAAGCCGGCCCCAAGACTTGTTTGGAAAATGACCATGGTGGGCCACCTAGGAGCTTAAAGAAGGTCGGTTTAAATCTCCAGGTGGCGGGAGATTTTTTTTCGTTTGCAAAAGGGTCGGTCAAGACTTGTTTGACTGAGCTAGTGAATTCGGTGCACTTCGCACATAAGTGCTTTTGGTGTACATGCGTTATGCGAGGACCCACAGAAATGCTAGTGTCATAATCCACTCCGTCTAGTTGCATTGGGGACCCTGGCCCACACTGGGGTGGAGGTGAGGTCCAGGTGGATCGTTATGCTCTTCTTTAGGCTACAATTGGCCCATATGATGCGATTTGTCGATCGAGGGAGGGGGGCTGATACTTGTTTTCAACGGTTAATATAAGGTACATGTTACGATAAAGGATTGATTTGCCACTAACTAATTTTCAAGTGTTGGTGACAGGTGTGTTGTAACAATATAAGTTGTCATAATGGCTTTAATTTAGAGTGCTCGAATAGCCTCAGCTTCCCAACTGTCGTAGGGCGTGTTCCTGTCCTTAGAGACCTTGATGGATGGCTTTAATGTCGACCGGAATCCCCATCATATGTATATCGAGTTCAAGTTTTTGGTTAACCCAGTCTGTTTTAGTTTAGTGTGGGTTTAAAAGGTAATACCTGTGTACTAAAGGTACGGGGTGTTACATGGTCCGATTTAGATTGGACTGAGATCCTTTAGTGCATTGCCATTTGATTCGTCTTGTCTCCTTTCACACTTCTTCTGAAAAAACATCCAGAAGTTATAGTCCTTGACCCACCAGATGCCATAAAGGTAGTGCTGCAGTTTTCCCTACCAGATGTTAATAAACATGAACTTTACAATAATGCTAGAGTATTTCAATTCCCAAGAGTTTCTTGTGGTGCAGCTTTTGCAGAAATCGATCCCAACATTACAGGTGAGATCATCAAGTCTTCCTTTGTCTGAATATCGACTTGCTTTGCTACAAAATCATGTATATGAATATGCATCTTTATTAATTCGGGTTTTGTTCTTATGGACTTGTACAATGTTTAAGATCCTTGATCAACACTCCTATAATATGTAGCTCCCTAATGTTATTTTCTATTTTTTGGATTTTGATGCCAAGGATTGCATCTTGAATTCATATCTTTACTATAGATCATGTTGTTAGGTCTCTAGATCCTGTCATTTAAGCTCCATGCACCTTAGAGATACATTTCCTAGCACCTTTTTGACAGTTTTTTCAGCATAGGTTTAATTCATTGTATGGTTACTGACTGACTATCCTTTATGTTATTCTCTCATTGTAATTGAGATTTTATTATGTCATCATTGCAGGTGTCGATGCCTTTAATTTTATCACTTTGGGTTACAGAGAAGAATGGCCGGTCAACATTGTCTTGACCGCAGATGAACTTAAACTATATGTTAACATTTTCAGTTTTCTGACTCAAGTTATGTCCCGCCCCGAAATCGGAAACCGAGCTCACAAAATTCCCAATTGTCGAATCTGGCGCCGACAGCCTTCGTAGTACCCCATTCTTGGCTCCCAGTGTCCATACGCCAAATTTCGATCCTGGGATTCTACGAGGAGGATTTTTCCAGTGTACATTTATCTCGTAAGAAGCATAATCACAAGTATACCCAAATAACAAAGGCAATATCATCAGTACATATCCACTAATATAATCATTTAAGTACAATGCTGAAAGGGAAATACATATATTAAATTCAAAGCTCTAGAAGACTGCTTCACGCTCTAAGCTCAACACTGCTGTTGCGAGCTAACACCACCTGCACGCATCTATCATGCGTAAGCTTATAGAAAGCTTATAGGGTGGTGAAAATGTGTACACAAGATAAGTGCTAAGTATTCAATACAATGCCTTAATCATACAATATCGGAATTACTGGCAAGATCATGAATCATACGATATCAAAGTAAGCAGAAATACTATAAGTCTATAAATCATACAATCACAGAGTACCCAACACAGATCAACTATACAAATTAGGAGTCATAGAGAGCTAAATATCAGATGCCGAGGGTACAATGCGATATGTAAATCCTGCTAAGTTCGTCTATGCCATATAAGTGTAGAAACATAGCAACCCAAAATGCCATATGCCTGCGGATGTAATGTAATATGCAATATGTGGTTCGAATGAAATGACCAAGCTGCAGTGTGAAGTCGTGATGATAGTACGTTGTATCGCTAGGCAATGGGGTCCACTACAAGGGACTTCTATCCAAACCAGTCCCATACCCAAATTTGGATAGTCAGACTCAATATGGTAAACTCCCAATCTCAGGTCAGTCCCATACCCCAACAAAAATCCTGGCCATTGTGAAAGTACACATAATAATTAGTTACGCACCACCAACCCGAGTGGATAGTGAATGAATAAATGAATGAATGAATATAATGCTGAGCATGTAACTCCGCCTCCACAAATCAGTACTGTACATCTCTAGGATTATCACCGGGGTCTAGTACACTCCAAGCTGGCTACCACCTCTGCAGGCAGCGTAGCTTAACGAGTAGAAAAGACCTCACTACCCGCTTGCCAACAGTATACCAATGCCTACCTGGCTCGTCGATAGTAGACCCATTTAGGAGCTGGTCAGACTCAGCCTAACTATGCCTACTCTCTCAGGCGGGTAAGGCTACACTCCCTCCCAACCGACCTCGACACAGTGGGAGACGTGGCCTCCTGGTATTCGACACTCGAGCGCTCATGTATTTACTCGGTCTCAACGTTGGGGTGTCCTCTGGTACTAAGAGAGTTTAGGGATTTTCACCCAAGGCCATCTAAGGCAGCACGATGCTAATAACAGATTTTTGGTGTCCCATCTTGCCATACACGATATGCCTGTGGAGGCTATGGCTCTGATGTTGCTAGGGTGTACAGTAATCACAACACATAATTTAAGATGCATGAGTCATACAATCCAGTCATGCATCAATCCACACATACTGTACACTCATGTCAGATAACCTCCGCCTATCAGGGAGTCTCATAAACCACCGACACTATGACATATGAAATGATTAATCATATCTCATAACAAACATGCAGATGATGCGTATGGGCATATATCATGATGCTATGCTGTCACATACTCATATTCGGTATCAATAACCAGCATCGACAATCGACCTTGACAATGTAGACATTTAACCAACATTGTCTCCAAGGAATGGCTCGCATAGAGCCAAACATATTGTGGGCCCATAGCCTCATGTAAGGGCCACATACATCAAGTGGGCCGCATCACATAGGCCTAATACACATCACTATGGGCCACATCACATGGACCAGACATATATCTCAATGTGCCTCATCATATGAGCCTCATATACATGAAGTGGGCCACATCACATGGGCCACAGCAATGGACCTCATATACATCTAATGGGCAGCATTAATGGGCCATATACAATCTCAATCGGCCATATCCCATGGGCCTTAAATATATCATAATGGGCCTCATCATACGGGTTAATATACATCATAGTGGGCCTCATCATATGGGCCAATATACATCACAGTGGGCCTCATCATAGGGACCAATATACAACACCATGGGCCTCACTCAAGAGCTTTATACACATTACGATGGGCCTCTCACATGGGCCTAATATACATCACAATGGGCTCCATCACCTGGCCCTCGAATGCATCACAATGGGTCTCATCACATAGGCCTTATATACATCACATTGGGCCTTAATCATGGGCTGAATACGCATCATAACAGGCCTCAAATATGGGCCACATATACATCACATTGGGCCTCGATAATCGAAATCAGCTTCGACAGTTAGAATCGGCCTCGATAATTGGCATCGATAATCAACCTCGACGCAAGACAGGGGTCCATAGTTGGACAGCTGATGATAAAATCACTGGGGCCCAAGCGTTTAGGTTAACCCATAATGATGAGAATGGGTCTATCTAAGCCAAAGAGTAAATCACAATGTGGACGTTCAAGCATCACTGCCCATCAATGTGGTCCTTTAACCAACATTGCTCCCAAGAAATGACGCTCATAGGGTCAATCTTATAATGGGTCCAGAGTCTCACACAAGGGCCTAATGCACATCATCATGGGCCTCGCTTAAGGGGAATATATGTGGACATATACGTGTCACATTAGGCCTCATTCATGGGCTAATATAACATCAGGCCGAATCGAATGGGCCGATTCAAATGGGCTGAATTAGATGGGACGAATTAAATGGGTCGAATCAATAGGCTGAGTCAGTGGGCCAAGTCAAATGGGCCGATTCAAATGGGTCGATTCAAATGGGCTAAATCAATGAGCCGAGTCAAATGGGCCGAATATGGGCCGATTCAAATGGGCCAAATTAATGGGCCAAGTCAAATGGGTCGAATATGGGCCTCATACGTGGGCCTCATATACAACAATTGGGCTACATTGCTTGGGCCTCATATGCATCAAATGGGCCATGTATCTAGGTCTAACAATACAAATAGGTGAGTCCCGCCCATGAGCCAAAATACATCATGATGGCCTCATGGATGGGCTACACCAATGGTCCTTAAGTGGGCTTGGACCTCACTAAAATCATTTCAATAGTTGTATGCGTACCATGTATATCTATGCATACTAGTAATCCATGGGGCACATGGCCTATTAATAAAGAACAGCACGGCCCAAACATTATCCATATAAATCAACACCATCCAAACTTGTCCAGGTGCATCAACACCATCCAAACATTGTCCAGGTGCGGCAGCACCATCCAAACATTTCCAGCAGCGGGTCCACCATCAGGACGGCTAGGATGTAGATATGCATCACATGGGACCCATGGAACTTGCTGACGTTAATCATCAGGTGGGTCTCACCATCTGGACAGCTTGGATGCATAAATACATCACATAGATCTCATAGAACTTACTGACATTAATCAGCAGGTGAAACATGCACCCCTAGCTGATGGACGGTTTGATTAAAATGATGGACGGTGTGTATGTAACACACACGATTAGACCCACCGTCCTAGGCCATGGAAGGTGGGTGCTAGGTGTGGCCCATTGCAAATATGCTGCAAACACACGATCAGACCCACCGTCCCAGCCCATGAAAGGTGGGTGCCAGGTGTGGCCCATTACAAATATGCTGCAAACAACGGCGTGTGGCTGGTTGCTGACCAGTGCATGCCAGCCATTCGTTTTCAAATAGGTGGCCCCCACCTTGGATGGATGGTGTGGATAAGACCCATACATCACATGTGGTGGGCCCCACACAACCTGCTGACGTTAGGTGAGTGGTACACCAACCAATCCGATCAACCTCATCCAAACCGTTCGTCAGGTGGGTCCCACGTACGTGGCCCACCTGTTATACATATGTCATCCAAACCGTTCATCAGGTGGGCCCACGTAGGAGTGGCGCACCATAATCACGCACATATTATATTAATATAATATTAAGGTATTATACATATATATATAATATTATATTATATCATCACTACAAGAAAGTAGGCCTTTAGCTTCAATTTTTTAGCCTCGGTTCAAAAAAAGGAGGTTAAATATGGTTTTTAGCCTCAGTTGTAAAGGAATTAAGGTTAAAAATTCACTTTTTGCCTCAGTTGATGAGAAATTGAGGCCAAAACTCTGCCCTATTGCCTCGGTTGGTGAGAAACTGAGGCCAAAAGTTTGCCCTTTTGCCTCGGTTGGTGAGCAATTGGGGCTAAAAGTCTACCATTTTGCCTCGGTTGGTGAACAACTTAGGCTAAAAGTCTGCCATTTTGCCTCGATTGCTGAGAATTGAGGCTAAAAGTCTACCATTTTGCCTCGATTGGTGAGCAATTAAGGTCAAAAGTCTGCCCTTTTGCCTCGGTTGGTGAGCGACTGAGGCTAAAAGTTTGCCCTTTTGCCTCGGTTGTTGAAAACTGAGGCTAAAAGTCTACCCTTTTGCCTCGGTTGTTGAGAATGGAGGCCAAAAGTCTGTCATTTTGCCTCGGTTGATGAGAAATTGAGGCCAAAAGTCTGCCCTTTTGCCTCAGTTGATGAGAAATTGAGGCCAAAAGTCTGCCCTTTTGCCTCAGTTGGTGACAAACTGAGGCCAAAAGTCTACCCTTTTGCCTTGGTTGGTGAACAACTGAGGCCAAAAGTCTGCCTTTTTCCCTCGGTTGTTGAGAAACTGAGGCTAAAATCTGCCCTTTTGCCTCAGTTGGTGAGAAACTAAGGCTAAAAGTCTTCCCTTTTGCCTCTGTTGGTGAGCAACTGAGGCCAAAAGTCTGCCCTTTTACCTCGGTTGGTGAGCAACTGAGGTTAAAAGTTTGCCCTTTTGCCTCGGTTAGTGAGAAACTGAGGCTAAAAGTCTGCCCTTTTGCCTCAGTTGGTGAGCAACTGAAGGTAAAAGTCTGCCCTTTTGCCTCGGTTATTGAAAACTGAGGCCAAAAGCCTACCTTTTTGCCTGCAAAATATCTACCATTTTGCCTCGGTTGGTGAGTAACTGAGGCCAAAAGTCTGTCATTTTGCCTTGGTTGGTTACTAACCAAGGCTAAAAGTTTGTCCATTATTTTTGGAAACTCATTTATGGAAGTGGGCCGAAAAGTTATTTCTTAAAGACGTCTATCATTGAAGCCTTCTCGAGGCTACCGAACTCATCACGGTGGGCCACGGTAAGATTTCCAAGGTAAATGGTCCCATTATCACGGATCCATGCATTATGACCCATTAGAGTGTTGAATCAGCCTACTATTTTGGGTCTCGTTCTAAAATAATCTGTTAATCTGTCATAAGAGGTGGATGGAGCGGATGCCATGTCAAGGTCTGTTTGGCCTGGCAGGGTGGATGGGATTAGGTTATATTAGGATGGATTAGAAGGAGCAATCCCGGGATTTGGCTGGGCATGCTAAACAGGAAGAAGTTGGATATAGCAATTCCATGGGATTGCCAGCAATCCACTGACATCACCATCGTTACCTTAAAATCCACCCAATCCCTCTTAATCCTATCTATTTTGCTTGGGACATGTTTGGTTAGACAGAGCAATCTGGCTGACGTAATCCCAGGATTGGCCAGGTGAGCCAAACATACTCGGCGGTGAATTCCTGGATATAGCAATCCCCAGCAATCCACTAACACAGCCATCATTACTTGTCATCCACCCTAATACAATCCAATCCCATGGGATGGGCCTGTCCAAACACACCCTCATGGTGGGCCTTACGGAGCTATATGCTTCACGGGCTAGGGAAGCCTTTTTGCCTCTGTTATTGAATACTGAGGCTAATATCACCCCACACACGTGCCATTGTTATGAGAGGGTATAAGGCTAATATCAACCTTGCATTTTCGTTACTTTCAGTAAAGCCCAGCTACAAAAGCAAGCCGTCGTTCAGATCCAGATCCAAATCCCTTCTCTCTCTCTCTCTCTCTCGATTGGAAGGAGGAGAGCTGCTAGAAGACCTCCTTTTCATTCAGATCCAGATCCAAATCAGTTCAAGGTAAGCTCGATTCTTTTCATTTCTTTCCTTCTGCTCCTTTTCTCTCGATCTCAAATTTCCCGAAAAAGAGCTGAAACCCTAGTCTCTGCCCCTATTCTCTCGATCTCTCCTTCCATTTTTTTCGGACAATTTCCGATCTTTAATCGAGAGATTCATACCCAGAAAGCTCGTAGATGCGAAAATACGTGTGTTCTGAACTCAGAATCTTCAATCGACTCAAATAGAAGCAAATTCGGCTGCGGAAGCTCTTAGTTGTGAAGATCTGTGATTTCCGTGGCTTAGATCTTTGATCGATGATATAGAAGCTATGTTTACCTTATTGGAAGGGATATCAATCGATCTGTGCTTCTTTTTTCCTTTTTCTTTTTTTCCTGATCGAGACATTTTGATTTTAGAAGATCTGCGATTTCTGAGGTTCTGATCGTCGATTTTTTAAGTGGGAGAGATCTCCTATTTTTTACTGTGTTCTATCAGATCTAGGGATTTTACTCGAAAGAAAGCTTTTGCACGCATCAGTGGCTCAGAGATCCTCTTTCGAGGTCTAGATCTTTGATCGGATGCGATTGGAGTGATTGCAACTTTTGCCTTGAGCAATTTACATTCTCGTCTTGCATTTGGAGGTAACGTTGAAGGAGCCAAAAACTTTCAGATCTCCTCTTTCCATTTCTGTATTTTCTGCCTAATTTTTGGAACTTTCCTACTCGATCTTCAATAAATTGAAATCTAGTTGTTGTGCCAAATTTCTAGTTGTTGTGCTGCTCTACAAATTGAAATCTTCCATTTCCTTACTGTTTTGACTCTGTTTTTTGGTTGTTGTTTCCAATAACTATGGTTCTGGCCTGTATGTTTGTTTTCCTTATAAGGTTTTTCATCTGAGAAGTCACCTTGCCATAAGACATATGAGGTATACATGCAAGCCTAGGGTACATCTTCCTAATAACTTCATCAAATTCTTTCTAGAATATGATAAGCAGATGAGCTCTTGTTGCAAATTGTACTGTATAGGAGAAGGAGATGCTTCATCTGGCAAAAAGTAAAAAATCATTCTAAAATATTGGTGCCTCGACAAGCCTCCAGTGATTAAATAATGCTTGAATTAAAGTTGATTCACACTCCCGGGTGCCAAACAGGGTTATTCTACTTTCAAGGTTTCTTTGTGGCAGTAACGCATCATAACGGGAGGATTAATCCTTTTAGGTGTTAATATCTCATTTTATTGAATTAGAAGAAAATATTTTTAGAAAAGATTATAATGAACAATGGCTTCTCTGAGGTTCTTTTACTGATATGAGTGTGAGGTATAGTTTGTGAAATGTCACTGCTGAAAAATACCCCTATCTACACCTTTCCTCAGTTATCATTGATGAATAAAGATCTTGGTGGGAAAACCGGTCATATTTATTGCTATGCTTTTGCTTATTTGATATACAAACTGGTGCTCTTGATGGTGGGACTTCACATCACAACCGTTTGGCATGAGGCTCAATCCCAAGCAGAGTGGAGCATGTTAATGAAAGATGGATCTTATCCTAAAGTTTGAGAGCTCATTGCTACACTACATGGGTCTTCTCTTATTCAGTGATGTCTGAACTTTTTATAATATTCTTGAATGTACCTAGGTTATGATTAACTAATTGCGTTATGCTAAGTTTAGTTCTGGGAAAATCTTTAATACCTTGCTATACTTAGTTTGCAACATTTCCATTCTTCCAATAAACTATCAAACAGTGGACAAAGTTCTTTAAATCAACTGATACCAATATAATGACCATTGGTCTAGAAGTTGTTGCTTAGTTGCACGATGCTTCCAACTGTAGAACTTATATATATATGGACATCTCTGTTTTATGAACTTTATGAGCCTGGAAATCAATACCAGAAAAGCTTAAACTAATATAGAAGTACTAATCTAACAAACAAACCACCTTCAACGCAGAACAAAAGCTTAGTGGTAGAATTCCCCTGCAAGCTGGTTTGAAAATCACTATTAAACACAAGCATTAACAGTATGCAGAATGTGTTCCGATCAAATAAGTCGATGGTTTTGTCATTAAGTGAAGAATCTTCCCTTGCTTCCAAGAGGAGCATCTGAGATTTGACAGGAACATCACTGTCGGACTTTCCATTTCTGGGTATCATCCACTAGATCTTGAATTTGAAAGAAAGAACAATCTGTATCCCTTGTTGTGACCACATAAAGACCAAAGAAAACCTTAAGATGAGAAGGAAATAAATCTTCCAAATGCTGACTGTGTTTGTTGAAATGCATTACCAGGACTTGTTTGAGTTGGAGTTGTTCAAAAGCCTCCAATGCCACGCTTCTGCCCAAATACAGAAGTTCAACTTTCAGTTAGCTCTTTATATTGCTTTTTTTTCTTTTTTCTACTTTTACGTGTTAGTGGCTAAGCTAGAATTCAAATATGCCTAGTTAAAATTTTATAAGGGCCCGTTTGGATGGCCCACACCAATGGGGTCGGATCATATAGCCTCTATCCATTTGTAAAAATGAAAAGGAATTTTAAAAAGGGAATATGACCTATTTTCAATCTACCATTTTTTAAAAATCAAATCAGATCATTTCCATTGAAGTCTTGTAAAATTCAGGATTCAAGAAGTCCAAACAACACTTTAAGATCAGTGTTAAAAAATAAAAATAAATAAATAAATAAAAGAACTAGATTTTCATTTTTTAAGCCAAACAAAACCAGTTTTTTATTTTTTTTAATCTTGTAGTTTAAGTGAATTCAGTATCTATGGTCATAAGCATGTCTGCTATATTAAGACCTGCTCATATGGTACCACATAGACATATGACACCCATCCAGTGATGAAGAGCATTGCAAAAGTATGGTATTGACTATGATGAGACCTTGGCCATAGGGAAAAAATATATGAAAATCTACATGAGGATGTCTACTTGCAACCGCCTCCAAGACTTCCACATTACCCTCATCAAGTCTATAGACACCACAATGCCTTGTATGGTCCCAAACAAGCTTCAGCAATAATTTCAGCTAGACCTTGGATTTCTCAAATTTTTTAGATCTTGAAGTTGCTTGTTCTCCTCATAGTTATTTGGTGTCTCACCTCAAGTATGCTTATGAACTTAATTTTGCTCTTCTAACAGATTTGAAGACCATTGCTACACCTATTGCATGCTAGGCACACACATCAAGCTGGGACATGTTCACCACCCAACATATCCTCTAGATTTCAACTTGCCAACTTCTTCCCCAAAACACATTGTCACTCATTTTCACTTTCTGCATATATATCCTATGGGCTTCAGCTTACAAACATCTTCACGAAATCATGTACTCTCCCATTTTCACTTTCTGGTGGACAAACTTCCAACGATCTCACTAGATACATCATGAATTTACAGGGGGATGTTATTGTTGTATGACATTCGTATGTTCTTATGAGTAGTTTTTTTTTTTTTTTTAACCCTTTAATTATTATGGTTGTTTATATTATCTATTGTAATCTTGCTTTATTGTGAAATAAGATAAAGAGTATTTCTTTGGGGTTTTGAATTTTTTATTTTTTCCATTTTTCAAAACTAAAGCATGAGTATGGCATCATCTCTGGGAAGTCAACATAATGGAGTTGTTAAAAATCAGCTTTAGCCCTCATACCACTTTGTTTATTGTAATAGCATAAACAGCAAGTTTCTAGCATTTCCTTCTAACAACCCAAATAATAGATTAATGGGGTAAACAACATGGCCCCGAAAAGCTTGGGTTAGGATTTTTTTTTCCTTCTTCTTCTTCTTTATAGGAATGAAATGACCATAAAGCCATGGAGTATAGGGATGCGGATTGCTTGCAGCACTCTTCTACAGGAAGTTTCCAACTGTTAGAAGATAAGGGAGTCCTATATATTCTTTTCCCTATTTATGTTAGGATATGAGCTCGAAATTAGGCAATTCCAAAACTTAAGTGGACTATATAAAAAACTGTCTACATTGAAATTTCCTTAAGATCTATGCCATGTTTATAAGCCATGAAATTGTTCATAAGGTCACTCCTATCAGAATAACTGAAAACATAAATACTAACCAAATCTCAAACTTTTGTGGCCCGACGACACATTTGACATTTACTTCTTTGCTTCTTGAGCGGATCACTTTATATATCTTGAATGACCTTGATTTTAATCTAACATGAGCCAGATTGAATCCAAAACTACGACATCCGAAATACAATTTCGATTGCACTGCGTATCAAGGCTAACAATGAAGTTTGAACCGACAATGTTGTGTGTACTAACAAGCTAACTTGAATCCAGGATTGAATCCATTGTTGTGATTTGTATAGCTGCCACATGTACACTTAGTTTTTTTGAGATGGCAATCATTCATGGTTGTATTCCAAAGGTGATCATTGAGGATCATATAAGTTATTTCAAAGAAATTGGCACGAATCATCTTCACAAAAGTGACATAGTCACACAGATATATATATATATATATATATATATATATATATATATATATATATATTCTTTTTTACTATTTTATATTTTTCTATTTTTAAATATAAAAAATTAGAAGTATGGTGTAATCGTGTAGCTTATGCTACACGCTACGTTATTTAGGTTGATCTGTATGGCTGCATAGTTGGATACTCTGTTGTGGTAGAGCCCTCTCTTTTACACATGCTACTCTAGGCTTTGATGACATTTTGAAGAAAAAGCTAGGGTATCAAATATTCAGGGAGGCTCTCATTTTAGAAAAAATGATATTTAAGGGAAGCCTCCAGGTCAGAAACACAAGGGAAAACTGAAACTTCTTCTTCTTCTTTTTTTTTTTTTTTTTTTTTTTTGGAAGCATGCTGATGTTGATACCCTAGCTGATGTGGTATTGGAGACTGTTTTGGGGTATATGAAATTTTTAGATATCTTTTATGTTTTTATTGATTTGGTCATTTGTCCTGATAATATCAGTTTAAAGACTTGACCATGACCAATAAAATAGCCATGCTATATAGTTGACAGTTTAAAGAGTGCAACATCAGTTAACAAAATTCCATATAGTTAAGAATGTTGGTTGCATGGATTGAACATTTATGCGATTATGTGGTGGTCTGTGGTCTCTAATATTCAGAAAGTTGAATATGAAATTTCTTACTTAAACTGTAACACCCCGGATTTTTGCCAACCTGGGATTAGACGTTCTTAGGCAATGGATCAATCCTAGTACAGGTTTAACTTCTTAAACGCTCAATTAAAGCCTCAAATCTCTTTTCAAACCATTTTCTTCACAAATCCCACCCTTCACTACCTTGTGCTTTCAATTTCTCAAAGCACCTTCCTACCTAGACACTATCTTAAACTAGCTAAGTAGTATAACTTGGATCACTTTAGATACAAACTGCAAAGGACTAAATACTACCTCAGACGGAAATCGCTTAGGATTAAATCCTTTAGAAATTTGACAAAGTTAACTAAGTGCTAAACTAGATTAGCCATGAAATCCATTTGAATCGTTTTAAATACGATCTGCAAGAACCAAAACTTGTAGAATCATGGACGCTAGGTTACCCAAAAATCTAGGATCAAACTCATTACCCGGCTGCTCTCGGGAGCATCTCGAAACTCCGTATCTGATCTGGACCGCACATCAGGAGTCCGAACAATACAAAGTTAAGGACTTAGGACCGCCTCGTTGGGCTTGACAACCATCTCGAAATCAAATCCGGTAGATGTCCCACAGTACTGTTATTCGCTTGAGTCGGAGCGAGAGTGTGTGAAAAACACTATTCTCTTTACAAAATAAATATCGGAATAGTGATCGGCACCATTAAACTTGCGCATCAGTATTAAGCAACCAGACCGTCGGAATCAGACTAAATTACACCCTCGGATTAAGAAAAATTTCAGGAACATTTACATGTGCTTGGAATTTCGGATCGTGGCCATGACCATTGAACGAAAGTGGTCCGCCACGTGCGATCTGGGAATCCGATCGAGTCAAAAACGTAATCCCACATAGATACATGTGTGGTGAGCTTAAGTCTGACGTTTGGCTCAAGGGGGGCCACCAGAAACACTCTTTTGAGCTGGAACATCGCCAAAATGCTTATAATAGCAATAACCCTTGAACCTGAGTCTATTTGGGGAAGGTTTTAGGCTATATAAGGACCTTAAACCCTCTCTCATGGCAGCCATAAGAATTTAGATTTGAGAGAGAGAAAAGAGAGAGAAAGTGAGGGAGATGTGGGGGAACTCTCTGCTGTTGTTCCCTGCCGCTATTCGGGCTGCACCACCTCATTCTTGCCGCTTTCCCGGCGATTCCGGCGTCATTTCTAGGTAATAAACCCTAACCTAACTTTGTTTAGGG
The DNA here is from genome assembly GCA_030180095.1 of Magnolia changhungtana. Taxonomy (NCBI): domain Eukaryota; kingdom Viridiplantae; phylum Streptophyta; class Magnoliopsida; order Magnoliales; family Magnoliaceae; genus Magnolia; species Magnolia changhungtana. The sequence continues at coordinate 14,905 of JASAUF010000067.1, read as the reverse complement.
TTGTATAGGTTGTAGGTTATGAAATAGCTAACCTATTTCCTTCTCTAGGTTGCCTAGTTGCCGTATACGGAAGCTAGACAAACCTATCGACTCCATTATGATTCTACGACACAAGGTGCGGACTTTAGGTGTATAGGTTATGGTTTTCAATGCTTTCAATGTCAGATAATGATAGATTCATGATCTGCATGCAATTGCACATGTACAAAGTGCTTTCCATTTTCAGTTTCGATTAGAATTGTAGAATTTGGAATTTCACATACTTTAGGTATTCGTATAAAATACCGTATACGTATTTTTTATGGAAATGTGTTTGACATGTTTATTTGTCGTATGGATATATGATGTATGGATAAAATACTTATTTGGTGAAAGGATTCGCCTAAATACATGTTTACTAATTAACACTATGTATGTAGAAATACGGTATTGTAAGAAGTACCGTATACATGTATATTTTAGCGATGTGTTTGTCATGATTAATCATCGTATAAATATATTATGTGCGTATAAAAAAATTGCTTGGCGAAGGAATCGCCGTAATACATGTTTGCTTGTATACAATATATATGTTGAAAATCGTATTCTAGAAAATCGTATACGTATAAATTTTGGAGATGCATTTATCATGATTATTTCTTTGTAGTAATATATTATACATGGATAAAATACTCACTTGGCTAAAGGATAGCCCTAATACATGTTTTGCTAACATACACCATGTATGTTGTATTAGTGTATTCTAAGTGTTTGTGAAAATGATTGAATGAGTATAGAATCCTCATTCGTGCTCATACATGACTAATTGTCATGGATTCATGATTGTTGTATTGGCGATACCCTTTTGACGAAAGGATTTGCCTAAATCATACACGGCCAATAGACACCATATATGCTAAAATGTGTGGCCCAAGTGTTTGTGGAAATGGTGAATGAATATGGAACTTGGATTCACCTTGCCATGACTATCCGTCGTGGGTGTACGCGTGTTATGATTGGGGCAACTCCCTAGTGAAAGGATTTGGCCTAATGCCTATGTGATCGACATATGTCATGTATGTTGATGCATGTTTGTTTAAGTGTTTCTTGAAATGTCTGAATGAGTAGTAGTTAGCAAATTGTAATGTATAAGGGTGTTGAGATATGATTCTCAACCTCTTTTAACTATGTGTATGATCTCCTTGGATTGTTGTGTGATTAGGAATTGAACATGTATAAACTCATGCTTGTGTTGTGATTCATAACATGCTCAATTTGCTTTATGATTATAACTATGTAATGCATATGTTTAAATTTATATTTACGTTGTATGATCCGTCATGGGTGATGGGGAGCGGCAGCGAGTGCGTCTACGCACCACAGCGACCCTAAACGGATAATACCATACCTTGATTGTATGAGTGGAATCTTGATCCATTACTGCTTTATCTATCGCAAGTTATCATGTTTGGGGCTATGATTATAGTCCGGACAATCGGTACCAAAATTGAATTCGTGGCTTGCGATTCATTTGCCACGTGAGATGTGTTCGACGAACCCGAGTCGTACTTCGGTTGGCGATAGTGGTTGGCCACGTGAAGTGCTTATGCACTTCATGTCGTTCAACTTGTTGTGCGCTCGAGTTAGCCGAGCTCGTCAAGTAACCCGATCTGTCTTATGTATGTTCACCATGTTTGGTTGCTACTGCCTGAACCTAGGGTACCAAACTTACCAGTGAAATCCCTTTTAACCATGGTACCTCGATCCGCTAAGACTCATGAGCCGGGCATGGTGGTATGGGACACCGTGGTCGGTTGTCGGCCTCTGGCGGGGCCACGTGCCTCCCCGTAGTGACCGGTGAGCAACCGGACTCGTGGCCGATTATGGTGGTATGGGACACTATATTCGAGGCTGTCGATACTTACTGCGAGAGCCGAGTACTGAGTGAGACACACTCGTCTTTGACGAAGGCGAGAGTCCTCTAGTATCTTCGAGTATACTCCAAGGTCTGTGATTGGCGACGAGTCTTTCACGGCAACTAGAGTATGAGTTGAGCCGAGTACGGTGAGACACATTGACTCGGTGACGGCTAGTGATTGAGCGAGTACGGTGAGACACATGTACTCGGTGACGGTCAACAATTGAGCCGCATACGGTGAGATCTGTATCCGTCTTGACGGGTGACGAGCCCTTTGTGATGCCTTCGCTACGCCTCTCGAACCATAATATCGTATGAGATTAACTAGGATTGACGACCTAGAATGGATCATGTTTGGGAATGATACAAGGAGGTACCTTAGTTTCCCAATCTTCTTGTTTGAAATGGACTAATAATAACTCGGTAATCATGATCATCATCGCACCGCATGTGCTTAGTAGATGTGGCGCCTTGAGGGAGTTAAGCATTCGCGAACGTAAGATGATGTCGCATGAGGGTGGTTTGGCAAGGGCATACGACATCATGTCATTTCATTCTCGCACTTAATAAGAGTAGTTAGAATTGTTTGATTTGTCTTGCTTTATCATTCTTGCTTGATTGAATTGATAACATGTTAACCTATGCTTTCTTGTTCCACTTTGAGTTGATCACTCACTCCCACGTTACGGGACGGTGTTGTACACACCAACCCAGTGAGTTTGTTGAATTTCGGATGATGGCGATGCTTATGAAGCAGAGCCGTACTACTTCTTTGGTGATGAGGAGGAGTTCTCCTATCATGTAACTCTCTGACGGTTCTCTAAAGACCTGGTACTGCATTGACGGGGCTATGGTACTTGGTGTAGAAGATATTACACTTACACATTTGGTATATTTTAGAAGCGTACTTGTAATTATTTAACTTAGTAATGTTATCACACTCTGGAGACTCATCACAGTTTATATATTTTATCTATCTATCATCATCTTCCGCTTGCAATTTAACTGTCTCTGGAGTATGATATGCTGTTTTGGCTTAATCTCACTCATGTTCAATGCACGAATACAGTCAACATTCAATCATCATTCATTTTGTTGCATAAGTGATGTTCTGGAACTCGGGAGTTGAGTTTATGCTCGACCCCCGATTTTCAGGGCGTTACAAGTTGGTATCAGAGCATGATTTGGATTAAACCGGACACAGGGTTATGGTCACCACGACGCCTGTGGCGCACTTTGACTTAGGAGGAGCGACGGAATGTAAAACAGTCTTAGGCATCCTGCTCCAGTCAACGGCTAGTTCGGCGAAAGCAAACGCCTTGAAAATCGAGTACGTATTAACCCTTGGTCGCACGGGTCGACCTTATAATATTCTAGGCCGTCTATTAAAGAGTCTAGATTACAATCCACCTCACCCCAACCGTTGAAAATAGATAGAATACGGGATAAACGTGATGAGGATAACTACTCCGAATCCTCGGAGCTTCTCTGGACTCCTCACAGAGACTTCCCAAATCCACGAGAAAAGAAAAGCAGAAAGTAGAAATAAATTCTAATTAATTCGAATTGATTAATAAATGACTACAAAAATTGAGTTCACAACCCTTTAAATAGGAATACCAAGCAATGGTAAAGAAATCAGAAACAAACTACAACTAAAACTCCTAGAATTCGCGACTTACCATAAGGTGGTGATGTCTACCAGTGCGCAAAGTTTTCAGCCAAGAATAATAAGTGTCCTATTTGGCTTCACCAAACCATTCTCCTAATTATTCTAAGCTCTTTACGCGATGAGCGCAACTCCTAAAGCCCAATGGATGAAGAGTAATTAAACTAAAAATTACTATTTTAGTAAAATGAAAATTAAAACGGGAAATTTGTCAATCGGAGGCTTTTTCGTAAATTCAGGCTACATGAACCCGCATAGCTAGGTTGGTTGGCTTCATTAGCTCGTTCTACCCCAAATTCATATATTTTACATCGGATAACTCATTAGGATTGCAAGTTACGTCCGATTATCCGAAACTACCCGAAATGGAGCGAATCGGATTCGGGGCCTCCCCACTTAGATCCGATGGGACCCGGTCGAACGAACCGGGGTGCATTTGGCACCTTGGGACCATAGAGAACACGACCCCACCGCGGCGGCGCGGTTTCGGCCAAGGCGGACCTCGGTGGAGCCGCGGTTCCGATGGCGGACCGCGGTCCGGTGGCCCATCTGAGGTGGCTCCAAGGCTGGGATTGGTCGGCCTGACCTCCCCTACCCCCTGTACGTGCGGTTTTGGCAAATGATTGGGATTTTGGGGCTAGAGCACCCCACTCTCTCATTTCACCCTTCCAATCCCTCCAACTTGTTGTTTCTCTCTCCAATCTCCCTCTCAATCCTACATTCCACCTTTTTCGACCACCATCCATCCTTCCACAATGTTTACAGTAATACCTACCTTTCCCCCTCTTCATTCTCTCTCAATTGAGCTCCTACACCCCCATTTGAGGCTCAAATTCCTATAAACTCTCAAACCAGCCCATCTCTTCACTTCCTTTCTTTAAACCATATCTGTTGGGCCTCTACAACGTCTGTTGAGACCCCAATCCGTGGAGAACCAAACCTCCACCCTATCTCTCTCTCTTCATCACTTTCCATTCGCTTTTCCATGGCTCTATCCGAGCATGTACGGCCATTCTCTTGGATGTCTAATCATCCATACTGTTGCCTCGTGGTTCGCATGGGTTACTGTCTTAGGGTGCTTATGATTTCATGTTGATGGTTGTAGTTGTTGGTAGAATATTTTAGATATTTGAGGGCGTTTAGGGCCCGTTCGGCCAATTGCATTAGGTGAGTTTAGGGTGGATAGAATTGAAAAGGTAACAATAAAGGTATGTGTAAGGTATGGCCCTAGATTGGTTGTATCCCATGTTTTCTAATACCATGTTTGGATTGTATGCCATTAAACGTAAACTCTGTTGTCCTTTCAAATTACACTTAAGAATTCATTATCTTGGGATTTGGAAATCCCAACTCACACTTTCCAACACAATCCTCATTTTCCAAAGCCTATAAAGTAAATTTTAATCCCCTCCCACCCTCTGCCAAATATGTCATTCCCAATCCCGAAGTGGGATTAGCAATCTGATCCCATTTTAATACAACTTAAGACCATTGGCCAAGTAGTGATGCGGTGATAAAGTCCCTTGATATACAATAACCCACCACACTCGACAGCTTGATTAGGCTGGAGAAGACTCCATTCCTTCGTTGAATCCCCTTAATACTTTAGGCTTCCTTAGTAACTCTTAGGGAGCTTGTTTGACGTAGAAACTATTCACGATTAGAGAAAACCTATATATCCCTTGGATTCAATGTTAGGTCCAACCAATACATCCCTTAGAATTTCCTTCTCAAGGACTTAGTACAATCGGGAACACGGAGTAGAGAAACTACATATAAGCGAGGTATTCGCGGTTTGAATCGCATTCTCAAATCCTAGTAGTGACCAATGAACCCTATACTCTGATCAAGCAGAAGGCCGGGATCGACTAGGATTAAGGAATGATATGGCAACTTTCTGTTTTAGCTAGGCAGGAGGTCCATGTATCCGACTCCGACCCACTACACAACATTCCTTCCGTGTTGGCCTGACCACTTACAACTAAAAGTTTATAACTTCGTCTTCGAGAAGTGTTAAGAACATATAGCCAATAGAGATTTTCTTTTAGGCCCCAAGGAATTACCCAAATGGGCAACAATTAGTTAGGAATTAGGTCTCAAATCGCATGCCACGTCGGCATACATATTGTGCTTATGAACGTAGAAAGATAGCACTGCTGTTTAAGCGGACATCATTAAATAGGATAAGTCTGGACCGCGACAAAAACCCCTTGGTAGAATTAGGCATCTTGCCTCAAACTCACACCTGCCCCTGACATCAACCACATTACCCATCATTTTTTTTTTTTTGCTCTCGATCCCCATAGGTATCAATGCCATCGTACACATCGTCGATGAAAGGCAGACCAATGTATTTCCCATTTCATGTCAAGGATAGGTTATAAATTACACCTTGTTCCGACATACGGATCAGGGCATAGTTCTTGAGCCTTGAGGGTGAAACTAAAATTTTAAAGGGGGTAGAACATTATGAGCCCAATCTAGTTAGGTCACGACACGCCTCTTTGATCAGAGTGGCGCAGCGAAACGCGGTGGACCCTACCCCACTGGCCCCGGGATCGAAACGGTGCTCGTCGAATACGAACATTATAGAAGCCCTAGCCTGCCCTACTATGAGAAAATGTTTTAGGATGATCTAGTAAGATTTGATTCCCCATTTCCTTTAACATAGATAATAACGAGGACTCTCTTAGACTAAGACCTAAAGGGCAACCTTAGAATAGACAATTTGAGCCTTTCAATGATGGACATTCCCTACGTTCTAGAGTGATCGGACCACGGAGTTACTGAAATATACAAGCTGCGAAACATCGCGGCTTGACCCAATTCTCAATCCTGGGCGACTACCAATGGACTCACTTTGCTTGGCGAGCGAAGACCGGGATCCACCGGGATTCGGAAGTGATACGATGACCTTCCTACCACGGCCCGGTAGATGATCGATGTATCGGTATCGAGCCCACTATTACCGTCTCTCCAGTGTTGGTCAAATAATGAAAACGACTATCTTACTCTAAATGGTTGGGAGTTGTCGTCAAGACTCCAAATAGGTAAAGAAATAAATTGTAGCAAATCATCGGGGTATAAGCAATGGATAAAGAAATATATTTTAAGGGGGTAGACTAAAATGAACCGGCTAGTATATACCCTACCACGTGTAGAAACTTCGAAATCAAGAAGTCTTAGGCAAATGAAATAATAGAAATCTTTCCTTATTACCCTTAGGCAATTTCGGGACGAAATTTTGTTTTAAGGGGGTAGATTGTAACACCCAGATTTTTGCCAACTGGGATTAGACGTCCTTAGGCAATGGATCAATCTAATACGGGTTTAACTTCTTAAACGCTCAATTAAAGCCTCAAATCTCTTTTCAAACCATTTTCTTCACAAATCCCACCCTTCACTACCTTGTGCTTTCAATTTCTCAAAGCACCTTCACCCTAGACACTATCTTAAACTAGCTAAGTAGTATAACTTGGATCACTTTAGATACAAACTGCAAAGGACTAAATACTACCTCAGACGGAAATCACTTAGGATTAAATCCTTTAGAAATTTGACAAAGTTAACTAAGTGCTAAACTAGATTAGCCATGAAATCCATTTGAATCGCTTTAAATACGATCTGCAAGACCCAAAACTTGTAGAATCATTGACGCTAGGTTACCCAAAAATCTAGGATCAAACTCATTACCCAGCTGCTCTCGGGAGCATCTCGAAACTCCGTATCTGATCTGGACCGCACATCGGGAGTCCGAACAATACGAAGTTAAGGACTTAGGACCGCCTCGCTGGGCTTGACAACCATCTCGGAAATCAAATCCAGCCGATGTCCCACGGCTGTTCGCTTGAGTCCGGAGCGAGAGTGTGTGAAAAATACTATTCCCTTTACAAAATAAATATCTGGAATAGTGATCTGGCACCATTCGCTTGCGCATCAGTATTAAGCAACCAGACCGTCAGAATCAGACTAAATTACACCCTCGGATTAAGAAAAATTTCAGGAACATTTACATGTGCTTGGAATTTCGGATCGTGGCCCACTGACCGTTGAACTGAAAGTGGTCCGCCACGTGCGATCTGGGAATCCGATCGAGTCAAAACGTAATCCCACATAGATCCATGTGTGGTGAGCTTAAGTCGACGTTTGGCTCAAGGGGGCCACCGAAAACACTCTTTTGAGTGGAACATCGCCAAATGCTTATAATAGCAATAACCCTTGAACACGAGTCTATTTTGGGAAGGTTTTAGGCTATAAAGGACCTTAAACCCTCTCTCATTCAGCCATACAAATTTGGATTTGAGAGAGAAAAAGAGAGAGAAAGTGAGGGAGATGTGGGAGGAACTCCTGTCTTCTTTCTTACATTCCCTGTAGCTATTCGGGCTCCACCACCTCATTCTTCTCATCGCTTTCCGGCGATTCATTTCGTTTTCTAGGTAATAAACCCTAACCCTAACCTGTTTGGGGTTGATAGGTTGTAGGTTATGAAATAGCTAACTATTTCATTCTTTAGGTTGCCAAACTCTCCGTATCTGAAGCTTAGCGAACCTATCAACTCCGTTACGATTCTACGACACAAGGTGCGGACTTTAGGTGTATAGGTTATGGTTTTCAACGCTTTCAATGTCAGATAATGATAGATTCATGATCTGCATGCAATTACACATGTACAAAGTGCTTTCCGTTTTCAGTTTCGATTAGAATTGTAGAATTTGGAATTTCACATACTCTAGGTATTCGTATAAAATACCGTATACGTATTTTTTATGGAAATGTGTTTGACATGTTTATTTGTCGTATGGATATATGACGTATGGATAAAATACTTATTTGGCGAAAGGATTCGCCTAAATACATGTTTACTAATAAACACTATGTATGTAGAAATATGGTATTGTAAGAAGTACCGTATACATGTATATTTTAGCGATGTGTTTGTCATGATTAATCATCGTATAAATATATTATGTGCGTATAAAATAATTGCTTGGCGAAGGGAATCGCCGTAATACATGTTTGCTTGTATACAGTATGTATGTTGAAAATGCGTATTCTAGAAAATACTGTATACATATAAATTTTGGAGATGCATTTATCATGATTATTTGTTTGTAGTAATATATTATACATGGATAAAATACTCACTTGGCTAAAGGATAGCCCTAATACATGTTTTGCTAACATACACCATGTATGTTGTATTAGTGTATTCTAAGTGTTTGTGAAAATGGTGAATGAGTATAGAATCCTCATTCGTGCTCGCCATGACTAATTGTCATGGATTCATGATTGTTGTATTGGCGATACCCTTTTGTGAAAGGATTTGCCTAAATCATGCCACGGCCAATAGACACCATATATGCTAAAATGTGTGGCCCAAGTGTTTGTGGAAATGAGTGAATGAATATGGAACTTGGATTCACCTTGCCATGACTATCCGTCGTGGGTGTATGTACGCGTGTTATGATTGGGGCAACTCCCTAGTGAAAGGATTTGGCCTAATGCCTATGTGATCGACATATGTCATGTATGTTGATGCATGTTTGTTTAAGTGTTTCTTGAAATGTCTGAATGAGTAGTAGTTAGCAAATTGTAATGTATAAGGGTGTTGAGATATGATTCTCAACCTCTTTTAACTATGTGTATGATCTCCTTGGATTGTTGTGTGATTAGGAATTGAACATGTATAAACTCATGCTTGTGTTGTGATTCATAACATGCTCAAGCCGCTTTATGATTATAACTATGTAATGCATATGTTTAAATTTATATTTACGTTGTATGATCCGTCATGGGTGATGGGGAGAGCAGAACGAGTGCGTCTGGCTTGACCACAGCGACCCTAAACGGATAATACCATACCTTGATTGTATGAGTGGAATCTTGATCCATTACTGCTTTATCTATCTGCAAGTTATCATGTTTGGGGCTATGATTATAGTCCAGACAATCGGTACCAAAATTGAATTCGTGGCTGCGATTCATTTGCCACGTGAGATGTGTTCGACGAACCCGAGTCGTACTTCGGTTGGCGATAGTGGTTGGCCACGTGAAGTGCTTATGCACTTCATGTCATTCAACTTGTTGTGCGCTCGAGTTAGCCGAGCTCGTCAAGTAACCCGATCTGTCTTATGTATGTTCACCATGTTTGGTCGCTACTGCCTGAACCTAGGGTACCAAACTTACCAGTGAAATCCCTTTTAACCATGGTACCTCGATCCGCTAAGACTCATGAGCCGGGCATGGTGGTATGGGACACCGTGGTCGATCTGTCGGCCGACGCTGCGGCCACGTGCCTCCCCGTAGTGACCAGTGAGCAACCAGACTCGTGAGCCGATTATGGTGGTATGAGACACTATATTCGGTTGTCGATACTTACGGCGAGAGCCGAGTACAGTGAGACACAGTACTCGTCTTTGACGGGCGATGAGTCCTCCGTAGTATCTTCGAGTATACTCCAAGTGCTGTGATTGGCGGCGAGTCTTTCACAAGCTAATTAGAGTATGAGTTGAGCCGAGTACGGTGAGACTGTACTTACGGACGGCTAGTGATTGAGCCGAGTACGGTGAGACACATACTCGAGTGACGGTCGACAATTGAGCCGCATACGGTGAGATCTGTATCCACGCTTGACGGGTGACGAGCCCTTTGTGATGCCTTCGCTACGCCTCTCAAACCATAATATCGTATGAGATTAACTAGGGTTGACGACCCTAGAATGGATCATGTTTGGGAATGATACAAGGAGGTACCTTAGTTTCCCAATCTGTTTGTTTGAAATGGACTAATAATAACTCGGTAATCATGATCATCATCGCACCGCATGTGCTTAGTAGATGTGGCGCAGCGAGGAGTTAAGCATTCGCGACGTAAGATGATGTCGCATGAGGGTGGTTTGGCAAGGGCATACTGACATCATGTCATTTCATTCTCGCACTTAATAAGAGTAGTTAGAATTGTTTGATTTGTCTTGCTTTATCATTCTTTGCTTGATTGAATTGATAACATGTTAACCTATGCTTTCTTGTTCCACTTTGAGTTGATCACTCACTCCCACGTTACGGACGCGGTGTTGTACACACCAACCAGTTGTTGAATTTCGGATGATGGCGATGCTTATGAAGCGAGCCGGACTACTTCTATGGTGATGAGGAGGAGTTCTCCTATCATGTAACTCTCGACGGGTCTCACGAAGACACAGTGCACGTGATGGTGGGGCTATGGTACTTGGGATAGAAGATATTACACTTACACATTTGGTATATTTTAGAAGCTGTACTTGTAATTATTTAACCTAGTAATGTTATCACACTCTGGAGACTCATCACAGTTTATATCATCATTCATTTTGTTGCATAAGTGATGTTCTGGAACTCGGGAGTTGAGTTTATGCTCGACCCCCGATTTTCAGGGCGTTACATAAACAGTAAATGAAAAACTATATTATGGTAAATGAAAAACTATATTATCCAGGATCACATCCAGGTTTTCAACGTGGAAGTATTCTTTTGTATTCCCAAATCTAACAAAAATTAGTTCCACAACTTCCAAAACAAAGATATACGAGGTTAAATATTTAAATTTCTTTAAAACAACGGCCCATTTGGTAGAAGAGGTAACACTTCTAGCCGTGCTCCCTTAGTAGTAGCTAAGGGATGTGTTGGTGACTCTAGAGAAGTCCTGAAGCCTTAGCGACCAATTTATACTAGAATATAAGATAGTACCAGGACCAATGTTGAGTAGAGTAATAACTACAGTGGATTGACATGAATTTTGGGCAGAGTATTGCATTGTTCAAAGTTGGATACAAGTGATGGATAAGAGCTGGATGCAAAAGTCAAGGTAGTGTGTTGAGCAATACTTTCTCCTTCGAATTTGGATTCCTTGTAAAGTTGCATTGTTTTAAGAGTTCCCTTTGTTTCATTGGACAATATAGGGTGAGCTTGGAATATGTTAAGGGCATGAAGGAATTCATTGAGTTTGCATTCAACAATGCAGCTAGCGAGGGGAAGATCTTATGTCCATGTGTAAAGTGCACCAACCTCTTTTAGGCGTGCTCATAAAGAAGTGGTAGATCATCTTGTGTGTGAGGGAATTATGCGAATTACACCCGTTGGGTGTTCCATGGGGAGGCGTCTTCTTCATCGACTTCCGGCCCTGCAACTATTACACATGATGATATGCCTCCACGTGATGACATGCATGGATTGTTGCATGATGTGTTTGGAATATCAAGTGTGGATGACATGCCGACTGAGTTGCCATCACCGGAGCCAATACAAGAGGAACCGAATCCTGAAGCTGAAAGATTTTTCAGGTTGTTGCAAGACGCCGAACAAGCCTTGTACCCGGGATGTAAGAAGTTCACGAAACTCTCTTTTGTTGTTCGAATGTATCAACTTAAGTGCTTAAATGGATGGAGCAACAAGTCATTCACTATGTTGCTTGAATTGTTGAAAGAAGCACTCCCTGAGGGTGAGACGTTGCCAAGTTCCTTTTATAAGACCAAGAAGATTATTAAAGAACTGGGCCTCAGTTATAACAAGATCAATGCATGCCCCAATGATTTCCAGTTGTATTGGAAGGCTAATGTGAACGATGAGTCATGTGCTATGTGTGGTATATCTAGATGGAAAATGACGGGACATAATTCTAATGACAATGAGGCAATAACTATTCCCTCCAAAGTTAAGAAGATTCCAGCAAAGACATTGTGGCATTTTCCATTGATACCAAGGTTATAAAGATTATTTATGGAAGCACAAACAGCTAAAAACATGAGATGGCATGATAAGGGACGAACCAATGATGAGTGCATGAGACATCCTGCTGATTCTCCTGTATGGAAATCTTTTGACGAGCAACACCCGAATTTTTCATGTGATAGTCGTAATATCAGGCTTGGGTTAGCAACTGATGGATTCAATCCCTTCGGGATGATGAGTATTACTCATAGCACATGGCCTATTGTTTTGATGCCGTACAATTTACCACCGTGGATGTGCATGAAGCAGCCTTACATCATGATGTCTCTACTTATACCAGGCCCTCATGGTGTTGGCAATAATATCGATGTGTATCTACCACCATTGATAGAAGAATTGCTTAAATTGTGGGAGGTCGGTGTCGACACTTACGATGCATTATCGAAGTTGAATTTTTGAATGCGTGCTGCTTTGTTATGGACTATTGTGACTTTCCTGGATATGCAATGTTGTCAGGATGGAGCATAAAAGGTAAGCTCGCTTGTCCTAACTGCAATAAGGACACAGAGTCCCAATGGTTGACACATAGTCATAAGTTTTGTTACATGGGTCATCGTCGATTCTTAGATAGAGATCATAGGTATAGACATGATAAAAAGAACTTTAATGGAAAGTTGGAGTTGAGAGAGGTGTCAAACAACTGTCTAGAAATGAAGTGTTAGCTCAAGTGAGCAAAATTAACATAATATTTGGAAAGAAGTCTGATACCAAAGTTGAAAAGAAGAGAAATCGAGACAATAATAAAGAAAGGGGAAAGGCATCTTGTTGGAAGAAGAGAAGTATCTTTTTCGATTTACCATACTGGGCAGGTAATATGTTGCATCACAGCCTTGATGTGATGCACATCGAGAAGAATGTATGCGACAATATTCTTGGGACGTTGTTGAACATTGACGGGAAGACAAAGGACAATGTGAAGTCTCGTCTGAACCTCCAAGAAATGAAGATAAGACGTACACTTCACCCAAAGCAGAGACCATCAGGTAAAACATATTTGCCCCCTGCGTGCTTTACAATGGCGAATAAGGAGAAGGATGATTTCTGCAGAGTCATAAAGAACATGAAGGTACCAGATGGCTATGCGAGTAATATCTCACGATGTACCAATCTCAAAATGAAGAAGATTTTAGGACTCAAGAGCCATGACACTCATGTTTTGATGTAACGAATACGTCCGATTGCCGTGCGAAGGACATTACCTCCAAACGTGAGCTCAATCCTAATTGAATTAAGCGGATTCTTTAGAGATTTGTGTTCCAAGGTTGGCCGGATGCAGGATTTCAAGTTTCTTGAATTTCAGATTGCTTTAACGCTTTGCCATTTAGAGAGGATCTTTCCACCGTCATTCTTTGATATCATGGTGCATTTGCCTATACATTTAGCCAGCGAGGCAATGTTAGCTGGGCCAGTACAGTACCGCTGGATGTACCCAATTTAAAGGTGTGTTTTAAGGTCTTAATATGAACTTTCATTTATCTTGTTGTAATAGATAAAATCATGTATACTTATATGCCTATTATGTGACTATAGGTACCTAAGAGACTAAAGTCCTACGTTCGAAAGCAGTCTGCCCGGAGGGTTCGATTGCAGAGGGTACCTATTCAAGAATGCCTAACATTCGCTCTCTCAGTACTTACATGGTGTTGAGACAAGATTCAATGAACCGGTTCGAAATGAGGACTTTAGGGATGCGGCATGAGATGGGTCGTCCATTGGGAAAGATTGATGTGTTTATTATCGAATATGTTGATAGGACATGGCACATAGATATGTGTTGTTCAACACCAATGCGGTCACACCATTCATTGAGTAGAGTAGTTTTATTTGTAACGATAATTCATAAGAATCTCACTTGTTTTACAGACTTATTCATCGAATTGAATAAAAATGCAAGGTGAATACTGAGGAGAAAGTGATTAAGAAGGATATGCCTCAAGAGCACCTAGGCTCTAGAACGCATCCATAATGAAAAGTTTCCTTGGCTTGGGAAGCATGTGGACCATGTTGGGAATGATCAAGTTTCGAAAGAAGTTAGAAGCCATGGCTCGGGGCCCTAACTCTTGTTGCAAGAAGATTTAAAGGATACATCATTAATGGTTTGTGTTTCATATCTGAGAGACGCAGAGGGACTTGAAAATACAGAATAGTGGAGTTGTAGTGATGGCAAAGACATCAAGCTTTGCAAGTACAAGTGATAGAAACCCTGTTATAGGGGATGTGGATTACTATGGTGTTTTAACAGATATTATCGAGTTGAATTATTGTGGGTCCAAGAAAGTTGTATTATTTAGGTGTGATTGGGTGGATGTAAGAACTCAGGGCAGGGGAATCAAGAAGGATGAATTTGGGTTCACGATCGTGAATTTCAAACAATTATGGCATACTGGTCAGAACGTGTATGATGAACCATATGTCTTAGCAACCCAAGTACAATAGGTATTCTATGTCCCCGATCCCATAGATCGTGATTAGCATGTTGTTATCAGGTCAAAACCGAGGGATTTGTTCGAAATGGGCATGAATGATTCGTTTGTTGATAATGATACATACCTTCAGAGCTTGCCTTGCATTAAT